>JANFOE010000508.1:0-515000 GCA_025667525.1 Glebionis coronaria | reverse complement strand
GATTAAAAGTGTCAGAATTACAATTAAATAAAAACTGAGGACTTTCTTATTAATTAAAGCAAAGTCTGAAAGGATGTTATAGGTATTTACACTTAAATTGTTCTTAAACCGTCTTTTATATGATCAGATCCAAATTTATACCATGAAAAATAATCAGCACTTTTCCTCTCTCATAAAACCCTAGCCACTATCATTATTCACACACTATCTTCACTGTCATCGCTAGAAAAACGTCAATTTTTTTCGAGATTGTTACAAAGAATGAGTAGATAAAGTTCTTTTCCAGATTCACGGCATCATATCAATTAAAGTGTGCGGAAACCACAAAAACCATTATTGCCACGATCTATGGTTTGATCTGATAGTATTTGTGTTATTTGCAAGTGCGACTTTGCGAGATCTATGTTCGGATTTGAACATATTGGTGTACTTCACCGGAACTGAATATATTGGTGTATTTCATCCGTGTTCGGTTGCAACAAGCAGGTCTCAGCCAGTAAATTTAAGGTATCATCTTTTGATTTCTTATTTGTAATTTATTTTTTTATCTTTATTGATTTTTTGTATTTTTTTTGTTGATAATTGGGAAAAATGATGATAAATGTTAAACAACAAGGTCATGTCGCTATCTTGAAAGAGCCACTTGCTAGTATGATTTTTTTAGGGCCGTATGGTATACACACCGTTTGATCAACAACGTTACTTTTTTATAATGTCAGACTGTCACTTTAACCTTTTTATGGTCCCAATAACTGTCAAGTTAAGTTTTTATTTTTTTCATTTCTTTGTTTTCTCTCTCTCTTCTATCTCTATCTCTCTCTTTCAACCAACATATTTCATATTTATGATACAAAATTTACCAGATCTTTATCTACTTTCAATAAACATGTATTCAGAGATCGAAATCTTAAACTAACAACAAAAACTAATTCGATCTGATCTTCCTTACCGAAAAACAAAATTTCCCAGATCATTATCTACTTTTATCCCTCGCCGGAAATAGCTACTGCCACCGTTGAAGCCACACGCCATCACGCGCAGCATAGACGTCTGGCAACCTGTTAGACATCTGATTATTTTCAGGCGAACCATCACCTCCGGCGAGTGGAGGATTTGAGTTAGACATCTCATTATTTTCAGCATAACCGCCGCAGGTCGAGGGAAGCCGCCGGTGAATTGATAGTTTATGAAAGATTGGGGTTACAAAGATTTATAGTAATTAGTTTTGTGGATCTTATTCAGATATGTAATTTGTAAGATTTGATAATTTTGAAGAATCTGTTTTTATATTTATTGGAGTATATTTTTAAATAGTCCATAGTTCTAGACACACAAAAGACAACAAAAAACTGAAGTTTGATAAGCAATGTAAATGTGTATCAATGATTGCCGGTGTGAGAACACTATATTGCCGGTGTGTAAACCCACCAGGCCTTTTTTTATCTTTTTTTAATATGTTAGAAACTTAGAATCATTCTTTTATGTGGGTCATATAATGTTTGATTTTTTTATTTAGGGGGTGTTTGGGATTCCATTTTCGTTTTGAAAACTCCATTTTTTAAAACTCCATTTTTGAAAACTCCATTTCTGAAAACTCCATTTTCGCAGCTGGACCTCCTAACCAACTTTTACAAAACGCCGTTTTACTCCATTTTTGAATAACTAAACGCCGTTTTGGCCTTTTTTACCCAAACACCTTTTTCTAGTTTTTCTCCAGTTTGAAACTGGGATTCGGAGATTATTTGTGGTGAAACGCACATCCAAACACCCCCTTAATTATCTTTGTTTGTATGCGTTTATTATTGCAACTTTGAGGTAACAAAAGCTAGTATGGTTATAGTATGTACGAATTGAAGGTATTAAGCATTAATTGTTAGTTTTAATTAATATATTGGGATATAAAAGGTATATTTGTGAATTAAACGTTTTTTTTGTTTTAAATTTGATTAAGTAGTTTTTTTTTGCTATGAATACATTAATTTGACGACTAGAATTTTTATGTTCTATACATTTGTTTCAGGAATCATTCGTTCATATTAATGACGGAGTTTGATGAAGATGATCGATGGTGCTTTTAGCTACAATGCATAAGTGTTCTTATCCGTACGTGAATGTTCATGTTTTGAAGCGGTGCACGAATGTTCTTGAAGCCGTGCACGAATGTTCTTGAAGCCATGCACGAATGTTCTTGAAGCCGTGCTTGAATGTTCTTGAAGCCGTGCATGAATGTTTTTGAAGCCGTGCATGAATGTTCGTGAAGTCGTGCATTAATGTTTTAGAAGTTGTACATAAATGTTCTTGTTATGCGTAGATGTTCTTGGCGTGTATAGATTTTTTTTTGTTTATTGTTAAATTATAAGTTCTATGTATAACATTTATGATTTTTGTTTTATTACAAATAAGGAAAATTTGTAAAAGTATATAACATTATGTTATTTGTCTTATTACTAGTAACATTTATGTAAATTACATATTACTAAAAAAAATTACATAAAATATGCACCGTAGTTTTTAACTGCATGTATATACTAAAAAAAATTCAAAAAAATAATAAAATTATAAAAAACGTTTTTAAAGTAAAAGATTAAAAATTAATATGAAAATATTTTTGGACTATTATACCCTTATTAATTAAATAAATAATAATATTAATACTAAATTTTGATTGGTTTAGAATAGTTCTACATAGTTCTACACTTTAAATGAGTTCTGCATATAATCCAATCCTATATATATATATATATATATATATATATATATATATATATATATATATATATATATATATATATATATATATATATATAGATTTAAGTTCATTTGGATACCAAACTTTATTTAGATACTAAGGGACTAATCTCCACCACTCATCTCCATCTTAATCTAATAGATAAGATTAAATATAAAACAAATTTCCTCTTTTTTTCAAACATTAATATCTTTTAAACCGTCAATCGTTATACGAAAAAAAAATATACCATTACGACGGGCATTTAATTATCTTTCTACAGATATGCTATATGATATACTTTCGACAAAATTTTTTTTTTCCGTAATTTATCATATATGATACTAAATATCATATATGATAGTAACACTGGTATCATATATGATATAACTTATCATATATGATATAAACCAATATCATATGATATAAACCAATATCATATGATATAAACCAATATCATATATGATTCTGTAATAATTTGTATCATAACACTAATATCATATATGATAAAACACTATTATCATATATGATATTTTACGCAAATTTAAAAAAAAAACGATTTTTTTTTTCTTCAAAAGTATATCATATTACATATCTGTAGAAAGCTAATTAAATGCTCGTCGCGATGGTATATTTTTTTCCGTTTAACACTTAACGGTTTGAAAGATATTTAAGTTTTAAAAATAAGTGAAATAATTAAATACTTTTAATCTCAACCATTAGATATGATGAGGATGGATGGTAGGGATGAGTCCCTTAGTATCCATGATAGATATGGTATCCAAAATAACTTGACTCATATATATATATATATATATATATATATATATATATATATATATATATATATATATATATATATATATATATATATTATATATATATATATTATATATATATATAGGTATAATTATGATTTGATACCACACTTTTTAATCCAGTCATATCCTAAAAAATATCAAAAGTTTCCTAAATTCGTCACTATTGGCTGTACCCCGTTTTCTGAAAACGCATTTTTTTAAAAAGTCGCATTTTCAAACCGTGGATATATATATTACTCTAAAAAAAAATTTCAATTTTTTCCCCACAACCACGGGTCAAAACACACACACAAAGCATCCCTTTTTCTCTAAACAACCGGGTGTAACCCTAATCCAAAAAACACTAAAAAAACAATCAATCTTTGATTTTTTTTGCTTGATTCAGATTCAAACATTAAAAAACAGTTGATCTTTGATCTTTTTTGTTTCATTCAGATTCAATAATTTAATTTTTTTTCCAAATTATTAGTTACCCTAACTGTTTACAGTGGATCACATGTTGACTGAACAAATGCATTCATAATAAGATCAAAAGATCACAGTTACGATTGATTGTCTTATTGGGGTATATTTTAATCTGTTTTCCTAATTCGATTCATACACCTACTTTTTTCATTATTTTTTTCTATTTTGTAGGTAATGTGTTGAAAACCCTGATGAGGAGTATACCAATGAAGTCAAAAGGATCCTGTAGAAAAATCCAAATCTTGCTTTAGTCTGTCTAAAGTTGTCAATTCCACAAATAATTTCTTGATCAACAGAAATCCAAATCTTGCTTCAACAAGGTGGTAGCTGGTATTGAATTCAGTAAAATAAAGATGGAATTATGAATTTGTTCAAAGAATTTAACAAGCATAGCTTCAATGGAGGCTTGGATGTGCAGGTATCCTACTCTTCCTTATTTCTTTTACAAAAATTGTAACCTGATCTTCATGGAATTTGATACTATTGAATTTGTTTCTTGAATCAGTTATTAGATTAGTTTAATAGCTTTGATTCAAATTATTTTGACTTTTGTTGGTTCTGTTGGTTAAATTGACTGGGTAAAAATATAAGTTCAGTGACTTAACCAGTGTTTGGGAATAAGAAATTTAGTTTGATTTTGTTAGGTTTAGTGGTAGAATTGAGCTTTGATAATTGTTTACTTGTGGGTTTATGTAAAATCTTCATGAATCAGTCATAAAAATCCTTGAATCAAGCTTTTGATCAATCAAATGTTCAAACAGTTCATATAGGAATGCAAGCTGAGTTTGTTCAAATAAGGATTGTTGTAGATCATGGTTCTCAATCGGGTGTGCTTTAATTAGGTTTTTTGATTGAGTTTGACTCAATAGCTTGAGCTTTAGATCTATTTTTTTTATTACTTTCGAATTTAGCTTAAGCTGGAATCTAAGCTTAGATAAGTTCTTATTAAACTGTCAAGTTGAAAGTAAAAGAATACACTATGGTATTTTGATTTCTTCTTAATTGGAATTAAATTCAATACAAGGCCGTCTTGAAGTTTAATCAGCTGTGAGAAATATCTCAACAATAAGCTCACGATTGATTTTTGCAATAAAGATAATAAAGTGCTGAAAGTGTCATTAGCCAGAATTGACCTCTTGACTTGTTTGATTTTGGTACTACGGCTGCTCCCAGTTCTGATGAGGCGGCAGGCCTCTTGGCACCGAGGCTGATCCCGGTGCTGATTAGGCTTTGGATGTCGCTGTATTGTATGTGACAAAATGATCGTATGTATTGAGAGTCAATTTATATGCATAGGTTCTTAATAACATATGCTTTTGAGTTTTGAGTAACCAGAGGATGTATGGAGTAATTTGAAATTCAATCCTTTAGTTGGTAATTTGCATTTTTTATCTTTATATCAGGAGTTTCATTTTCACCAGTTATAATTGTCATTGGACGCATTAATATTGCCTCATAGACGATTATTTTTGAAAACCAAACGTCACAACAGTAGTGTAGTCACTCTATGACATTCATTCTCCTGTAAGGTGTGCTGGTGTTCTTGGGCAGCAGAACCAGAAAACGCCTGTTCCTTTCATGCAGCAGCAGGTAGATTAGGGTCTGTTTTACATTGCATCAACATGGCCGGCAAATCACCAGGACCCATATGACTGCAGCTGATATCAAGCAGGATCTTAGTCGGGTATAGTCTTTTTTCATATCATATGTCCTGAATTTGATTTAGACGTACAGGTGCAAGATGGACCCATTGACCAGCATACACTTTTTTTGTCCTTTTTTAAAAATATTTTAAAGTATTAATGTGTTATTTATGACTAGCAAATTTTAATAAATCTTATAAACTTTTTTGTCACCCACCTACGTTTTCCATGTGTTTATGCAGATTGCAGACTTCTGGAGTGAGACACGGATTTTAAGTTCGTTGCACCACCCGGATGTCGTCTCTTACTATGGTATAGTTTGTGATGGACCAGATGGATCTTTGACCACTGTAACAGAGTTCACGGTTAATGAATCTCTTGAGCAGTTCTTGCAGAAAATTACATATTTAATTTCATATGTGTTAGATTTATTACCAATAATAGTTAAGATCTAGATTAGTTACTTACCTTGTATGTTGCGATTGAGCCGGGAGGATCCAAGCCCAATCCCTAGTCGGTTAAGACTAGGGAACCGACCCCCTCACCCTATAAAAGGAGGTGAGGGGGTGATGCTCAAATCACACCAATCTTCTATTCTTTCCCTTGTAACCGATCGTGCGTTTGTGGTAATACAATATAATCGTTCGGTTCTTTGTAGTGTTTTCATTCTTCTCGTTCTTCAACAGGGTGTCGTTGAAGGTTGCAACTTGTGCTCGATTCATCACGCGGTTTAGTGATTCCGCGATCGAGCTTCGGTTTGTTGGGTTTTCGTCCAACAATTGGTATCAAGAGCTGCGGGTTTCGTGGTCATTGAGGTTCGAGGGCTAGATCGATTTTCTGTTCGAGCAAAGAATTGATTTTCGAATTGGTTTTTTGAGTTGCAGGTTCTATCGGAGAAGACAAGACGTGGCTGTTGTTATTCCAGGCGAATATAAAGAAAGATAAGGTTTCCTGTGATTGGTTACACATATCTTTTGGTCACGTGGGTTTGTATACTACAAGGTGTGAAAAGTGCCTGGGTAATATATCACTAATACTTTGTTGTTTTTTAAAACAAATAGAGGTATTATAGTAGTTGCTTGGTTTCTTTTCTAAAAGAGGTTTATATATTTTTTTTATTGATTAAATTCAATAAAACAAAAAGTCTTGTTGCGGGGTTTCTTATGGTTCAAGTTTGATCGTGGTTTGCTTGGGTTTTCAAGTTTACGATCGGGTTTGCTTGTACGTGATCGAGGTTTAGGGTTATTCTAATTAATTCGATTTGCAAGAAGGTTTTTTACGCAACAAGGGTGAAAGAATATGTCGTCGATAGCGAAGTTTGACGTCGAAAAATTCGACGGGTCTAATGACTTCGGGTTGTGGCGTGTGAAGATGAGGTGTCTATTAATTCAACATGGTTGGGAGGCTGCGTTAGATCCATTCCCGGATACCATGACGGACGCTGATAAGACTGCGGCGTTGAAGACAGATGTCTATAAAAAAGCACACAGTGCCTTACTCTTGTGCTTGGACAACAAGGTGTTGAGGGAAGTCAACAAAGAAAATTCTGCTGCGGGTGTTTGGTTAAAGTTAGAAACTTTGTATATGACAAAGTCTTTAGCCAATAAATTGTACTTGAAGAAGAAGCTGTTCACTTTCTACATGCATTCAGGTAAGAAACTATCTGAACATATAGATGAGTTTAATAAGTTGATCGGTGACTTGGCGAACATAGACGTTGAAATTGATGACGAAGATCAGGCACTCATGTTACTTACATCATTACCATCTTCGTATGATAACTTTGTGGAGACATTGCTTTATGGAAGGGAGTCGCTCACTTTGGAAGATGTCTTGTCTACCCTCAATTCACGGGAGCTGAAGAAGAGGACAGATGCAAAGGATGATGGTGATGGGTTATTTGTAAGGGGGAGGCCGGAGCATCGGGGTAATCAAGGACGTGGTAGTTCGCGATCAAAGTCAAAGGGTAAAGGAACTTATAAACAGAAGTGTTACATATGCTATTCCGAGGATCACCTTAAGAAAGACTGTCCAAAATGGAACAAGAAGAAATCAACTGGCTTTGTCAACAAGAATGCAAAACAGGACGCTGGGACGTATTCTAAGGGTTATGACAATGGTGATTTGTTGATGGCGGTGAGTGAGCAAAGGTTCTTAGAGTGGATCATGGACTCTGGTGGTTCCTATCACATGACGCATAGAAGGGACTTCTTGTTTGATTTTAAGGAGCTTGATGGTGGTATGGTTGTGCTCGGTGATAATAGAGCATGTGCCATCAAGGGGACAGGGAAGGTGAGAGTACAATTGAAAGATGGTTCAAGTTTTGTGCTTGAGAATGTGCGTTACATTCCCGAGTTGAAAAGAAATTTGATATCTTTGGGCACTCTGGACCGAGAGGGCTATACCATGAAATTGCAGAATGGAAGAGTAAAGGTGATCAAGGGTTCTTTGATGGTTTTGTCAGGAACTTTGAAGGAAAATTGTGTGTACTCCTTGGATGGATGGGCTGAATCAGGTGAAGCTAGTGTTGGTATAGAAGAAAAGGAAAGTCTTGCGCAGGTGTGGCATAAACGCCTGGGTCACATTAGTGAAGCAGGCTTGAATGAACTCAAAAGAAGAGAGGTGATGGGGAATAAAAGTCTAGGTAAGCTCGAATTCTGTGAAAATTGTGTTCTTGGAAAATCGACCAGGGTAAGTTTTGGTCGAGGTCAGCACACAACAGAGGGAGTTGTAGACTATGTCCATGCAGATCTCTGGGGTCCTTCTCGGGTGGAATCGATGAGTGGTTGCCGGTACTTCTTATCGATTGTTGATGATTATTCGAGGAGGGTTTGGGTGTATTTTCTTAGACACAAAAGCGAGGCATTCAGCAAGTTCAAGGAGTGGAAGCAGTTGGTAGAAAACCAGACAGGTAGAAGACTGAAGAAACTTCGAACGGATAATGGTTTGGAGTTCTGTAATCAGGAGTTTAATAACTTGTGCAAGGAGAGCGGGGTAGCAAGACATTTGACGGTTGCTGGAACTCCGCAACAGAATGGTCTAGCTGAACGAATGAACAGGACGCTCTTGAACAAGGTTAGGTGTTTACTGATTCAGTCTGGTTTGCCAGAGTCATTCTGGGCAGAAGCAACGGTGACGGCAACATATCTGATCAATAGGTCTCCATCTACAGCATTGGAGAAGAAGACACCTATGGATATATGGTCAGGACATCCGGTGAATTACGAGATGTTGAGGATATTTGGTTGCGTTGCTTATTCACACGTGAATCAAGGGAAGCTCAAGCCTAGAGCTATAAAATGCATATTCCTGGGGTATCCTGAAGGTGTGAAGGGATACAGATTATGGAGGTTGGATGATGTTAAACCGAAGATAATCATAAGCAGGGATGTGGTCTTTAATGAGAGCCTTATGTACAAGGATACTCTCAAAGGTGCTGGTGCTGCAGATTCTGGGAAGGAAATTGAGTTTGAGGTGGAACTTCAAGGCAGTCGGGTCGAACCAACTGTGGATCCTCATACTGGGGTAAATCCAGGGAATAAATATGAGGATCAAGTTGAAGATGCAGTAGATGCAATGCCTCAACAACAGAATCTGGACAACTATGTTCTTGTGCGTGATAGAGCTAAGAGAACAATTACTATACCTGCGCGGTATAGGAATGAAGGTAATATATCATTGTCTAGTCCATCAGGGTCTAGGGAAGAAGATGATATTACGGCTTATGCGTTTGCTATTGCTGAGGAAGAGGATACACATGAACCAATCACATTCCAGGAGGCGATTAATTCATTTGAAAAGGATGAGTGGGTTCGTGCTATGGAGGAAGAAATGAGTTCTTTAAAGAAGAATCATACTTGGGAGCTGGTCGATCAACCACCTGGTCAGAAGCTGGTAAGCTGCAAGTGGTTGTATAAGATTAAAGAAGGGATTGAAGGCGTTCAGAAACCAAAGTATAAAGCAAGGCTGGTAGCTCGGGGTTTCACACAACGAGCAGGGATTGACTATAATGAGGTATTCTCACCCGTGGTTCGACATACATCTATTAGGGTGATTCTCTCATTAACTGCTTGTGAAGATTACGAGTTGGAACAACTTGATGTGAAGACGGCGTTTTTGCATGGTAATCTTGAAGAAACCATTTATATGAGGCAGCCGCTTGGTTTTGAAGAAGGAACGGGCAACAAGGTATGTTTGTTGAAGAAATCCCTTTATGGTCTTAAGCAGTCTCCAAGGCAGTGGTACAAACGGTTTGATGTGTATATGGTCAGCAATGGGTTTAGCCGTAGCAACTATGATAGTTGTGTTTACTTCAAGGAGTTTGCACCAGGTATGTACATATATCTATTACTGTATGTAGATGATATGTTGATTGCTTGTAAAAGCAAGTCTGAGATCGAATATACCAAGGGACTGCTGCGGAAAGAGTTTGATATGAAGGAACTTGGTCCAGCTAGGAAGATACTTGGTATGGAGATTGTCAGGGATAGGGGTAACCGAACCCTGAAGGTGTCTCAGTCGGGATATGTGCGGAAAATTCTGAATAACTACAGAGTGGATAATGGCAGGTCGGTCTATGTGCCATTGGGAGCACACTTCAAGGTATCTTTGAAGGATTGTCCGTCGAGTGACTGGGATGTGGAAAGAATGAGTAAGGTCCCATATGCGAATGTTGTAGGTAGTTTAATGTACTTGATGGTTTGCACTAGACCGGATATTGCGTACGCAGTTAGCATTGTGAGCAGGTATTTGGCGAATCCAGGTAAAATTCACTGGGAAGCGGTGAAGTGGATTTTGAAGTAATTGAAGGGCACTGCTGATGTAGGCCTAGTGTATGGTAGAGATCAAGGGAAGCACGTGGATGTTGACGGTTTCGTGGACAGCGATTATGCTAAAGACCCTGACAAGGGTAGGTCGATAACCGGGTACGTGTTTATGGTACATGGATGTATTGTGAGTTGGAAAGCAACTCTGCAGCATGTTGTTGCATTGTCTACTACAGAGGCGGAGTATATGGCGCTTACGGAAGCTGTTAAGGAAAGCATTTGGCTTAAAGGTCTACTAATCGAGCTGGGAATAAACCTAAGGTCAGTGGTTGTGAATTGTGATAATCAAGGTGCAATTCATCTCTCAAGAAATGCAATGTTTCATGAGAGGACGAAGCATATCAACGTGAGGTATCACTTCATCAGGGAGATCGTGGAATCTAAAGAGATGGAAGTGGCAAAGATAGGCACGGAGGATAATGCAGCTGACGCGTTTACAAAGGTGGTTCCAGGTCCGAAGTTTAAGTATTGCATGGAGATACTTGGTGTCGGGACTAACTAGTATTGGTACTAAGGTGGAAATTGTTAGATTTATTACCAATAATAGTTAAGATCTAGATTAGTTACTTACCTTGTATGTTGCGATTGAGCCGGGAGGATCCAAGCCCAATCCCTAGTCGGTTAAGACTAGGGAACCGACCCCCTCACCCTATAAAAGGAGGTGAGGGGGTGATGCTCAAATCACACCAATCTTCTATTCTTTCCCTTGTAACCGATCGTGCGTTTGTGGTAATACAATATAATCGTTCGGTTCTTTGTAGTGTTTTCATTCTTCTCGTTCTTCAACAGGGTGTCGTTGAAGGTTGCAACTTGTGCTCGATTCATCACGCGGTTTAGTGATTCCGCGATCGAGCTTCGGTTTGTTGGGTTTTCGTCCAACAATATGTTTTGAAAATATAGAAGGTTAATGGAAATAAAGGCTAGCCTGAGGCTGCTTCAAAAGGAGTCTCGGCAGCAAGACCCATATGGCTGATTCAGAACACTCAATCCAAGTGCACGCGTTGGGCCACCTGCCGAGGTACGCAATGAATTTTATTGTTTCAGCTCTTCTACCTTCAACATTTTTACCGGTACTATTTTTACTATTAGTTATGGACAATCGGGATTGGTAGCGAAAGAGGATGATTATTTGTTGATTAAACTTGATTATGAGAGAATTGTAGGGGATCAGTCAACGCCGTTTTCATTTTTTGCGGTGTGTATGGGAAAGATAACGTTTTTAGTTATTAACTGTCTTATTAAGTACTGGATATTGAATTTCGTTTTTTACTTTTTTGGTATATATTTTATGGGCATAATGGTATATCGACTGATATGTTTTGAGAAAGAAGTTTTGTTGAATAATAATATCTTGAGTGCGATTCCTCATGGATGTCACTGTGAGGAATGGCTTCAAACGCTTGATCGTGCATTGGTTGTAGGGGTTGTGAAAACCGACATAATGCTTAACAAAAAGGGAATGGATTTCACGTATCAATTATCTTTCTTCAGCATAGGGTATGGGGTAAATAATAGACATAAAATGTTTATGGCCAACCTGACCAATCCTTTTGGTACAAAAATGAGGAGTTTCGATCCAAACCTGTTTTGACCCGTCACTCAAGCCATGTCAGCTAATATTAATATCTTTCTTTATACTTTATATTTATGTTCTTAATAACATGTAATATTTGAATTTATGTCTCAAACAAGTATGGCCTTTTCACTTGACGAGTCATCAAAATGAATATTTATGTTCCTTTTATAGACGATCTACTGTAGCTATATGTGCATAGCAATGTTATGATAATACTACACAGCCTTGGTTGATCAACTAATGTTAATGGCATGAAATTACTTGAATTACGTGACCCCGAGGTAATTTTTAGTTTATCTATCTTTTTTCTGCCATACACTTTGGCCGACTTTTATGCATTTAATCCGCTTTGAAGCATTATTTAGGAGATTAGAGATCTGCTATATACACTCGACTCTATATTTGGCAGAAAATCAGTGATAATCAGTGTGGACTTTCAGCGGAATGTTTGTGTAAAAAAGGGCTGGTAAAAAATGGAGATTATAGCATCATCCATTGGGAATCAGAACTGTCTAGACATAGTTTAGAGTTTGCATACTCATTGAAAACACCAAACTATCAGATCTATGCAATATAAACCATCGTCTGTCCTTGGAATTATACCACTGCACTATAAATATAAAACTTTTGTCGATGATTGCAGGAGAAAGTTCAACTTATGCAACTATGTTGAATTCAAATATCCCCTAATTACCTAAATAGTTGTTTTATATATGCCATATTTTAATATGATCTTGCATCATACTTGATCTCTTTTAACAAATCCTTTAAATGTATTAATGTGTGTGTGATCAATATATGTCGTGTTGTAACTTGATCTTTTTATATATATTTCAGAGTTTGAAGCCAAAGAAGCTTGCGAGCAAGCATATTTCAAGGTATACATAATTTGTCGTGTTTCCCGTTTGTGTAGTTTTAGGACTTAAGGAGTAATATAGCCATGTAGGCATTAAAAACATTGTATGTCTCATTTACGGACATTACTGAATATTCTCGAGAGTTCATCTTATTTGAGAATGATATACCTTCACCTAATACTAAGTAATATATATTTCCTTATTAATTTAGTTAGAACTGTGGTTTTACTGTATGTTAATTGATATTTCCTTATTAATTTAATTAGAACTGTGGTATTATTGTATCTGTATTGCCTGAAGTAAAGATGTGAAATGCTCAAATTTAGTTGTGACAAAGATTTTCTCACAGGCTAGTCACTCAAGAGCCGATATAGGTTGATTAGTAGTGACATATTCAGTCGTCCATCCCACCAGCTGACACGACCTCCAACGATAATGTTCAACACAATGCCATTCTTAAAGGTTGTTGGAATCTCTCTACCGTTGTATTACTCATTTTTGGCAGACCTTTCTCTAATGTTTTTGCATATTGGAACATGTTCAGAAACACCGTTGGCTCGGAACTTCTTCAAATTTTGGCAGCATAAATGGTGAGTGTGAGCTCAACTTTTCCGTTCTACACACGCAGCCTGGATAATGGGAGAGAGAGTTACAAGAGGGAGAAGAAAATCAGGCTCAGGTTCATCTACTGCTTAACCAAAGGGAAGAGCTTGCGAACGATAGGATAGAGTTTAAACAGAAACTCGAACTTGAAGAAGCACAAAAGCGGATAGATATGGCTAATGCGGAGTTGAAAAGTAAAGAAGATGATATTAACATCAGGATCGAAGACCTAGCTTTGAAAGAGACGGTAGGTCTTTAGGCTTTTGGCTGATTTATATCTTAAAGTTATGTCATCAGATCAACTGTATGAATAATCTTTATGTTTTTGCAGTTGTTATTAGCAAGAACTTAGAGGTTAGAGAGAAAGAATTACTAGAGCTGCAGGAAAAGCTTTATGCAAGAGAACAAGATGATATCATCACTAGAAAGTATCTTATATATTTAAGTTGTAGATGGAACAAAAGACAAGATCATTAGATGAGGATTGTAAAATAAAGGTTGCTAAAGTGGAGAAAAGGGAAATAGAAGTCGCTCACTTGGAAGGAAAAATTACTAAGTGAGAACAAGCACTGGAAAAGAAACTCGAGAAAATCAAAGAAAAAGAGAGACATTGATTTGAAGTCAAATACTTTAAAGGAGAAAGAAAAGTCCTTTAAAGTCGAGGAGAAGAACATAGACAAAGTAAGGAAAGAAGCTCTGCAACAGAGAATCTGTCGAGTCTCAAGGCTGAGCTCGAGAGAATATATATTGAAATTGAAGATGAAAGGTCTGATTTTTTCCGTCTGCAGTCTTGAATTAAAGCAGGAGATAGAAACAAATGTGTTATTTGTATAACGTATTATAAAATGGTTTTATAAAAAGGTGTAATTTTGTGAACAAAATAACACATTTTATAAAAAGGTTTCCACTAGCTCAGCTACGACGCTGAATATAGTTCAAGTTTATATACGACACCATAAGCTTATGACTCTGTTTTATCTTTTGTGTATGCAAATATGGGTTCTGAGATTATTTACTACAGAACTGATACTTCTTAGTACCTTTGTTTTCTATTTTTCCACTTATAAGTATTTGTGGGTCAAAACGGCTTGACCCATTTTCACCAAGATAAGTTATCTATTTTGACCTGTTACGATACCCTGTGACCCACCCATTTTTAGTTTGTTAATGACTCAATTATATTAATGTTGTAATTTCATTTGCAGATATGACTATTTTCGAAACTTTTTCGGTATAGTATTTGTCAGCCGACTATCTGAAGTTTGTCGATACTTGATGGAAGTGACTGGTATGTGTAACAAAGCACATCACTTTTAGGGCCATTTCTTCAAGTCGATCTAGGATGCTGAAAACATTCAAACAATACTTTGGGAGATACTTGAGTTCTGGAAACGTGTCCCAGCAGTGGAATACTCCCTAGGATTTGTATCCTTTCCTCTACCCGGCTTGCAGGTAACATCTGTTTCATTATGTCAAAGCACAAGCCTATTTTCTGCAGCGAGGTGTAGGGCCCATCATAAGTCACATTATAAAGCAGTCCAAGTTAAAAATATGTACATTCCAAGTGACTACGTAGCCACTTGAACTATCTAAGCATGTTTTAAAAAAATTATGTTTGCCTCCATCACATCTTTTTCTCTTCAAACTGAGGTATGTTAAAAAAAAACTTTAGATTCAGCAGAAAACAATATTAAGATAATCTCCTGGTAGTGTGCCCTTGTTGGCTTATTTATCTATGTATTTTATTTTGGAGCAGCTTACTTCCTAAAAGATTAAACTAGCTTAGTTGCTTATGTCCATGAGTATTAACAGCAATTTCTTTTGTATAGTCTAGCTAACAATTTTTTTTCACTTTTTGTAGTTACTGTCCATGGATACAAAAGCCTGTGTGGTACATATAAAGCAGTATGCAGTGTATCTTTACTTTTACAGTAACAAAATGAAACGCTCATATTGAACTCCCGCCTTCGATGATATATTTATGCTGCTCGGTAAAACATCCCGTGATATACTAGATGTAGTAAGTTTAATTTTGAATCTCCATGGTTCTGCCTTCACTGAAATACTTGATAGTGTTTCGTTAAGAAATAGGGAATTATCATCTTCGGTTTTGTCAGTTGGTTGTTACGTGAGGCCAACTTTTCAAGGAGCTTAGCAACCCAAGAAGATGGATAGTTATGTTTTCAGATCACAAGCATCAAGTTGAAACATTTCTATGTTCGTTGTTAGGAGCTATGTACTGATTACGTACGATCTTTGCATTCTTTTCATCTTTTCTTTTTGGCTACTGCTAATGGGCCTCCTTTGACAACAAGTATTGTAATTATCATTTATTTAATGCATTTACCTCTCTTGGATAGTAGGTATTGTAATGCCTTTACTGCTCTTGGTTATTTTCGGTCATTATAGAACCCTTCTGAATATCAATAACCATTGTGTGTTTGATCTTATTAAGGTTTTACAGCTGGAAGAGGGTCTAGATCTAGGAACGATGTTGCGAGGGGACGCGGAAACAAGTGAGTGATCAGTTTTATTACCGGAAAGATGCACATCCTTCATCTTATAGCGACTCTAACTCAGAAGCAGCAGCTTCACCGCTTGCCTAAAACGGTAAAATCATAACATCTGTTTATGGGTTAACAACATTTCGGCTTAACCGTCCTTTTTCAAAATTGCAATTCGAGTTCAAGCCAGCCTATTCAGCTTTTGAAAATTCATAACATCTGGTTTGAGTCTGTGTGGCGGTGGTCTCAAACCCCGTGGATTAGTCGGCCAATGAGTCGGAAATCACGGTTACCAAAAAAAAAAGAAAAAAAAAGAAATAGAGATATTAAAGAAATTGCACCAAAATAGAGGGCGACACCATGTCCGTCTAGTGAATTTTGGTTGCCATGTGCGGTCCCGTCATCTTTTAGGCTTTTCAGGTATGCCTCCTCCCTTGTGATTCCCAGCAAATACAACATTCATCAGTTGTCAGACTGAAGAACCTGAAAGCAGGTCAGCATATGTAGTTGAAATAGCCTGTCGGGTATGTCCCTCTTTGATTTGTAATCGAGCTAAAGCAATTTTCAAGTGGTCAAAACTTGTATCTTTAGTCACTGATAACCGGTGTCTTTTTACCTCATAATATAATCTACCATAAAATCGATAGTCACAACATCACATCTCTTTTATAGTGTAAATCATTTAATAACGCAAATAGGAACAAATGCCAGAAGGGGTGTACATTATAAGAACAGAGTTGATGAGCTGAATGAACCTCCTCCCCGGTCTCCTGGAATCCGTTCATTGCTCCAATTACCTGGTGTAGATCTTCTAACTGGCGGCACCGACTTGAAAATTCGCATATTGGATCATTGCGGGTTTATGTTATCCTGTTTTCTTATTTTCTTTCTTTGGGGTCTCAGCACACATTTTTATTACCACTATTATTTGTTTCTATAATAATACACAGCCCAGAGAGAACTTATTGCATCAGTGGTTCGGTTAAGGGAGTTGAAATGACGAGTAATAATACTTCTTTACAAACATATTTTAAATAAACATATTTTATATACAGCTCGAATAACTGACTCTAAAATAGGGTTGCTCGGTATGATGAATTTTAATTCTTTGGGAAGGCAAAGATGCAGTTGCTCTCAAGCAAGTAGAGCGAACATTAGATAACTTTATTCATGTTTTGACTCATTGAAAAAAACTTGTACAGGTCCAACTCTAGATATAGTACGCGATCAATGAAAGAAGAATTTTTAGAAGTTTAGATGTCAGGCTTCTAGAAGTTTTAAATTTCGTGAATATTTACGACGCGTCTCAAGCAACTTGAGCAACTTTTTTAATGATCACCTTGGATAAAATTTCAACCTGCACTTCCTTTCTGCTTGAGCGTAATTTTGTCTCCTAAGCCTAGAGCTATCCCTTGTGTTTTGCTCCTAATACGAATATATCCACTTAGCTTACCTTCTCCCTGCTTCTCAATGCTAAATTTACCAACATGTGTATTCTCTTAAAAGCTCAAGCCAGTATATTATGGTCTTCCCCGAAAAGCACAAGCCTACGTCGATGAGTGAAAAAGGCTCTATAATTTGGTACATATCTGAAGGTTTTGTAGTTTAGTATTGACAGCGGCCCTTGTGTTGTAGAACATATAATCATCCCATATCAGTAAAATTCCATCTGAACTACCAATTGCATCAAGTTTTACGTAATCGAAATTCACTAACCCCCTTTAACTGTTAACGATGTTTATGCATTTTTTGTAGCTACAATATTTGCGGCCTCGTCTCCTGATTTGTGAAAGATTTTGGCTTGCAAGTCGACTAGAAGTTAGGAGTAAATTAGGAGGATTAGTAAGTTGAAAACTGTTTGTCTTGTGAAAGTAACAAGAAAAATATGCTACTATGGCCTGCTATAAAAAGGTTGAAAAAATATTACTTATACGAACATGATAGTTTTTTTTAACCATATTTGGACAGACTTGGCAGCCGAAAAAGGTTCAGGATACAATTCCATTATTCCTGATGCTCCAGGTGCGGATTCACATCCCTTAAATAAAGTCCTAGCATCTTTTTATATTTATAATAGCTCATTTATTGATTAACATTGCAGGTCGAGATGGTATTTTGCAAAGTCGATGTAGGCCCTCAAAGCAAACAGCGGCCATACCAGTCGAAGGAAGCACAATAATTATGGGAGTTGAGCTAAACTAAACTAAGAGAACACAAACACCTTCAATGATCTAACTGTTGCCTCATGTTGCGTGATCTCGAGTGTTGCGTGGTATGGCCGCTGTTGCATGAAAACCAGTAGAGGGGTCAGGTAGCCTCATGTTGCATGGAAACCTACTAAGTATAATATTTCGCATCTGAATGCAGCTTGGAGGATTGATATCACAAAAACTGCAATGATAATAAAAAAGGAACTCCGGAAACCTACAGGTATATATTTAATTAGTGGTTTGGAGGGACACTTATGTAATTCAATGTACTGGTCGAGATTATGGATATTATTGGTTTGTTAAGTTTAAATAAGTGAGTGTGATCATAATTCTTTCTAGTTTATACCTTATTTATTTATAGAGAAAAACGTCAGGCATGTCGAGGGTCAGTGTTTGATCTAGGATTTCAACGGAGGGTATGCACTTTTCTTAGAGTACTTTCGGAGGGTATGCACTTCATGTATATGATTATAAAAAATTAAAAATTAACACTAACCCGTCGAAACGGAGGGTATGCACGTGCATACCCGTGCTATGAGTTAGGTCCGCTCCTGTCGAGGGTTGTAGTCCAAAATTGGCTCTTATAGCTGTTGGAGGAGAGAAAGAACTTGAAGAAAAAAAAATTAGATACAGTTCAAGTTGTCTATCCATATTGACAATTAACTTGCATAACATCATCCCATCATTTGCTGTACACTTCAAGTTGTTGTTACGTTCAGATATTTTAGAAGCTTTGAGAATCTAGGTTATTAGTAGTTTGGAACCCAAATTGTGGATGTTTGCTGTTGGTTTTCTTTTATTTGTTCCTTCACACTTACTCAACCTATTAATAAACTTCATATTTAGTTTAACATCCAAAATGGATATTCTATGCTTTCGACAGAACGGAAAACTGGAATTGAAATGTCCTCCTACAGGAAGCAGTAGCCTAAAGTTATTTATCGACTTGAACTGATTTAATTTTATGGGGTGACCAGTTCGTCCCGTTCCTCAGATAGGTAATATTAATGATTTGAACCCATGTACACAAGTAACACAACCCTCACGAGGATCTTTGAATTCATCACCGTCACTTAATAATTAACCGTGATAAAAACCTACGCACTATTATTAAAGAATCTCCAACGAACAATAGAAATTCTCGAGTCAAAATTTACATCCTACGTGTATATTAAAGGAAGATAATCCGTCTTGTATATATGAGATTCATACATTTAACGAGTAGAATGATATGAGGTTGTAATATCAATAACTCAAGATATATGGAATTTAACGAGTTCTATAAAAAAGTAGTAGAATATTTAAACTTCGGCCTAAGACTTGCAAATGACTGCTTAGATAGATATACATCCACTTGAGTCACAAACAAGATTTATTTTAATGGTTTAGATATTTTGTATGTGTAACAGTGTAAGGACTTAGGAGTGAGATAATCATATAGTATTAGACAAGCGCTTTTAATTAAATGCTAAAACATAGAAAATGAGCAATGTGTAATAGTGTTTATGCTACACACCTTCGTTAGCTTAACTATATTGGATACGAAAAAATAAGAAATTAACGGCTTAACTATATTATAACATAAGGAGCTAACGTAGTATCAGTGATTCATTCACCGTAAAATATTATTTCTTATCAACCTCACTTCACATAAAAACAAATCATACTGTATACATCTTATAGCAAACTCTATAATCCGTTAAACCAAGGCTCTCACATACGAGAACATTTTACATATCGAAATCAAAAGTCAATTATAAACTTTTATTTTTATGTATCTTTTTTTACAACATACTGTTTATTACTGTAGTTTTTATTATACAATGGTTCAATTTTGATCAGGTAAATAATTTTAAACTATGTGAAGTTATCTGTGTAAAGAAGTTTTTAATTTCAAAATTCAAACTTGACATGGGGTATTTTTTCATGTGCAGTTACTTATGTCAATCTTGAAAGGAGTTGAACTAAAAAATCTAGAAGGATCAGGTCCTGGTAATTGGACTGGATTTATACGGAGAACCCTTTTAATCTCACTACTATAACCACCTAAGGTTGGACCGTTGGACCCTTTTCTTATCAATTACGACTTAACAACGTAATATTATCATGTCATGTTCATATACGACTATACGTATATGTTTTACAAACTACGTGAACAACTAGAGCATAAGGAGTCGCCGTAGAGTTGGTGTCATATCCAAAAAGTGATGTCATGTAAGCAAAATAAGACATGACACGAGAAATATTATGACACCACTTTTTAGAGGGAGTGGTGATTTTGGTGCCATATGCGTATTTTTGGTGCTATATGCGTGGGCTGGTGCCGACGGCACGAGCCACTCAACGCCAGATCAGGGAATCCTGCGCCAAAACCAAAAGTCGCGCTATAGCTATAGATGGCGCTGGAGAAAAACGTTGTGACTCCAACTGCTCTTAGTAATCTATAGTTAATTAAGAACCATCAATATAATCCACTATATGTGATAAAATCTTAATTTCTAATAAATGATTGAAAATTCTCGATGCTTATAACCTCACCAATCATTTTGTATTTACAAAAATCATATTTTTACTATTAAACGTATAGTTTATAGCATTCAATATAATCTCTTTATATTTGTTAATATTTGCTTAAAAAATTGTAAAAGTAGAATATTAGTCTCCATTTAAGAAAAAACGGTTTTAAAATACGGACAAATATGTCCCACTACAAACCAATATGACAGATCAACAAACGTTGTTTTAAAAAAAATATAAATCTAAACTCATGTTGATTTGTGTACGTTTGAAAATTAACATGTGACCAAACCCGTTCATTATGTGACCTAAGGCCAAAAAATTGTCAAAGGTTAGTTTCATTTTAACAAAAACAGTTTCATCACACACACAACAATAGATCCTACTACCAACTAATATATCGGATCCACACAAATTATTTTAAAAAAAGTCGACAAACCAAACCCGCCGTTAACACTATTATAGGTTATTTTACGTGTAACAAAAAAGTTTTATCACATAGAGAGGTATATAGGTATATGTATATGCTAACTCGAAATAAAAAAAAACAAAAGTACTTTTAAAATAAAAACGATAATGTACAGCCAAAAATACACATGGGATCAAGCATGTCCGTTAGGTCGGCTAATGCTTAAAAATAACAGTGATTAGTTTCCTTTTAGTTTTACTTTAACAAAAACGCATCCTACTTTTAACAGATAAAACTAACACACAAACGCACTTTTTTAAAAAAGGTACGAACCAACCCCGCCCGTTGGGCGGTTTATGACGCCAGTATATATATATTTATATATATATATATATATATATATATATATATATATATATATATATATATATATATATATATATATATATATATATATATATACATAGATATATATATATATATATATATATATATATATATATATATATATATATATATATATATATATATATATACATATATATATATACATATATATATATATATATACACACACATATATATATATATATATATATATATATATATATATATATATATATATATATATATATATATATATATATATATATATATATATATATATATATATATATATATATATATATATATATATATATATATATATATATATATATATATATATATATATATATATATATATATATATATATATATATATATATATATATATATATATTTGTATATATATATATATATATTCACCTTTGCAAAAAAATCTTGCACAATCATATGCATCATTTGTGAGCATGCATCATTTGGATCACTGGAGCTTTGATCATTTATCATATCTGGGAACAGTTGAAACATTTGAGCAACAAGGAACTTTGAACTACACATTATGATTGTGAATATTCAATCATGGGATCACAGGAACAACATGTATGACTATATTTTTATGAGCATACAGAACGCAAGACATCATTTTGGGACTATTAAGTCACCTGTAAACACATGAGCATATTCATGCATCATTTTAGTGTTATAAAAACATAAAACCATGATCACAATTAATAACGTTTATTTAGTATCACATTACTACAATATATATATATACTATATATTTTTTATACACTTTAAGTGTTACAACAATCAACAAAAGCTATTGTCACAATATAATTTTGTATCTAACAAAATTTATAAGAATTTATTTAAGTGTCTCGTTCTTTAATAAATAATACTATACAATTATTTATCTACGACTATACTTTCACCAAAAACCCTAAAACCTAATCAAATCGACTTAGACTCGAACCTACACTCACACTACTCTACCTAAACTCCTAGTAACTACACAAAATCACTAGACTTGCACCTAAACCTACCCTATACTCCTTGTCTTAGCCGAATACACCATGAAAAACCCTTATACTAACTTAAAACCTTGTAAACTCACACTAGACACAACTTGAACATGTACAACACACACTCATTAAGACAAACATTATACATTACATCACATTTGTCCCTTTGACCCTTGCATGCGACGGCTAGGAGGCAAAAGAGGAGGCAAGTGTACATCATAACATTTAAACCTAGTACTTCCCAAATCTTACAACTAAATCTTCCTAGTACGACCTAGGCTTACCAAAATCTTGCTCTATCTCTCTCTTGGACGTGTATACAACCGAACCACACACCCATTTCTAGTTTAGATATTTAGTTAATTTAAAACACTCCAATCTCACTCACAACATCACCATTTTCGTATCTCATACCACTTATACACAAAACATGCATTCCCTACACCATTTACTACCCGAATCTTGGTCTCAAAATCATTTAGTGCAGGTCCTCACTTGAATCTTGGTGGTCACGGCAAGCAAAAACCATCCTAGGTCGCGGTTATAGAAGCTAGACGTGTAAATCCATATAGTGTTCTAGTTAATCTCATTTGTTCGTCAACAACCTCATTAAACAAGTAAGTACATCATACTTTTATCCACATTCCTTCCATTTTCATTTATACATTCTTCATGAACATGCAAATCCATGTACCAAGTTTGGAGACTTAAAATAGACGTGATTAAGTAGCATGCACACGTAAAATTTGCTAGAAAATGACCCACAAACACCCTAGAAGCCCACGACTTGTTTTCTTTCATGGTTAAACATGTCTCAAATCATAGATCTATGGAAACACTAGAAAAACCTTACTCTAAAAACCCTAGCTAAACTAGATATAACAAGTTAGACATTGACACTAATAAGCCCATATGTCTCGGCTTATTTATATGAACCGAATACCAAACATTTGCTTGATAAGCCTTAGCTTAAGTTTATACTTACGGTTAGATAATGGTCATAAAATAAGCTTAGAAGCTTGGATAAGCCCACATGTATAAGCTATAAGCCACATAAGCCGCGAACCAAATAAGCCCATAAGCCGATTACACTTTTATTAATATAAGCCGAATGTTGGATAAGACCATAAGCCCAAGTAGTATATTGGATTATTTAGAGTGCTTAATAAACTAGTAATAGTACTTAACTAGCCCAAAATATGAGCCCATTAAACCCAAAAACCCAAACCGGTCCTTAATGGGCCTATCGAGCCCATTTAACTCCAAATATATTATTTGGAGACTTTTTGTTCCATTTATGCCAAGTGTGAAAGTGTAGGTCTAAAATAATAACTTTATAAAGCATATATACTTAATTCGAGACTTTTGAAAACTTTAAGGACTAAAATTGACATTTTTGAAAGTATAAGGTGGCGTTTGTTTTATACCGAGACTCAAATCAAACCACAAGGACCATATGTGCCAGTATCCAAACTTAAAACAAGCCCTAATTATGTCTTATAACTATTTCGAGACTAGGAGCACTTGTTTTGCCATTTTACAAAACTTAACTGAGCCCTAGGGACTCGGTTTATAATTTGCCGAAAGTTATTAAACCCTAGGGACCACTATCGTCACTGTTCGAAACTGTTGTGAGCCCTAGGGGTGTTTTTGAAAACAAGGTAACAGACAAGGACTAACGATGCAATATATTTAACGAACGAAACCATAGGGGTTATTTTGGGAATTATTATCTTTACAAGGACTAATGTGTAATTTAATTTAATTAAAAACATTAATAAAATTGTTTTATAAAAAAATTAAATTAAGTAATTTTTATTATTTAAATTAAATAAACTATTAGAGTTATTTACGACATTTTTATAACGAACGAACTATATTAGTGTATTCGAAATCCTAAGAAAATTTAGTGAAATATATTATTTTCTTATAATCAATTAATTAAATAAAAATCTATTTATTTAATTCATTACACTATTATCGTACGAACAATTTAATTATATTTTTAGAGACTAAAAATATATTATTATCGACAACTTACTATAAGTTTAACGCTTAAACAATAGTAACAACTTATTAATTCGTGATCATGTATTTTCATCAATTACATTTTTCTGTGCATTTTTATTGTGCATATACTGAGCCATATAAATTACTTAGGTAATTTTTCTGCTCCGTGATCATCCCATATCAGCATACCCAGTGACATTCTACCACTACTTTATCATTGGGGTGAGTTCATGGCCCCATCTTTTACTATTTTATAACTGGGAGAGAAAACATACTTAATTATTGTATATGCAAACACTTACAGACAACAACATTACTGCCTATTGTTTGCCCCATTTATTCCTGTGGACTGTAATAGTTAATAGTGTAGCGTGAAATGTTATAAATAGATCTATTTGGGTATTGACAACACCCGACCCGCGTGACTTGCTATCAGAAACTCTTAGGCCAAGCAACAGGTTTATTTCATTGTCGGACTGAGGGTCTCTCATCTGGATGATCCAGATAGGCACCTGAGAATCATGTCTAGCGTCTATTACAGGGCAATAGGAACTGCTATAGTATGTGGCTTTATGCACTACTATCTTCGTGGTGTTTTGCATATCAATACATTTACTTTATAATGAAACCTGTAAATTCACCAACCTCGTGTTGACCCCTATATTTTACTTTTTATGTTTTCTCAGGAAAGTAAGCAGGTGCATTGCATTGAATTCCAGCATCATAGGGAGCATTCATGTTTACCATCGGGCTGGGATATTTCTACAAATATTAATAAATATGTTTTCAAGACAAGTTACATAATTTGCACAATTAAATTCATGTGATATATTTTAATGACATTTGATGATCATTGCTTTATATACTGTGTGCTATCGATCCGCCAAATTCAAAGTAACACCCCACGTACTATTCCTCTACATTTGACCATTTGGGGGTGTTACACAAGTCTATCATAAACCATAAAGACATTCACAACATTATTTATAAAACCATACAGTGTCTCTTCCATCCCATCTGGAAGTCAAAACATCAAAAGACATGGGACTATGAAACTCACCTGATCAAGCTTCTCCAAATATCCGCGCTCTAGCGAAAATCTAAACACACAAACATATACAATCAAGACATGAACTACATACCAAAATGACTCATCAATCTATGATGGATATATAACCTTCTCCTACAACTTAACCTCATTTATATGCCATAAGCATCCCATTACACCCTCTATAAAGCCCTTAACTTAGTTAAGTTCATAACTCGTCCCGTTAACATTTTACTCAAAACAGTCCCGATTTTCATACTCCGTATTATGAGCCAAACGCCGACCAAACCTAAACCAAATTTCTTGCAATGAAAACCCCATAAACCTATATGTGTTAACTAAAATCTCAGCCCTTGTCCCAACATCAAATCTAATTTTAAGTCTCTGATATACAACTTATATTTTCGCCTATTCAGATTTTACCGCTTCTGAACATATGAAAAGTTTGTTATGATCAGAGGGTCTTCCACTATCTCAATTGATTAGCCCTCTTTCAGATATCTTATATAACATATAAACTAACTCTCATGTTCGTTTTAAAGTCCAATTGTACTCCTAAGTACCCTAACCACCTTAAAACATTAAATTAAACCCGATTGATTTCAAAATTGTTTTGACCTTCGATTTTGTAACCTATTTTTAACCCACTTCCCTACCTCCAATTTATTCCTCGTTTATTTCATTCAAAAGCCAACTCAAATACCTTTTTAGGGATACTTGGTTCGATTAATTAATGTTCCTAGAACTCTAGATATGATCAAAACAATAAGCCTATAATTATTCCCAGTTTTTAATTATGAATTTAATTAGATTACCCTAATTAATTACCCAATACATGATTAATTACAAGCCCTAATTTATCTGATCATTATAATAACATTAATTCTCAGATTTTAATTTTTCCCTAACCCTAAATCCATCATAATGATGATTAATTAACATTGTTAAGATGTGTAATTGATAAAAACAACAAATTAAATTAAGATTTAGTTGGTTACTTACCTTGAATCAAGAAAATCTCAAGAACCCTAAAACCACCATATGTATGTCGACTCAAAATATCCAGGGAAAAGATATTATGCGTGTGTTTTTTATTTACTCCTTATATAGCATAACACAAGTCCTAATCCCATACAAAACCCACTTACCTTTTTTTCCTTTTTTCCTTTCTTTTCTGCGTTTAATCAACCGCCTATAATTCCTTTTTTTTATTTTTTCTCTTTTAATTACTTATTATTACATTAATAATGTTTCTTTAAATTTCCTTAATTTATTTAAGCCCCTAAAGTTTCCAAAACCTCAAAACCACAAAACTAGTCAATTTTTACGCGTATACCGTAAAAGACGTAAAATATACAGTTTTATAAAACCTCTTGAAATATGAAATAAACTATTTAACTAAGTCCCAAATGACTTAAAACCATCCCGAAAAATACTCCCGTGACTAATTACCTCATCCGAGACCTCTAAATGCTAAACCTTAAATCGTAAAAATACGATTTACTATAATACTTATACGTATACGTAAAACACCAAAATAACACCATTTTATTTCATAGTCACTAATTTGTGAGCTCATGAACATGAAATAACCGTTCCTCGATTTACATATGAGTACCATATACCCTTAAATGATACCCAAACCTCACTTAAAACACACAAAATAAACACATAAGCACATAAAAGCACATATTTGTACAAAACACCCTAAACTATAGTCTAAGTGACGAACCCCAAAACCATGGTTGTCACAATTTCTCTCATTACATTGTTGGCTTGTGTTGGACCAATATAGCGTAGCCATGGTTCGAGGAGCGACTTTCTGTATAGGATTCCCTCTACAATGGCATATTGTCGTGCCTTGATTTTCAGCTCTCTTGTTGCTTTTTTGTCCCTTGGGAGCGTGCTCGTGGATAGGAAGTTGTATATTGAATTCATCCATTTGTTTCCTTCTTATTCAGCGACCGCTAGGATATCTGTTTCTTCCGTGAACCTCCGTGTTACCACTTCTATCAACACTTTCTTGGTTAGGTGCGAAAAACTTGTTGAGGCGATTTTGCTGAGCGCGTCTACTTTTTTTGTTTTCAGTCTGCGACACTTGCTTTACTGAAAAGTTTTGGAAGTCCTCGCTATTGTTCTTACTTTTATCAAATACTGCTTCATGCTTTCTCCTTTGGCTGTATAGGATCTGATGTTCATTTAGCAAGTCTTAAATTTTTTCAAGATATTACCACACAAAAATGACTAGAAACACAAACATGGGCTAGTATACCCTATCATGTATAGCATAGTTTAATGGTAAAGTCTAGTTCGTTCCACGGGTTTGATGCTAAATAATATAAAACAATTACCTCTAGAGTGTCACAAGTTCTAAAGATATACTTATCAAATGGTTTCAAAGGTGCGTTTGGTTAAGGTCACAAACATATGTAAGATAGACAGCAATGGTGATTATGAGCACATAAACAATGTAAGACAACATGTCGACTACTAGTCGTACACGCAACATCTAATTAACATAACAAAAATCCGACTAAAGATCATGTCATATCAAAAGCATTAAGAATGGTTTATTCTTGATTTCGATAACTAAAATATCATATGAGATTAAGCAAGGGTTGTTATATGTTTTATTCCACTAATCACGACAAAAGTGAATAACAAGATTCATTTACTAGATGACATGAAATTCATCCATTCACATGAGTACTAGTCATGATCATGAAAAAATCCAACATATAACAATGATCTTACATTAATAACATATAGTACAAAAGCATCTAAGTCATACTCATTTTCACGAACCAAGGAGGAAAGTGCGTCGCACAAAACTAATTGTGCGCCGCACTTTGCCCTCGCAAAGCATATAAATCTATCTAATCATAAGGATGATAATCCTTAACCATATGCACAACACACTACTCAATCATAATAGTAAAAATAATCATTTCAACAATATGGAAATCAAAAGTAATGAATAACATAATGGAAATAAGAATTATACCAACAAAAGTGTCAAATCGATACTTGCTCCAAAATGTTTATAAGTCTTATGCCAACTTATTACAATCGACAACAAGTTCGTAGTCTCTTATTACAACGACAATGGTATAAACCAACTAAGGTTCACCCTTGTTCTAATAACAATGATCAAGGATCGAAAGAACCCTTGATTTATATCAAAACCTTGTAACAAAAGACAATGGAGTATGGAATCTATGTTCTTAGCCTGCCCTAGGGTTGATTATATAACCCAATATTTGTAACTAGTAAAACCTGGAGCAAGCCAAGAGTTGTGTCCATAATTGCAATGCATAATGGCACTATATACATGTAACTGTAGCAAAATGTGCCCCGCACTTTGTCAATTGTGCGCCGCACTTCCATTTTGTAAATGTGCACCGCACTTTTCATGTTGTGCGCCACACTTTGGGTAGTTCTCCAAAATCGTAGTTTATTGAATGTGTGCCACACTTTTACTCGCCACACTTTGGGTAGTTCTCCAAAATCGTAGTTTATTGAATGTGTGCCACACTTTTACTTTTGTGCGCCACACTTTGGCTCTTTTTCAGCATAATTTATTTTGTAGTCCTTTTCTTCTTATTTCTTTACATCTTTGCTTCATATGTTTATTCCTTCACTACAATCAAACAATACACATTATTAGTAACATTTCAACACATAACTTATTTATTTACATAGGAAACAAGGACAAATGCATCATTACAAACATGTATAAATGAGACGTTATCAAATTCCCTCATACTTAACTTCTTTCTTGTCCTCAAGTAAGGTAAAAATATATTTTTTAATAGGTGTCGAAAGAATGGATAAGGCCAATAATTGAAAGCAAAGATAACGTCACAAAACACCTCACGAAGTAGATATTTTGTTTTCACACAATCTCTTTTATATGGGTAACTTATCGCTCAAAAAGCACGGTCATGAAAAGTAAATTACCATAAGCTTGTACAAGGAACTAAACTAAACCAATTTGGCGTAAACACCAAGTAAAATATCAAAAGAGGTCTTTTTCAAAAACTTTTATTACTACCGCATATTAATAAGAGTAAATAACATATCATTTTCCACCATGTTTATTGTTTCTACACTTTTGTACTTCACACTTGTAGGCTCCCTTTGCCTTTTATTCCTTTTTTTCAAACATTTGGGGTAATATGTCTTCCCCCATACTTACGATCTACTATCATCTCGCAACATGGTTTTCCATAATATATTATCGTCTTAGAATTTCGGCAAAAACTTTTAATCTTTTGTCTTTTCTTTTGCCTCCTTATCATTTAAAATACTTTTTATCATACAAGTATGATCTCACTATGGTCTCGTAAAGATTACCAAGCACAAGTTCTAGAATTAACTAATCATCGGCATACTCACAAAATAGATTTAAAGCGTAAAAATGCTTACGAATTATTAGGCTAAAAATCCTCACAATTGTGAATAAGATATTGTGTAAGTAACATTATCAATTCCGAGTCAAAATAGCTTTACATTTGCAGGAATTATCAATCTTTTAGACAAAAGTCTTTTTTTTATAATTACATAACACAAAATTTTCAAAAACCCTCCAGAAAGTACGACGCACAAACCAAATTGTGCGGCGTACTTTTAATCACAGAAAGTAGAAAAAAAATATTTCAACTTAAAACGCTCTTATTTTCCGCTTATCACCCCACATACTTATTATGAGCATTGTCCCAATGCTAAACATAAGGAAAAAGTAAAAATAGAGGAAAATAAGAATAATACTCCCCTTTTATTCCGAGTCGTGAACGAAGCCGAAATCTTTAATCTTCGCCTTATTATGCCTCAACTCGCTTATTTTCTGCAATTGAACACAAAATATATACGCAAACATATTGTTCATACCAAATAAAAGATTAAAAATCCACACACAAAGTAATAGTTTTGTCCTACGTGCCAACAAAGGCATATTACATAACTAAATAAATTGTTTTGAAATTGTGACTAGCACACAAGTCACAAACACAAGAGGCATCACATATCCTCTTAAGTCTCGTCATTCCTTGGAGCATTGGATGTGTAGAAATATGGTGGATAAGGTGGCGGTTGTTGGGTGTAGTAGAATGGCTCATGGTGATATCCGGGTGGTCCATAAGGTCCACTCATTGGAATGCTATATTGTTCCGCCATCCTCTCAAAAATCAGAGCGTATCTATGCTATAACATTGTCGCTCCATCATAAACCCAAGTTGGTCTTGCCTAACCTCCATCCTTCCCATCCTATCACAAACATCTTGGAGTGTTGCACGAGGAAGTCGTGGCATGCTCACACGTGGTGCTCTCACCGGCGCGTCTTCTCGTATCAATCTTCCATCCGCTCCAATCAAATCTCTCAAAGTGATTTTGTTAATGGTGTCACATATGATCAACGGACTAAGACTACCTACAACTTGATCAGTTAAAAGTCTCATTCTTCGGGCTAACCTAGTCACAAATTGTCCACACACAATCATACTACTTGCTTGACTACCATGACCTTTCTTTTTCATCCATTTTGCAATCACCCAAGCCACATTAACGTATTACTCACGGTTATTATCCCTAAACATGCTCAACAACCACAAATCATTCTTTTGAACCTTATCAAAAGCCTCACCTTATAATTATATAATGTATAAGAAAAAAGTATGTATAACATAAAAAGAGAGTTTTGAGAATGCGCCGTGGAACTAGCTAGGGACCACGACTGTTTTATTAATACTTGCAAGTTTTTTGAACACAAATAATAAAAAGAAAAAACAATACATTCACTTGGGAAGTTTTGTCTTTAAAGGTAGCACTTCTTTAGATGGCATATGTTTCGAGGTCTTTGTAGGTCACGACCATCCATGTCGCGCAACCGGTACGCACCATTTCCAAGTGCGTCTGTCACTATGTAGGGTCCTTCCCATTTTGGCCCAAGCTTCCCTGTATTCTCAGCGCGACTCGCCGCGTTTGAGCGATACACAAAATCACCTGGTCTGAATGAGGTCTTGCGTACCCTAGAATCATAATAACCTTTCATTTTTGCTTTTGACTTTGCCTCGCGGATTGCTGCTAACTCTCGTCGCGCCTCTAGTACGTCTAGGTTTAATCGCAGTTCATCATCGTTAGTAACCATGTTTACTTCTGCTGTGCGGAGTGTTTGCAGTCCTATCTCAGCTGGAATGACTGTTTCTGTCCCATATGTAAGGGCGAAGGGGGTATCACCTGTGGCCGTCTTAATCATCGTGCGATGTGCCCACAAAACATGCGACAACTCATCGACCTACTTTTTATTATGTTCCCCTAACCGTGCTTTTATGCCATCACCCAAACTCCTGTTTGCTCTCTCCACAAGTCCATTTGTTTGTGGATGTGCAACTGATGCGAAACGTTGATGTATCCCCTTATCTGCGCACCAATCTTTGAAAGGGCTTTCTACGAACTGCTTCCCATTATCCGATATTATTTCACCGGGTAGTCCGAAACGACATACTATGTTGTCCCATACGAACCTTTTCACCTGATTCCCAGTTATCGTTGCGACTGCCTTTGCCTCAATCCACCTTGTGAAGTAATCCATTGCAACTATGAGAAACTTAACTCCTCCCGCAGCTACAGGGAAGGGCTCCGCTATATCAATTCCTTATTTGAAGAATGGCCAAGGGGAGGTAATTGGCGTGAGCTCATCCCGAGGCTGCCTCGGTACTGGTCTGTGCACCTGGCAGTCATTGCATTTGTTAATAAGTGTTCGCGCATCTTTATGCATAGTTGGCCAGTAGTACCCGCTGCGCAATGCTGTTGCCACCACGGACCTTGGCCCTACGTGCATTCCGCATGATCCCTCATGGATTTCGCTAATGATATACTGCGCCTTTCGTGGTCCTACACACCTTAACCATGGTTGGAGAAATGACCGCTTGTAAAGGATCCCATCTCTGACTTTGAATTGCCTCGACCGCCTTCGCACTCGTCGTGCCTCATTTTCATCATGCGGGAGTGAGTCATTCGTTAAATAATCTATAATCGGTGTCATCCACGTAGGGCCTTCTTCCTCTATAACCGACACGACCTCTTGCTCTTTTATTGACTTGTCCTTCAGGATTTCCACTAGGACTTGTTTCAATAGGTGCGCAAAACTGGTGGAAGCTATTTTGCTAAGTGCGTCTGCTTTCTTGTTCTCCCCCTGGGTACTTGGCGTATCTGGAACCTATGGAACCCTACAATCAATGCTTTGGCTTTTTTGTAAGTATTGCACTATATTCTCCTCTTTTGCTTCATAATCACCAAGTATGTGGTTTGCTACCAGCCGAGAATCTATGTTTGCTTCGAGATTGCGCACCCCCATTCTCGCTACGATTCTTAGCCCTGCTATCAGCGATTCATACTCTGCCTCATTATTTGTGGTTGTGAATTCAAAACGTAATGCATATGTGAACTCCATTCCTTCTGGATTGGTGAGTATGAGTCCCGCACCTGATCTATTTGTGCAGGATGACCCATCCGTGAACAAGATCCACAGGTCTTGGTCTTCTTCCTTTTGATCCAACCCCTGAACACCCTCTTCTGGATTTTCAATGATAAAGTCCGCCAGGATTTGTCCTTTCATGGCATTACGAGGTCTGTAGGTAATATTGTGTTCCCCTAATAGAACACTCCATTTTTAGAACCTACCTGCGACATCTGGTTTTGAGATCACCTGTTTTATGGTTTGATCCGTTATCACCACTATCGGATGTGCTTGAAAATATCTGCGCAACCTTTTTGCTGCGAATACTAGTGCGAGCACTAATTTCTCCATCGGGGTGTAATTTAGCTCCGAGCTCTGTAACGTTCTACTTATAAGTACACTAGCGTTTCACATTGTCCCTGTCTGTCATTATCACCGCGCTGATCGCTCCATGCGTTGCGGATAAATATATTATCAGCTCTTCCTTAGGTCGTGGTGCGACTAACATGGGGAGAGAAGCTAAATGTGCCTTTAATTCGTCGAAGGCCTTTTCTGCTTCCTTCGTCCAATTGAAGTCTCCTTTCTTAATGCACTTTTTAAGCGTTTTAAATAATGGGAGCGACTTCTCTGCTGACTTGGACAGGAACCTGTTCAATCCTGCAAGCTTCCCATTTAGTGACTGCACTTCCTTTTTCGTCTTTGGGCTCTGGAGTTGAATAACCGCGTCTGTTTTTTCTGGACAGGGTTTAATTCAATTGGGGTCAATCATGTATCCTAGGAACATGCCTTTTGTCGCCCAAAGGTGCACTTTTTTGGATTTAACTTCATGTTTCTCCTTCTGAGGGTAGAGAACGTCTCTTCTATGTCCCGAATAAGCTCGCTCTCCGTATGACTCTTTATTACCAAGTCATCGACATACACCTCCAAATTTCGCCCTATTTGGCTTTCAAATGCCTTATCAACCAGTCGTTGATATGTGGCCCCTGCATTCTTTAGTCCAAACAGCATTTTCGTGTAACAGTACACCCCCTGGTTGGTATGGAATGTTGTCTTTTCCTCATCTTCTTCTGCCATTTGTATCTGATGGTATCCCTTGTACGCGTCCATGAAGCACTTGAAGGGGTATCTGCACAATGATTCCACCTTCTAATCTATTTCCGGGAGTGGATAGCAGTCTTGGGGACAAGCTTTATTGAGTTATGTGAAATCAACGCACATACGCCAGCTGCCATCATGTTTCTTTACCATTACTGGATTAGCGAGCCAGTCGTGATAGTAAACTTCCCTCATGATTCCTGCATCCACCAGCTTTTTTACCTCGTCCAGTATTACTTTGTTGCGCTCTGGGGCTTGTCCTCTTTTCTTTTGCCTAACTGGAGGGTATCCTTCGCGGATCTGAAGCTTGTTTTCAGCTATCGACCTTGGCACCCCCGTCATATCTTTGGGCTCCCATGCGAAGACGTCCAGGTTATTCTTCAAAAGGCGACACATGTCTGTCTTTCCTTTGTCAGATAATGTCCCCCCGATCGTTATCTCCTGATCCGGGTACTGCGGATGTATTTCTACCTTCAAGTTTGGTGGTGAGTCCACCTTTGGTTCCATCGTGATCCTAGGCGGTTCTGTGATCGCGTTGCATTCTGGGGGTGTGACTGCTGTGTTGAATATCGTTACGACCCCTCCATCAACTGGGAATTTTATCATACCATGAGCCGTAGAAGGTACCGCTCGCATTGCTAGTATAGCTGGTCGCCCTATGATCCTGTTATACTGTGATGGCGACCGTATGATCAAAAAATTCATTGGGACTTCCACCGAGTGCTCATTATCTCCTACTCTTACTGCTAACTCCAGCTGGCCTAAGGGCCATACTACTTCTCCGCTGAATCCGATGAGCGGAGAGGTCGCAGGCATCATTTGGCTCTTTATTTCTGCGCTAAGCTTTAGAAAGCAATGTTCGTACATTATTTCTGCCGATGAACCTCCATCCACATACATACGATGTATGCTATGCTGACCAATGCTTATTTCTATCACTAGCGGGCCGTCTGCGACATTCCTTGCATTGAGTGGGGGAAAAGAAATGTCTTTCCCCTTCGAGAATTTTGGCTCACCCTCTGCCTTGTCCTTCGTTGCCATGATTCCACCATGTAAATGTTTGCGCTGGCGATTGTTTGTCTATCATCTTTCGTGTTTTCCTTGACAAGGTGTTTTAGCTCGCCTTTCTTTGCTCTATTCTCGATATATTTCTGCAACTGAATACATTCATTTGTAGCGTGCCCTCTCTTATTGTGGTATTCACAGTATCTATTACTGGCGCTGATAGGTGTGAAAACACCCATCCTTTTACCACTTAAAACAATTAAAAACAAGACCAAAACGTGTATTTGATGTCGTAAAAGTCAGAATTATGCATGTATTGTGTTTTTGTTGTGTTTTAGGACCAAAATGTGAAATAGGAAGAGAACACGGGCTTTCACGGGCTTTTATCGAAGAAAAAGACAAAAGACGAAGTCAAAAGATCAAGAGTGCAAAAAGAACGGAAGTCAAAGGCCTATTCTGAAGATTTGTCGAAGAAAAAGTCTAAAGACGAAAGTTTAATGAAGTCGAAGAACCAAATCTAATAAAAGAAGAAAATTAGAAAACGAGTTCATTTCATATCGACAAATCCCGAGACAACGTCGAGAAAGACGAAGAAATTAAAAGACGAGAAGATAAAAAGAAAAAAAGAAGCATCAACACATCCCCTCCTCCCATAAATACCCTCCTAATATGTCATTAGGAGGAGTTAGTTAATTTTAGTCATTAGTTTATTTTTCAAGTTTTAGGAGTAGGAGTAGATTAATTAATTTCTCTCTCTAGATTTATTTCATGTCCTTAATCTTTCATCTTTAATCTTGTAATTTTGGATCTTGAATCATCATCTTAATTTCAAGCTTTTCATAATCATTCTCATTCTACCTTTCTTGTTTTTAAATCTTATGTTTTGATTTGGTTAATCATATAGTTTGTCTAATTTTTATGCTTATTGTTTAATTGATGTTCTTGTTTGATTGTTCTTATGGTTTTGATGTTTTTGATGTTTTTGATCTTTTTAGCTTATTGTGTTTAGTGCTTATTGTGTGATTTTCTTATTTTTTAATTAAGTGTTTTTAATAGTTTATTTTTATAAAAAGTTGATTTTTTATAATTAGATTATTTAGTGTATTTAAAATTTTTGATTTGTGGCTTATTAGCTTTTTCTTAAAATCAATTTGGTTAAAGTCTTGGTTAATTGCTTATTAAGTTTTAGCTTATTTTTCCTTTTCCCGAATTGTTAAAACCCTCTTTTTTCGACTTATAGTTTTATTTTTATTCCGACTTATCATCTTTTTCTTTATTCCGACTTATGCTTATTTTCTTCATTCCGACTTACATTTAGTAAACCCTTTTTCCCGAATTAGATAGCAAAATATTTATTCCGATTTATATATATTTAACATTCCGACTTATTATATCCCGAATTATGTCAAGTACATTTATTCCGAACTAAGATCAGTACACCATATTCCGACTTATATATCTGGATATTTAAGAGTTGGCGCCAAAGATCATAACCCGAACTACACATGCAACTAATTCCGAACAACATGCAAAAAATTCATATTCCGAATAAGAATAAGAATTACATATTCCGAATAGCTATTGGAATTGACATGAGTGCTTGGGTTCTTGCTTAGCATTTGGCGCCAAAAACAATGTTCCCCCAAAGGGAACATGTCCCCAATAGGTAAGCATTTGTTCCGTAGGTCGTTTAGTTTTATCCGAAAGTCGTTTTTATTTTTATTTTGAAAGTCAGTTAATTTTAGTTATATTTTTCGTCAAATTTTAGTATTAGTATTTCTTCGAAAAGTTTAAGTTTTAACTTTTATTTAGTGCCCGCTTTAATATTTGTCTCGTTTGTTTTTAAAGTAGCCATATAGTCCAATTTCTTTTTTTTTTGTTTAGTAACTTTTATTTTTAAGTCGAAAGTATATTTTTATTCTCACTTTAGCTTTTATTAATTGTTTCTTTTAATATTTGTTTTAATATTCGTTTTATTATCATTTTAATTTTTAGTTTTTAATATTCGCCTTGTTTTACTTTTCTTTATTGTTTATCATTTATCTTTAGTTAATTTTTAAATACTTTTCGCATTTACTTTTTAATTAGTTATAGACAACGACAACCTTTTATTTAATTCACCAAAGACGACTGAGTCACACATTTAACCGGAGATCAATTCGATTAGACATCGAGAAAAACGAACTTTTAATATACAAAATCTCTACTTTCAGGCGCGCTTTTCGACCGGGGTAGTCATTGGTGTTGGCCTTGTGAAACTCGCACCTTCCATCACTAGGATTTCCCTCGGGGTTAACTTAAGGGGGTAAACCTTGAGTTGTAAGCTCGCCCCTGCCTTCTCCTTCCTACATAATCAAGGCCTAGAGATTTTTCTTGATTGTAGGGTCCTTCAATGGGCATGCGAGTAGATTTGTGATCATAAGTACCTCGTGTTATTTCCAAAGCAGCCGATTCCCCTTGTATGAAAGACCTTACCCGCCTTAGCACTCCGTCGAAGGTTTTGGGCGTTCTTTCATTAAGCTTCTTTATTAAGTCGTTATTCCGTATCCCCGCCATGAAGCAGGATACTTTCAAAATTTCTGGGCAGTCCTTTACTTGAAGACACTCGCTTTTGAAACGTTCCAGGAAGTCTTCCAAGTATTCGCCTTGGTGCTGCTTTACCCTGGCAAGCGATACAACACTCCTATCATGCCTTTTTTGTTGCACATAATTTCTTTTGAACTTTTTTCGCCGCACTTCGTACCCGTTGATTGTTCGTGGCGGAAGCCTATCAAACCACGTCCATGCGTTCCCTATGAGTGTGGAGTTAAACATATTACACCATACGGGCTCTGGCTATTGTTCGATGCCCGCCTGAGATTCAAAGACTTTCAAGTGGTCTTCTGGATCCATCGTGCCATCATAAGTTTTTACGTTCGATGGCATGCGGCGCTTTCTGGTGTCTCCATAATGTTGTATGCGCCTTGTAAAGGCTTTTTTCCTGGCTCTCCTCCACGGTTGTGAGAAGATTTGGTCATCCGAGGAATAACTTGCACGCATATATTTTCCGGACGGACTATCACTTGATCCTGACAGATCGTCCTCTGAGGATGTGGTATGCTTAGCGCGCTTTGATTCCTCTACCATCTTTTCATGTTTTGCCACCAAAGGAATGAGTGCTTGTAAGTTATGAGCTACATACTCCTCCATCATGCGTGCCTTTGTAGCGATGACTTCCCCTCTCTCCTCCTGGGGCGTCTTTCTTTTTTGTTTATTGGGAGGAGGCTGAGTTGACTCCCATTCAATGTCTTTTCCCCCGCGACGAGTAGGGGAGTTGAGAACAGTCCTCTTGTTCTTACGACTAGGGCATTGTTCATGTCCCGAGTGTTTGCCTCGCTGGCAGATCCAGGGGTAACATTTACTGATGTGATACGGCCATCCACCGTCGAGGATCCTTGACGGCCTTCATTCTTACTGCTTTTCGTCTTTTGTTAGAGCTTAGTAAGGGTCCCACGGATGGCGTCAACTTGTTGATGTAAAAGTTGGGGTAGACCGAGCTTAACCCAATTTAGGCTTAATTTGGGGTCTTGTAGACTCCGGCTCTCGCACCAAGTGAAACTTGTTTTGGGACCCTGCGCACTAAACAGACACCGTTAGGCTTACCGTGGGTTTGTTACCCACGATTAGACTCCGACGTGAGAGTAAGTAATCGGTTTGAGTATATTAGTGTTTAGGATATTGTGTATATCGTACCTTTGTGGAACCGGAAGGGTTCCTTTTATACTCGAGAGAGTCCAGGATGGGCTCCCTGTTCTTGCGGCCTAAGGAAGAGATAATGACTTAAAATAGCCTGATCTTCATTATCCAGCCAAGGCAAGTGAATATCCCTTACCCTTAGGCGAATATAACTATTATATAAGTTATATTCGATGTGATCCTGTCGCACTACGACGAGGATCTGGCTAAGTAATTAACCTCTTGTACAATAGCGGCTTACCAGGCCTTATGGGCCATGTGCGCACATCGCACAAGTATCCAATCCATTCCTGATGGATGCGGGTAGTACCCGTGAGTCGGACTATCCAACCCGACTAGGGAGTATACGTCATCAGTTCACAATCGTCCTCCTCCGGATTGACAAAGAAGTCAACGAAAAACAATTCGTCTTTCATCATAACAATGAGCTTTTTATCTACCTCCTTGTCTCCATTACGATGAGTGTTGTAGGTTAATCCAAGCTAAACTACAAATTCGTTACTAATTAATTTTCTTTCCAACTCAAAATCCATTTGCCCATCATAAGCAAATTTTCCTTCCACATGGAAAGGCATTAAGTATTTCTCACTAGGTTTCAAGTCCTCTATACGATAGAAAGTTAAGACCTTTTGAACCCCGCTATCGGCTAAGTCCTTACATTCAGATCCTGTCCATTTTTCTTCTGATTCAATATTTTCATTGAGACTAATGTGCTCATCCACTCCTAAGCATAGTCTACCCAAGCTAGTGTTTGGATCCATCTCAATCTTAAAACAATAACATATCAAAATAAACATTAGTATGTTAGTGCCATAAAATCCAAATGATATTTCATACCCTAAAGTTTTCAGGCAACTCATTATTTTCAATGAATATTTCCATTTGAGCATGTTACAAGCAATTTCTGTCTTCTGTTTCTCCAGTTGTGTGACGCACTTTCGAAAAGTGCGGCGCACTTTTGCGCGACACAGAAAAGCTGACGCACATTTTAAATGTGCAACGCACTTTTTGTAAACAGAATAGTGTTTCACCATTTTCCTACATGCAAACCAATCAATCCAAGTTTTCAAGCATAGAATATAATATTTTCTCATTAAGTAATCAAAGAAAGACATCATGACCAAATTTAGTACGTTTTCCACAAGTGTTTTTAGTAATATGACTATTTTTTCATTTTCGCTTATTTTCTCATTTTTTTGTATTTTTGTTGTGTTTAAAAATTCTAGAAAAATTACCACAAATCATGATAAATACTAAACAAGTTATACCAAAGCAAATTATTCTACCAAAGAGCATATAAAATAGAAAATAAATTTTTGAAAGAAAATATTTTTGGTTTTTCTTAAGATGCAATATTAACAAACTCAAAAGCTTAAAAAGCATAAGTACACACAAATCAATTCTCATGTTTTTAGCAGTAAGTGTTGAGATTAAAAGGTTTTGGTGGTGTTTTGGGATTGTTTCTTCAAACATTTTGCAAATTCGTCACTAAATGTGCGACGCACTTTTGAAATTGTGCGGCACACTTTTATGCTGTTTCATTAAAAAGTTTTTTCAGATTGCTAGAAATCTGTATGACGTGTTTAGAAATTTTAGTTTACCAAGTATTTTAGAATGTTTTAAACCAATAACAAATCAATCACCGGCAGCGGTGCCAAAAACTTGATGTTCGTTTTGCAAGTCTTAAATTTTTTCAAGATATTACCACACACAAATGACTAGAAACACAAACCCGGGCAAGTATACCCTATCATGTATAGCATAGTTTAATGGTAAAGTCCAGTTCGTTCCACGGGATTGATGCTAAAGAATATAAAACAATTACCTGTAGAGTGTCACAAGTTCTAAAGATATAATTATCAAATGGTTTCAAAGGTGCATTTGGTTAAGGTCACAAACATATGAAAGATAGATAGCAATGGTGATTATGAGCCCATAAACAATGCAAGACAACATGTCGATTACTAGTCGTACACGCAACATCTAATTAACATAACAAGAACCTGACTAAATATCATGTCATATCAAAAGCATTTAGAATGGTTTATGCTTGATTTCAATAACTAAAATAGCATATGAGATTAAGCAAGGGTTGTTATATGTAATATTACACTAATCACGACAAAAGTGAATAACAAGATTCATTTACTAGATGACATGAAATTCATCCTTTCACATGAGCACGAGTCATGATCATGAACAAATCCAACATATAAAAATGATCTTACATTAATAACATATAGTACAAAAGCATCTAAATCATACTCATTTTCACGAACCAAGGAGGAAAGTGTGTCGCACAAAACTAATTATGCGCCGTACTTTGCCGTTGCAAAGCATATAAATCTGTCTAATCATAAGGATGTTAATCCTTAACCATATGCACAACACGCTACTCCATCATAACAGTAAAAATAATCATTTCAACAATATGGAAATCAAAAGTAATGAATAACATAATGGAAATGAGAATTATACCAACAAAAGTGTCAAATCGATACTTGCTCCAAAATGTTTATAAGTCTTATGCCAACTTAATACAATCAACAACAAGTTCCTAGTCTCTTGTTACAGCAATAATGATATGAACCAACTAAGGTTCACCCTTATTCTAATAACAATGATCAAGGATTGAAAGAATCCTTGCTTTATATCAAAACCTTGTAAAAAAAGACAATAGAGTATGGAATCTATGTTCTTATCCTGCCCTAGGGTTGATTATATAACCCAATATTCGTAACTAGTAAAACCTAGAGCAAGCCAAGAGTTGTGTCCATAATTGCCATGCATAATGGCACTAAATACAAGTAATTGCAGCAAAATGTGCGCCACACTTTGTCAATTGTGTGTTGCACTTCCATTTTGTAAATGTGTGCCACACTTTTCATGTTGTGTGCCGCACTTTGGGTAGTTCTCCAAAGTCACAGTTTATTGAATGTGCGCCGCAATTTTCCTTTTGTGCGCCGCACTTTGGCTCTTTTTCAGCACAATTTATTTTGTAGTCCTTTTCTTCTTATTTATTTACATCTTTGCTTCATATGTTTATTCCTTCACTACAATCAAACAATATACATTATTAGTAACATTTCAACACATAACTTATTTATTTACATAGCAAACAAGGACAAATGCATCATTACAAACATGTATAAATGAGACGTTATCAGGATCCGTTGATTTGGTTCGCTACCAACCTTGATTCTACGTTTGCTTGTAAGGCTTGGACTCCAATTTCTTTTGCTATCTTTAATCCATCTAATAGTGCTTCATACTCTGCTTCATTATTTGATGTCTGGAACTCAAATCTCAAGGCATAGGTGAACTCCATCCCTTCCGGGCTGGTGAATATGAGGCCTTCTCCTGAGCCTTCAACACATGATGATCCATCTGTGAAGAGTGTCAATGGTTCTGGTGGTTATCCTTTCCCTTCTTCTATAGGACTATCTTCTTCTGGATTTTCGGTTACAAAGTCTGCTAGGTATTGTCCCTTTACGGTTGTCCGGGGTCTGTAGCAGATACCGTACGCGCCTAAGGCGAAATTCCATTTTTGCATTCGTCCTTCAGTATTTGGACTTGACAACATTTGCTCAATTGGCTGATTTGTGATCACCGTTGTAACACCCTATTTTTACCTTAGCGCAGCGGAATATCAATTTTGGGTATTACTTCATGAAACACAAGTCACAATAATAGAAAACAACTCAAAAGAGTTATTAAATCAACTTTCATTATATATATCATTTAAAATCAGAGTTTTATAATATGAGGTTCCCAAAATCTATGTTAATAATTTTAAGCTCGTGCCTCTTCATGCCATCCTTGTGCTGCTCCATGCTATCAGTCATAAATTGCTGAAATATATTCTTAAAAGTCAACACAAAGGTTGAGTGAATTCATATGTTTGTAATCACAATTTTGAATACATGTCTACTATTTCGAGCTACGTTACTATTCATTCACATAAATCAATATTTTATTGCACTAAGCTCATGAAATCAATACTAACGAGAATTCACCTAAGTGTCCGTCATGACAGGATATCATGACAAGTAACCTGCAGATCCAGGTTACCCATTCATTCTAATAAAGTATGCTCGATTACCCACACGTACATTGATAGGTGTGAAAACACCCATCCTTTTACCACTTATTTCTTGCTAAAACAAGACCAAAACGCGTATTTAATACCATTTGCTTGGAATTATGCGTGGTTTGTGTGTTTGTTGTGTTTTCAGAGCCAACCGGATAAATATTGAAGAAAAAATGGGATTGCACGGGTTTTATCGAAGAAAAAGAAAAAAGACGAAGTCTATAGTCCAAGAGATGCAAAAGATTTGAAGTCAATGGGCCTATTTGAAGATTTATCGAAGAAAAGGACCAAAGATGGAAGATTTACATATGTCGAAGAACTCAAGTTTATTAAACGAAGAAATTAAAAGACGAGTTGAATTTATTCGTCAACAAATCCCGAATCGAAATCGAAAACGTCAACTTTTCTGAAAAGACGAGAAGACAAGAAGAAAGGGAGAAAGCCCACTCACCAACCAACTTGAAGACCTATAAATAGGAGTCCCTTCACACATTTTAGACTAGCTTTTATTTTTCCAGTTTTCTTCTTTCTTGTTTCGTAGGAAACCACCAACACCCTTAAGGTGTTTGGTGATTTTTCATCTTTAATTCACAAACCTTGTAAGTTTTAATCCTTCCTTTTGATTGTTTAACATTAATCCTTCAATATAATCTTTCCTTTAATCTTGTTCATCTTTCTCTTTTTGATTCAAAGTCTTAAGTTCTTATTTGGTTGATTTTATTCTTCAAAAGTAAGTGGGTTTTGTGTTTTTATTGTTTTGGTTTGATGATTATGATTAGTAGATGATTAGTGGTCAAATTGGTTTAAGTTTTGGTTAAAAAATTGGTTGATTTTGCTTTAATTCGTCCTTGTGTTATCTCCCTGTTCTTCGCATCTACAAACTACCCAGATTCCGAATGAAATAAATTTATCCGGATGAAGGGTTAGTTAAAATGTTCCGAATGAAGGTTTGGTTAGATTATTCCGAATGAACAGTTTCCTATTTTTTATTCTGAGTCAAGCAATTTGTTAAAATTGTTCCGAACCAAATTTTCTTTCTTTATTCCGAATCAGTTATTCCGAACCAAGGAGTTTCAAAAGATTCCGAATCAGCATTTTTCATTCGGTCATTCCGAATCAAATTGTTCATCCGGAATAATCAATATTCCGGATGAGTAGTTATATTCCGGATCAAGGTTTGTCAAAATATTCCGAATCAGTTTTTATTCCGAATGAAGGTCTTAGATTTATTCCGAATCAACTTTATTCCGAATGAGTCCATTTATTCCGAATGAGCTGTTTGTTTAAATTGTTCCGAATCAAAATTTATTCCGAATGAGCTGTTTGTTTAAATTGTTCCGAATCAAAGTTTATTTAGGATGAGGCAAAATGTTCCGAATGAGCTGTTAGTTTTAATTATTCCGAATGAAAGGCAATTATTTCGCATGAACGACTTGTTCCGAATCAAGCTTTTTGTTCCTGATTATTCCGCATGAAGGTGTTGTTCCGAATAAAGCTTTTATCTTAAATATTCCGGATCAAGCACTATATTCCAAATCAAGCATTTTTCAGTAAGGGGTATTTTACTGTTTATGTTTTATTGTTTAATTGTTTAATTTTAATTCAAGCTTTATTTTATTAACTGTTTTGGTTTAAATTTTTATCACTTTACGCATTTAATCCTTTTTTGTAGATTAGAAAACCAATCCCCTTTTTAGTAACCAAGAACAACTATTCCACTTTGAACCGGGATCAATTCGAGAAGATACCGAGAATTAAATTGAACCCCAAGCAAAATCTCTTGTATCAAATGGCGCCGCTGCCGGCTCTTTCCGTAAGGATTAACGGAACTTTGTGAGAAATTGGATTTTGGGATCCGTTCACCGTGAACGTTACTTTTTCATAAAAAATTTCAAAAATCCTAAAAAATATAAAATTTTCAAAAATACAAAAAAATTAAAAAACATAAAAACCAAAAAGATTTTTGCTTTGTTAGTTCTTTTGCAGGTGCATGCGCACTCGATCAACGTCTTATCAAGAGCCCGAGACTCTCGATAACTTAGACATGGCCGGTGTACACAACAACAATAATAATCCACCTCAAAACAACATGAATAATAACAACAATGAACCTCTACCGGACAATCGTCCTATGATCGAACTTTTGCAAGCACATGTAGAGGGCAACAACGATCCTATTGTCATACTCGCGATTGCAGCCAACAACTTTGAGCTCAAATCCGGCTTTATTCAAATGGTCTCTGCTCAACCATTCTTGGGGCGTACCATTGATGATCCTCATGACCACATCAAAAGGTTCCTGCAACTCACGAATACGGTCAAATTCAATGGTGTTCCACAAGAGGTAATCCGCTTACAACTTTTTCCTTTCTCCTTAGAGGGACAAGCCCGGCATTGGCTTGCAAAGGAACCGCCACAAAGTATTCTTACGTGAACGGACTTAGAGACCAAATTCATAAACTATTTTTTCCCACCATCTCGTACTACCCCTTTGCAGAATGAAATTATTAATTTTGAACAAAAGTACGATGAGAGTTTTAGTGAATCTTGGGACCGTTTTAAAGACCTTTTAAGAAAGTGCCCACAACATGGTTTTACCAAAGTGCACCAAATTAATACTTTTTACAATGGTTTAAGCATGAATGACCAAGATTCACTAAATACTGCCTCGAGGGGTAATATTTTGGTAAAGAGTTCTAATGCCGCTTGGGATATTATTGAAAATAAGTCTAGAGTGCAAACCAAGAGTGTTCGGACCAATGCCGCTAGTGCTAGCACTAGTGACAACGACAAGAGACTTGACAAAATTACTTCGCTTCTTGAATCGCTTGCTGCCCACACCGCTAACAACACCAAAAGCATCAACGCTCAAAACGCTCAAGTCAATGCTGTAAGCCAACCATGTGAAATATGCGGGGGTCCTCGCTCTTACACTACTTGTACCTCCACCCAAGAATATCCTTGTGAGAATGTTAACGCAGCATACCGTACCTATCCTCCGGCTGGTCATCAAGCACGTCCTCAAGGTGACCGCAACTTGCTCAGCTATCGCTCAAACAACTTTCTTTCCCCGCCCGGTTTTCCTCCAAACAATTAAAACCAACAACAAAACCTTAACCGAACCAACCAAAACCAACCTCGAGCACCATACCAACCACCTCAAAGACAACCATATCCACCTCCAAATCCTACTCAAGTTTACCAACCCGCTCCTTACCAACCACCTGCTTATCAAGCACCTCCTCCTACCCAACCCACCATTTTCAACCACGAGGTCGAAACGTACATGCGGACGAATGATGTGTTGGTGAAGAATCTGCAGACCTAGATTATTAATTTGAAGGGCGACATGGTGAAACAAGGGAATGATCTTAGAGCCGATATGCGAAACTCTTTGAGTAGTCAAACGAATGACCTAAGGGACATGATGGCTGGTTTCTTCCAAGGTAATCAAACCTCTTCTTCGAGTACTCTTCTGAGTAACACCGTTGCTAATCCAAGAGGGGAGATGAAAGCAATCACCACTCGCAGTGGAAAAGGTACCAAGGAACCCGAGCTTCCTATACCTACACCGGTGATTGTGACAAAGGAAAACAAGTCACCTACTCCTATTCCTCAACCTTATACTTCCCCAATTCCTCCACCTCTTACTTCTACCCCTCCACCACCCAAGGATGTGAGTGATCCTACTATTCCGAAGCTTTCCTCTTCTTCCGATATACATTATCCCTCAAGGTTGAGGAAAGAGAAGCTCAAAAGCAAGGACGATATTCAAGTTTCAAACTTTCTTAAAATGTTTAAACAAATGAATTTCAACATCTCCTTCGCTGAGGCTCTCGCTCACATGCCTAAATATGCGAAGATGTTTAAAGATCTTCTTAGTGACAAGGAAAAGCTTCTTGATATTGCTAATACCCAACTTAACGAGAATTGCTCCGCGGTTCTCTTAAGAAAATTGCCAACCAAACTTGGTGATCCGGGTCGCTTCTTAATCCCTTGCAACTTCCCGGGAGTAGAGAATTGCATGGCCCTAGCTGATCTAGGTGCTAGTATCAACTTACTGCCTTTAAGCGTTTGGAAGCAATTATCTCTCCCTGGGCTAGTCCCCACCAAAATGACTTTGGAATTAGCTAACCGTACGTTGCTTATCCAGTGGGGATAGCGGAAGACGTTTTCGTTGGCGTTGACAAATTCACCTTCCTGGCGGATTTTGTTGTCGTTGACTACGAGATGGATCCTCGTGTTCCATTAATCGTTGGACCTCCATTCTTGAGGACCGGTCGCACTCTCATCGATGTTGAAGCGGGTGAGCTTATCATGAGAGTTGGTGACGATCAAATTCTCTTCAACATGGGTAAGATTTCTAAACAACCTTATGCATACGAGAGTGTTAATTGTATTGACGTTCTTGATGAGGCTTGTGAAGAACACTTCAATGATGCTTGCAAAAGTATTCTTACCTCTCCTCCCAATGTTGAGACCGTTGCCTCTATTGCTCCATCACTAACTCCATTTGGAGAAAGTGATTTCCTTCTGACTGAATTTGAAGCAAGTTTAGGGGATGTGGATTTAAAAAATGACGATTCTCCCACCGATTGGGAAGAAGACATTCGTACCATTGAGAAACTTCTCAATGAGGACCATATTTCTCCACCATCTCCCAAGGATATCGCTATCGATGAACCGAATTTGAATACGCCTTCCATCGAAAATCCTCCGGATTTAAAGCTTAAGGAGTTACCGTCCCATATCGAGTACGTGTTCCTTGAAGACAAGAAGAAGTCGCCCGTCATCATCGCTAAGGACTTGAAAGAAGAAGAAAAATCTCGCCTCATTGCCGTGCTTAAAGATCATAAGAAGGCAATTGCTTGGAAAATTTCCGATATCCGCAGAATTGATCCAAACTTTTGTACTCACAAGATTCTCATGGAAGGGTTAATCCTCGAATTCACGACGTCATCAAACAAGAGGTTATGAAACTTCTAGATGCCGGCTTGATTTACCCTATTTCGAATTCGCCATGGGTAAGTCCCGTCCATTGTGTGCCCAAGAAGGGCGGAATAACCGTTGTTCCCAATGAACACAACGAGTTAATTCCTACTCGTCTCGTTACTGGGTGGAGAGTTTGTATCGACTATCGCAAACTCATTGATGCCACGAGAAAAGATCACTTTCCTCTTCCTTTCATGGATCAAATGCTCGAGCGTCTAGCGGGTAATGATTACTATTGCTTCTTAGATGGTTTCTCCGGGTATTTTCAAATTCCCATCGATCCCAAAGACCAAGAGAAACCCCATTCACTTGTCCCTACGGAACATTTGCTTACAAACGCATGCTTTCGGTTTATGCAATGCTCCTGGGACGTTCCAAAGGTGTATGATGGCTATCTTCCATGACATGGTTGAAGAAACTATGGAAGTCTTCATGGATGATTTCTCGGTTTATGGCGATTCTTTCTCTGCTTGCCTTGCCAATTTAGAACGTATGCTTAAGCGGTGTGAAGACACTCGCCTTGTTCTAAATTGGGAAAAATGCCATTTCATGGTAAAAGAGGGCATCGTGCTAGGACACAAAATCTCCAAAGTCGGTCTTGAAGTGGACCGTGCTAAAGTCGATGTTATTGCAAAATTGCCTCCACCTTCAACCGTGAAGGGTGTGAGAAGTTTTCTTGGTCATGCGGGCTTCTACCGTCGATTTATCAAAGATTTTTCTAAAAAATTGCTCGCCCGATAACCCACCTCTTGGAAAAATATACTCCTTTTATCTTTTCCAAAGAGTGTATTGAAGCCTTCAACTTTCTTAAGGATCAGCTAACTAAGGCACCGGTCTTGGTTACCCCTAATTGGGAGCTACCTTTCGAATTGATGTGCGATGCTAGCGACTTTGTTATTGGAGCGGTTTTGGGCCAAAGAGTGAATAAACACTTCCAACCGATCCATTACGCTAGCAAGACAATAACAGGGGCTCAATTGCATTACACCACTACCGAAAAAGAGCTTTTAGCTATAGTATATGCTTTTGAAAAGTTCCACCCCTATCTTGTCCTTTCCACTACCACCGTGTACACCGATCACTCCGCATTGAAGTACTTGTTAACTAAACAAGATTCTAAGCCAAGACTTCTTCGCTGGGTTTTACTCCTTCAAGAATTTAACATTGAAATTCGTGACAAAAAGGGAGTTGAAAACCTAGCCGCGGATCATCTAAGTAGACTTGAGGATCCTTATCAAGGGGATCATCCGAACAAAGATATGAATGACTCTTTTCCCCTTGAGACCTTAATGTCTATCAACTCGAATTATGATGAACCCCGTGGTTCGCGGACATTGCAAACTACTTGGCGGGTGGAATTCTCATTGACGGGTTAACATCCCAACAAAAAAAGAAGTTCTTTAAAGATATTAAGACTTACTTTTGGGATGACCCGTATCTCTTCAAACAATGCGCTGATTTGATTATTCGCTGATGTGTTGATGGACCGACAACTTTAGACATTCTCAAAGCTTGTCACAAAGGACCCACCGGTGGTCACTTTGGTCCCAACTTCACTGCCAAAAAAGTGTTTGACTCGGGATTTTATTGGCCCTCCATTTATCGTGACGCTCACGAAATGGTGAAAAATTGTGATGCTTGCCAACGACAAGGCAAGATCACACATAAAGATGAGATGCCTCAAAATTTCATACAAGAATGTGAAATCTTTGATGTATGGGGTATCGACTTTATGGGGCCATTCCCTTCATCTAAAGAAAACAAATACATCCTTGTAGCCGTTGACTACGTTTCTAAATGGGTTGAAGCCAAAGCTTTACCCACTAACGACGCAAGGGTGGTTTGTAACTTTTTGAAGTCGCTATTCGCTAGATTCGGTGTGCCTCGTGCCATTATTAGTGATCGCGGGACTCATTTTTGCAATGATCAATTCGCAAGAGTCATGGCTAAGTATGGTGTCAATCATCGTCTTTCCACCGCATACCACCCACAAACTAATGGGCAGGCTGAAATCTCTAACCGAGGGTTAAAGCGAATTCTTGAACGAACCGTGGGAGAGCATCGTGCCTCATGGGCCGATAAACTTGATGATGCTTTGTGGGCTTTTCGTACCGCATACAAGACTCCGATTGGTTGTACACCATATCGTCTCGTGTACGGGAAAGCATGCCACCTCCCCATTGAGTTGGAGCACAAGGCTTACTGGGCCTTGAAGTGGGCTAACTTCGACATCAACAAAGCCGGTGACCTACGCAAAATCTAACTCAATGAGCTTAATGAACTCAGGAATGAAGCTTATGAAAATTCTTTGATCTATAAGGAAAAGACTAAGCTCATTCATGATTCTAAGATTAAAAACCGAGAGTTCCAAGTAGGAGACAAAGTTTTACTCTTTAACTCTCGGTTGAAAATATTTTTGGGCAAGCTGAAATCTTGTTGGTCCGACCCATTCACCATTGCCCAAGTTTTTCCATATGGTACTCTCGAGCTCGCTCAACCTAATGGACCTAATTTTAAGGTGAATGGCCAACGAGTGAAGTTGTACTTTGGTGAGGACATCTCTCATGAGATGATTCCATCCCTCACCACGTTTCCCATGAACTAGTTTTGGGTCGAGTCAGGCTCGTGACTCGGTTAACAAAAACAAGCGATCCTCGGGAGGCAACCCGAGTATCTATCCTTTTCCGTTTTACCTCCTAAGTGTAGGGGGACCTATATAGGTTGTTTGTGTTGTGTGGTGATGTGATTACAGGGATGAATGCACTTTTGGAACCTTTGAAGAACCGTGCTCCCGTGTTATCCGCAATCCGGTTCTATCTCTCAACTATCGTGATTCAATTTTCGTCATACTCACATTTGAAATTGATCACTTTATTCGTCTCTTCCTTAGCTTGATTTAACCAACGTGCACAATGTCATAAGTGTAAGGGAGACTTTTCCCACATGCTTAAACATTGAGGACAATGTTTGTATTAAGTGTAGGGGGGACTTCTATCGAAGTTTTAAGTGGACTTTTCTATTAAAATGCCTTCATTTAACCGGAAAATCATCTTTTTCAGCATTTTTCAAATTTTTAATTAACTTTGGCCATGTAGTCGTAATTTTTAAATTCTTATCGTTGCTTTCATATGTATATATCCCACAATAAAGTCAAAAATATTAATAAAGTGGTGTAGCTAGTTTAAAAGTCTTCGACATATTAGGCCCGTTGCGATTATTTTGACTCAACCCGAATAGACTTATCCAAGTTTATTCTAGCAAGTATCCTTAACCATGTAGACCTTAATTGGTTTATTAGGCTAAGCATCCACGAGTCTCATTACTTGAGATTTTAAATTGTGGAGAACGAGAAATGATAGAGTAAATTATAAGTCGGTATTCTTGCACAAGCACACTTGGTGTGATTATAAGCCTATTCTCCCATCACTTGCTAATAATTTATCTGCAATAAGTAAGGTGGTACGATTTTATTGAATAACTTAGCTTCTAGCCCAAGATCGTTTAAAAGTTGCTCGATAATGATAAGAGTTCGAGCCAAGGCATAACTTATGAAGCGGGGCGCGAAGATTGGCGAGTCCGAAAAGGCCCTAACAAGGCATGAGGATTCATTTTATTGCTAAAGATCCAAGGTGATGTGAAAAGCATTATTCCCAAAATCAATATGAAGGATCAAGACTCACGACGAAAAGCAATCAACTCCCATAAAGATCAAGGAGAAGTCTATCCGAAAAGACCCTAACAAGGTATGAGGATAAATAGATCCAAGTCCGAAAAGGAGGCGGATCGTTGTATCTCAAAATCCCAATTAACGATTGAAGAAATAATGATGAAGTCGTGGTCAACAAAGTTGGAGTATCCCTCAAAAGTCTCCAAGTGAAGAAACTCTATTAACGAAGAGAAGACCATTATCTCAAGAACGTCTCTCAAGATATGAAGTATGAAGTACATGCCAAATATCGGCCCAAGAAAGGTCTCAAATCGTGAAGCGAGTTATGCCAAGATATGAACTTTTTGATATCCCGAGAAGCAGTTTTAAGAGATTTTGTCCTTTAGCTAACTATTAATCAAATCGTCCTACTTTGCTTTCAGCCTAAATAAACTATCGAAATAAGTCCAAAAATGCATCTTCATGATCATTCTAAGACAAAAATAAAATATAAGAGATACACCTAGGAATAAGGGAGTTTAAGCATATAATTAAGCCATGTGTGTAAGTGTTTGTTTTGCTAACTTATAATAACAATGATCTCGTTTTTGAGCTTAGTTTGGGGAACGTGAAACTTGAGGGTGATAAATCTTCGCAGCACCGAAGCCCTAATGTAAGTCTTAGATCTCTTTGCAAGTTATTTCCATGTAGCTATTTTCAAGTGAAAATGGTTTTCTATCCCTTTTATTTCATTTAAAGTTTCATTTCTTCATAGTAGCTTAAATTTTTGTTTAAGTAGTATATTAATAAGGCCAAGGTTGATTGATTATGAGAAAAGTGTAAATTTGCTTTGTCACTAAGCATTGCATGAGGGCATGGCAATGGTTAAGTGTAGGGGATTTGATAGGTGTGAAAACACCCATCCTTTTACCACTCATTTCTTGCTAAAACAAGACCAAAACGCGTATTTAATATCATTTGTTTGGAATTATGCGTGGTTTGTGTGTTTGTTGTGTTTTCAGAGCCAACCGGATAAATATTGAAGAAAACATGGGATTGCACGGGTTTTATCGAAGAAAAAGACAAAAGACGAAGTCTATAGTCCAAGAGATGCAAAAGATTTGAAGTCAATGGGCCTATTTGAAGATTTATCGAAGAAAAGGACCAAAGATGGAAGATTTACATATGTCGAAGAACTCAAGTTTATTAAACGAAGAAATTAAAAGACGAGTTGAATTTATTCGTCAACAAATCCCGAATCGAAATCGAAAACGTCAACTTTTCTGAAAAGACGAGAAGACAAGAAGAAAGGGAGAAAGCCCACTCACCAACCAACTTGAAGACCTATAAATAGGAGTCCCTTCACACATTTTAGACTAGCTTTTATTTTTCCAGTTTTATTCTTTCTTGTTTCGTAGGAAACCACCAACACCCTTAAGGTGTTTGGTGATTTTTCATCTTTAATTCACAAACCTTGTAAGTTTTAATCCTTCATTTTGATTATTTAACATTAATCCTTCAATATAATCATTCCTTTAATCTTGTTCATCTTTCTCTTTTTGATTCAAAGTCTTAAGTTCTTATTTGGTTGATTTTAATCTTCAAAAGTAAGTGGGTTTTGTGTTTTTATTGTTTTGGTTTGATGATTATGATTAGTAGATGATTAGTGGTCAAATTGGTTTAAGTTTTGGTTAAAAACTTGGTTGATTTTGGTTTAATTCGTCCTTGTGTTATCTCCCTGTTCTTCACATCTACAAACTACCCAGATTCCGAATGAAATAAATTTATTCCGGATGAAGGGTTAGTTAAAATGTTCCGAATGAAGGTTTGGTTAGATTATTCCGAATGATCAGTTTCCTATTTTTTATTCTGAGTCAAGTAATTTGTTAAAATTGTTCCGAACCAAATTTTCTTTCTTTATTCCGAACCAGTTATTCCGAACCAAAGAGTTTCAAAAGATTCCGAATCAGCATTTTTCATTCGGTCATTCCGAATCAAATTGTTCATCCGGAATAATCAATATTCCGGATGAGTAGTTATATTCCGGATCAAGGTTTGTCAAAATATTCCGAATCAGTTTTTATTCCGAATGAAGGTCTTAGATTTATTCCGAATCAGCTTTGTTCCACATGAGTCCATTTATTCCGAATGAGCTGTTTGTTTAAATTGTTCCGAATCAAAATTTATTCTGAATGAGCTGTTTGTTTAAATTGTTCCGAATCAAAGTTTATTCTGGATGAGCCAAAATGTTCCGAATGAGCTGTTAGTTTTAGTTATTCCGAATGAAAGGCAATTATTCCACATGAACGACTTGTTCCGAATCAAGCTTTTTGTTCCTGATTATTCCGCATGAAGGTGTTGTTCCGAATAAAGCTTTTATCTTAAATATTCCGGATCAAGTACTATATTCCGAATCAAGCATTTTTCAGTAAGGGGTATTTTATGTTTATGTTTTATTGTTTAATTGTTTAATTTTAATTCAAGCTTTATTTTATTAACTGTTTTGGTTTAAATTTTTATCACTTTACGCATTTAATCCTTTTTAGTAGATTAGAAAACTAATCCCCTTTTTAGTAACCAAGAACAACTATTCCACTTTGAACCGTGATCAATTCGAGAAGATACCGAGAGTTAAATTGAACCCCAAGCAAAATCTCTTGTATCATACATGTAACAAAAAAAGTTAAACCCAATAGATCTATTTACATTATTAGCGCACACAGATGTGTTTAATGACTCATGAAATTTGGGAAACAGTTTAGGCACCTGTGCGATAACCTATTTCAATAAAATCATACAATTCAAAAACACATGTATTCGAGTATTAGCATATATCCACGTCACAGGTTTTCAAATAATTTACAAAACTTTAATAGTGAGGCTATGAACTCACCTATCATCCATAGAGTCTGAGCTACATCAGATATATTTCATTCACAAACAAACAACTTGGTCTCACAAATAATAACTTGGTCTCACATAAACCTGGATTAACAAATTTTGTATAGTATAAAGTATTTGATCTTGAGTTAAATACTTTTAAGTATTAATTATGTATTATTTGGTTTATAAATTGTTGTAATTATAGCATCATTGTTCGGGCCATCATACTCAGAAGCCATTCTATAAACATTTTAGGAGCGATGATACTTTAAATCGTAAACTCAACCACTCAGTCAGAACATAATATTAAGATGGAACATCTTTGTACAAAGCTCCCTACTAACATGATACATTTATTACTTTCTTCAAATGATACATATAGTATTTATAGGTTACATAATTACATTTTCAACCCTTATAGTTTATAAGTTTCAAAAATGATAGTTTTGGTCCCTAGACTTGTTAAATTACATAACAACCTCAAATTTGTACCAAATGATCTAGGAACTTAAAACAAAGTTTATAAACACATTTCTAATCATATTAACATTAGTTTTATAGATCTATAGCTTTTGAAATTGATTTCAACTCATTATTTCATGTAAATTACGAAACTAGGGTTTTATTACATCTTTAGCTTATATCTTCCATTTTAAATTATATGAACCAATAATTTTTGGAATAAATTATTTATTTTATAACAAGCTTATTAGAGACTTATAACATCAAAAGAACTTATTAAAAAGGGCGCATACTTACAAACATCGAAATCATAATTATAGGGCTCCTAATGGGGCATATGGACTATATCTCTTCACAACTCTTCAAGAACTCGTAGAACTTCTTCCAAAGAATTTTTTTGGCCAATTTAAAGCCTCAATTGTCCCAGTACTGATTTGAATGAATATATTCTAAATATTTTATAGGTCTGTGAACTTAAGTAAGTTCACCGAGTCATCCTCAAGATGTTCTTAGAAGTCCAGAGACTCCTTCACCCTTGGGCGGATCTCATCCCGTAAAGAAAAAAACCAAGATCAGGATGATGGAGTTAGTGAGTAATGACAATAACTCACTAACTCCCCGAAAACCATCTTTGAATAAGAAGACCTGAAGTATTGTTACTTAAGTAATTAGTGAGAACTTCCTTAGGGTGAAAAAGGAAGAATAGAAAGTGCAAGGTGGTTACTTGACTTTATCAGCTTCACATCCCACTATATATATATATATATATATATATATATATATATATATATATATATATATATATATATATATATATATATATATATATATATATATATATATATATATATATATATATATATATATATATATATATATATATATATATATATATATATATATATATATATATATATATATATATATATATATATATATATATATATATATATGTGGTCTCATTGTTTAGAGAGGTCAAGAATTCATAGCCATAGAAAACACACATTGTAATATCTCAGTGGATAGGGTTTCTCCTCCCATTGGTTCTTTCCTTCTTATAACAATGGGAGTTTAGTTTCTCATTCATCGCCCGGTTTTTATTCACAAACAACCAGGAAACACTTGTAAATTTATTGATTCATTATTAGTAAGATATACAAAGATGAAAAGTACAAACAGTGTTATTAGTTAGTCGATTGGTTACTTGTGCATATGCGTTCTTCTTAGATCTTTATATATCCGTCATATGTCATATGCACGAGTTATTGGGACCAACAAGTGGTATAAGAGGAGGTTGGATTATTCTATCCAGATCCGTTTGAAACAATTTTGGCATTGTCAAATTATCAGTGTGTATTCAAAAACTGCATAGGCAGTAACAGTTTTTTAGGGGGAGAAAATACATTGTTATTTGGCCTCTGTTAATACATTATCCACATATATCTTATCCTATACTCCACCAAACCCACTTGTGATCCAGAAATACCATCCATCCCTCACTCCACCGTCACTTTTAATATCTTAACAAAATCCGACACTTTTATCTTCAAGAAAAATCGGATCCAAAATCACCATCATCAAAATAAACATAAATCCTTGACATCATCTCGTCACTATCAAAAATCATCTTCATCGAACCTACAAATCAAGATTCAACCAAACACTCAAAAAACCTATTCAACAAAAAATTTATTATCCATACTTCATCTCTTTCCTTGATCAACAACCGTCATCGAAATCAACCTAAAAAAACAATTAGAGAGTAAGAACACGGATTCTTTCATAGTGGCCACATGAATGGATTCGTTAAGAACTGAAGATCAAAGATTTTATATTCGGTGAACAATGATTTCGTGGTAATCTGGGATACGAGATAACAATCCAGGGTTGAGATTGTTTGCATTTGTATTTGCGGTTTGTTGTATATTAAAAGATGGATATGACGATTTTGTAGGAATTGAAGCTCGATTATTGTTGTACTTGAAGTGGGTAATCGTATTTGGGGATAGCCTTAAAAGGAAGATGATGTCTTTAATCAGAGAATGATCTAGTGCATAAGGTTGATAAGTTTTTGTTATCTGATATTGGGTAGCTGAAGAGCCGAATATGGTCGTTGGACCTCTTATGAGCCCACAGACCAGTGAACCCCTTAGACCCTCTGTGAACCTGTCAACCTAGTAGATGTACAGTGAACTCTTTAGAAAAGGGTGACCCTTGTTCGCTGAACTTGGACTGCATGTCGCTGAACCTGCCACAAAGGTCTGAACTCCTACAGCAGTTCTGAACCTCCAGCAGTTGTAAACCTCCAACAAGACTGGATCTTTCAGCAATACTGAACCACCAACAGGTCTGATAAACAATCCAGCAAGTACTGGATCCTCTAGCAGTTTTGAACCTACAACAGTTCTGAACTTCTAGCAGTTCTGAACCTACAGCAGTTGTAAACCTCTAGCAAGACTGGACCTTTCAGCATTACTAAACCACCAACAGGTCTAAGCTAGACATTCGAGCAAGTACTGGACCCTCCAGCAGTTCTGGACTCTCACAAGCAAGACTGAACTTCCACCAGCAGTTCTGAACCTACCACAGAGGTCGCTGGAATAAAAGAACTTCTCTGAACCTCTGTCGCTGAGGTAAATATGACCCCTGTCGCTAAGGTGAAGTTGACCCTTACCTCTGAACCTCTGAACATCTGAATCTCTGAACCTCTTACCCTTTGAACCTATTACCTCTTACCCTCTAACCCTCTGAACCCCTCTTTGTCTATGAACCCCTCTCTCTAAACCCCTGCCTCTAAACCCCTCCATCTGAACCTCAAAATCCTACCTCTTACAGTCTACACTTCTTAATCTTTTACCCTCTAAACCCTACCTCCTAACGACTGGTCAACAAACTTGGTTGCTAAACCCCAGTCAGTGAACCACAAATCGCTGCAGTGTCAGCCTTAGACCAGAAACTTTTCAGGGGGTATTGAAGCCATATATCAAAGTCTCAAACAACTTATCAAAGGTTGAAGAATCATCAAATATTAAAGATTAAAAGGTATTCATCAACACAAGTTGTGTCATCATGAGTTTAAAGATCTAACACCCCCAAATTTACCACGCAGTGGAATACCACATTTGGGTGCTAGTCAAAGAATCATCACACAAGCCATATTGAACGACTCAAAAGAGACGTTTCAAATTTAACAAGATTTAAAATCATGAAGTTACAACAAGTCTAAATTTTCCAAACCCAAAAATTACAACAGAGTAGCGTTTAGGTCCCCATGAATCTCAACCACATAAACCATTTTGTTACATAAGGCAATTTAGACAAAATAAAGCATAAATTGTTTATAAGTAAAAGGGAGGAAAACAAGTTTAGATTGCGAAAATCCACAACAACGATCCATAGCATGCTCCGCCACACTCAGCCTCGATTACCTGAAACACATGCTTAAAATCGTCAACAAATAATGTTGAGAGAAATCTATAGATTTATAAATCACAATTTGAACATAAGTATAAAAATCATTCACAATTATTCAATAGAATGTTGATCATTACAAACTATTATTCTGGCATTTCTCGGTATAGCAAAAGCTAATTAATTATGTTTAAGCTCATGACACCGACCCCATAAACTAATCACCCGCGCCAAATTACCGGCGTGATTTAAGTAAAGTCATTGCCCCTCTTAGGTATTCGCTGCAAATTATACTTTTTTCTTAAAACAAGTTATCCATATGCAGAGGGTACTCAACGTACTAGCTCTCGTCTAGGATAGGGTCGTCAACACAATAGTACTATTAGTTGTTCAAGCGGCTATTTCCAATCCACACAAGGATTAAACAATAGTTAACGGTTTATGAATTTAGGGCCTTTTAGCAACTAGATACTTAACATAATTTAAGGCATCACTCGGGTCTAATAATCATTCACGACTCATGTTCCTTTTTATTTAAATAGCATGTATCCCCCTCGCTAGTAAAATCATTTAAAACATAGAAAGCAAGGCTATAGACTCACCTTATGTAACACCCCATTTTGGTAAATGGAATGTCACGCGTGATTATGGCGTGTCATCAAAGCATACAAGGATACATGTATAAAACATTACATGACCATAAAGGAAATACCGGAAACAAACATCGGTACCCCAAAAGTAAAGCTCATCACACACAAACATAAGTACTGTAAATGGAAAGGACTAAACAATGTCCATAGAAATGAGTATCAAAAGTATGAAGAAATGCATAAAGTAATGAAGGCTAGGAAGCTTCCAATCCATATGCACGTACGATTAAAGTCTACGAGCATCCCTGAGTACCTGCTGTTTTGGGAACATGAAAGGAAAACGGCTGAGTATAACGCTCAGTGCACGGATATACAAGCATACAATGAATAACATAAGCATATACAACATATAGCAGCGGAATAAACTAAGTCCTGGAAAACCTGGTATACCTTAGTAAAAACTAGTTTTATAGTTTGAAAAGACTTATGTTTATCTTATAAAAACTGTTTAACATGTTTACCATTAGCCAATATAGGTCATGAAATATCAACGTGCATGAATACTTGGAGGGGTGACCTCGTCATGCAATTAAAGGGGCTGCCTCTAATTAATATAAGTTTTTTGGTAGGATGGATCAGCTCCTTGTGAAGGATGCAGGATACACACCACATTCACCTGAATAATCTACTGAAAACATGTAACCTAGGATGCACCCACACGCCCCACATGATAATAATAATATGTCCAAAAGCTGAAGGGACGCCACGAGCTATCACTCCACCGTGGTGAAGTCATAACACTGGTGCCTCCAGTGTTATGGTTATGGTACCTCCATAACTAGGTGAAACTGGTCATGCATGTATATGGCTTAGGCATTTAATTGAACATAAGCAATCAAAACATATAAAACATATACTGGGAAAATAGTTGGCTGCATACGGGGAAATCCTAATAAGGAAAGATTGTCCATACTGAAAGGACGAAGAATCCGTACCTTGTGTCCAGTGAACGAAGAAGACAAACGGAAGAGAGTCCTACTTCGATATCACTAGTGCTACATAAATAATATACGTGTATAAGTATTCTGATTACTGTATACATAACTGGTTTTATATCATGTCCTAGCTTGTTTTATATGTTCATGTCATGTTTTACTGATTTTATCGTTATGTTGTGTTTATCATGTATTCTGCCTATTCTGATTAAGTATTACTTGTATTTCTGGTATTATAATACTCGTTGTGTAATAATAAGTAACTTTCTAAAAATAGCAGGTTTCCTAAAATAGAAAGTTTCTAAAAATAGAAAGTTTCCAAAAATAGAAAGTTTCCATAAATAGATTAGCTGCTTTAATTAAATAAGTTTCTAAAAATAGAAAGTTTCCATAAATAGATTAGTTGCCTTAATTAAATAAGTTTCTAAAAATAGAAAGTTTCCATAATTAGAAATAAGCTAGATTATTAAGCTAATAATATAAGCTTAAGTTTTACTGATTAGTATTCTAAGTCATGTGATATATAGTATAGTTTATTAATTATTACATGTAAATTAAATAAACTATAGGTTATAAGATTTAATTAAATATAACATGATTTAATTAAATAAAAGGTAATAATACTTAGGTTAAAATATGTATTAATATTTATTATTAATATAACCTAAGTCATGGAAATTAATTAATTATATGCCATGTTTTAATAATTAATTAATTAAATCATAAAATAATTAGGTTAAAATCATGTATTATTATTACTAATAATTAACCTAAGTCATGTCCAAATTAAATTAATTACATAGCATGTTAAATTAATTTAATTAAATCTTGTAATTATTTAACTTGTAAAAATAAATATTTAACTTGTAAAATAAACCGTGAACCGAACCGGTGTTTTAAATCTAAACATGTCATGAACCGGTCCGTGAAACCCCTTGAACCAGATCTACAACCCTTAACCATGGCAAACCGCCACCGGCTTAAACCGGTGGTGCGTGTGGTTTTCAGCCGAGACCCCCTTGACCACCAAGGTTAACCCCGACATGCGTCGGGGTCCCTTGGTTGCTTGCGGCCGAAACACCCCAACCAAACCGAGACCTTGTGGTCTCGGTTGGTGGTGATCACACAACCACTGAGAGCCTTGCTCTCGGTTCTACCCACTAGCCGAACCAAAACACCCCTTAAACCATATATTTTTAATGCCCCGTGATTAGATCTACATGTTTATTAACTTGTTTTTAATAACCCCATGATTTCATGTGTTTAGATCTAATAAATAATTAAAAAGAAAAGGTTTAAGAAGATTACCGATTCGTGGATCAAAAGGAAAATACTAACACGAACGATCTAGCAATAAATTGGATCTACCAAAATCAACAAACACCTCCTTTGTGGTGATTATATGTGGCGGCCAAGAGGAAGAAAGAAGGAGCAGGGTTTTGTGATTTTCTAATTATTCTGTAATATGAAAATCTATTTCCTTCTTTTTCCTTTTAGATAAATTTTAAGGTGGGCTTGGCCCATCCTTGTTTTAGGTCGCGGCTATGTGGGCCCCACATGGGGAAACCCGTTTTTTTTTCCGTGTTCTATTTATTTACATGTTCTCGTGTCGTGTTTACGTGATTTAATTATTAATCGTTAGTGTCGTAAAATATATTTATTCATAATCGTAATAAATATACGTAAATACATAATATTATGTTCGTGATTATTTACGTTCATGATTTTCTTGTTCGTGATTATAATTATTATTTATAATAATTATCGTGTCTTAATACGTAATAATTACTTATCGTGTAATAACACGTACGTAATACTTGTAATTCCTATTCGTGAAACGTAAACGTGTTAAATAAGGAAAGTTCTAATCATGTACGTACGATTATATGTGCACTGTTCATGGTAAAAGCGTGCGGGCTTTACAACTCTCCCCCCTAAAAAGAATAATTCGTCCCCGAATTATAGATAACGTAAATTGTAAAAGGAGAACATACCCGAATTCAAAATATGAAATGAGGGTAAGAAGCCCGGATAGACTCCTCTGTTTCCCAAGTGGCTTCCCGCTCGGTATGATCCCTCCAAAGGATTTTGACGAAAGGAATCGTCTTCCTTCTCATGACTCGTTCGTGTCTGTCAATAACTCGTTCGGGTTCCTCTATGAAGGTAAGATCTTCACGAATCTGTTCCAGTGGATACTGAACCATGTGAAGGGGATGATACTTGTACCCTCTGAGTAAGGACACATAGAAAACATCATGAACATGAGAAAGCTGCAGAGGTAACACTAAACAATAAGATACTTCACCGACTCGCTCAATGACATCAAACGGTCCGATGAATCGAGGACTGAGCTTCCCTTTGATTCTAAAACGTCTAACACCACGTGCCGGCGAAACCTTAAGGAAAACGTGATCTCCTACGTTAAAGTGTAAGTCCCTACGATGCTTGTCGGCATAAATCTTCTGACGTGATCGTGCTTCTTGCAGTTTCTGCTTAGCTACTGCGACCTTCTCGTTGGTCAACTCAATCATTTCTGGTCCTTCAAGTGTTCGCTCACCAACCTGATCCCAGTAGATTAGGGCGCAACACTTCCTGCCATACAACATCTCAAATGGAGCACACTTAATACTTGCATGCCAAATGTTGTTGTATGCAAACTCTACCAGACAGATGTAATCGTCCCAATCTCCCGTCCATTCCAACGCATATGACCTCAACATGTCATCTAATGTCTGAATTGTTCGCTCCGATTGCCCGTCTGTTTGAGGATGAAAAGCGGTGCTAAGCTTAAGTTTTGTACCCCAAGCTTTCTGCAGACTTCTCTAGAATCGCGAAGTGAAACGAGGATCTCTGTCTGATACGATGCTGGATGGAGCACCATGTAGTATCATGATCTCCTTCTTGTAAGTATCAGCGAGTTTACTGACCGAATCTTCCTTGCGGATCGGTAAGAAATGAGCTGACTTAGTAAGTCGATCCACGATAACCCAAATCGCATCATGCTTCCTCTTTGTCTGCGGAAGGTCGGTAACAAAATCCATGGTGATCTTGTCCCACTTCCACTCTGGAATATCTAATGGTTGTAGAAGACCGCCAGATCGCTGATGCTCGATCTTAACCTGCTGACAGGTAAGACATTTGGATACGTAAGTCGCAACCTCCTGTTTCATACCACTCCACCAAAAGTATTGCTTGATGTCATGGTACATCTTGGTCGAACCGGGATGAATAGAGAATGGGGAGCTATGAGCCTCAGCTAACAATGCTTCCCGGAGTTCTTGATCATCAGGAACACAAAGTCTCGTACCCTGCCATAAGATACCGTCTGCGTCTACTCGAAATTCTGTCTGCTTCTCCAAATTCTGAATTATCGCCCAGATTTCACCATCATCCTTCTGAGCTTCCTTGATCCTAGAGAGTAACTCGGGTTCCACTCCAAGATTAGCCCAGTAACTGTGTTGTCCACGTACCATGATCTCAATCTCTAGTCGCTCCAAGTCTCTTATAATTTCCTCCTCAATTTTAATGCCGTTGATCATTCCGGACTTTCTACTAAGTGCATCTGCCACTACATTCGCCTTCTTGGGATGATACTGCAGATTAATATCATAATCCTTCAACAGCTCTAACCATCTCCTTTGTCTCATGTTCAATTAAAGCTGCGTGAAGATGTACTTAAAGCTCTTATGGTCCGTGAATATGTCACATGATTCTCTATACAAGTAGTGCCTCCATATCTTCAATGCAAACACGAATGCTGCAAGTTACAAGTCATGTGTAGGGTAATTTTCCTCATAAGGCTTAAGCTGCCGTGAAGCGTACGCGATCACTTTCCCATGTTACATGAGAACACAACCAAGTCCCTTCCCCGATGCATCACTATAGATCTGAAATCCACCTGTACCAGATGGGAGAGTAAGAATCGGTGCATATACTAACTTCTGCTTTAGATCTTCAAAGCTATTCTCTCTTTCTTCAGTCCAAATGAATTTCTCCCCTTTCCGCATCAGTTTGGTCAATGGTAGTGCTAAACGGGAAAAGTTCTCCACGAACCTACGGTAGTAACCAGCTAAGCCTAGGAAACTGCAAACTTCAGTCGCTGATGTCGGTCTTGGCCACTTGGTAATAGCCTCAACCTTTGTTGGGTCCATAGTGATTCCTTCTGCTGATACAATGTGACCTAAGAATGCCACCATGTCTAACCAGAACTCACACTTAGAGAATTTAGCATACAATTGCTTCTGGCGAAGAATCTGTAATACTGTACGAAGATGGTCTTCATGTTCCTCCTTGGACTTAGAGAATATCAGGATGTCGTCAATGAAGACAATGACGAACTTGTCCAGAAATTCATGAAAGATTATGTTCATCAAATCCATGAACACTGCTGGAGCATTGGTAAGGCCAAATGGCATGACTACAAATTTATAGTGGCCATAGCGTGTACGAAAAGCAGTCTTGGCGATGTCCTGCTCTTTAACTCGTAGCTGATGATAGCCCGACCTTAGATCAATCTTGGAGAAATGTTTAGCCCCTTGGAGTTGGTCAAACAGATCGTCAATGCGTGGTAGAGGATACCAATTCCTGATGGTAATCCTGTTGAGCTTACGATCATCTATGCAAAGACGCATACTGCCGTCCTTCTTCTTAACGAATAAGACCGGTGCGTCCCATAGAGATGCGCTCGGTCGAATGAAGCTTCGTTCCAGAAGTTCTGGCAACTGATCCTTCAACTCCTTCAACTCTATGGGAGCCATGCGATAAGGAGCCTTGGAAATCGGCTCAGCTCCTAGGATGAGCTCGATGTTAAATTCTACTTCACGTGCATGTGGTATGCCCGGAAGTTCTTCTGGGAATACATCTGGAAATTCTGACACTATCGGCTGATTCTGAATTGATGGAGATTCAACATCCATGTCATGAACAATAGCTAGATAACCCTCGCAACCATGTGAATGTAATGCACGTGCTTGCAGGGTTGATATTATTTGTACAGACCTTCCGGGTACGAACCCGTTGTGAATGTACTCTGGTGCATTAATATCATCAAAGATGACTCGATATGAATGGCAGTCTATGGTGGCATGATGCTTGGATAACCACTCCATGCCCAATATCATGTCAAAATCATTCATGTCCAGCGGAAGTGCGTCAACAGGACGAATCTTGTCATCAAACTCTAGGGGAAGGCTCTTGTACACATGGGTTATGCGTACGGAGTCTCTCAAGTGTGTGGAAATATTCAGTATATTCTCTAGTGGCATGGGGAGTATCCTAACATTCTTAGCATAAAAAGTAGAAATGACTGAGTGAGTAGCACCCGTGTCAAATAGAACACATGCAGCTTGACCATACATATACAAGATTCCAGTGATTGTACCTGTAGACTTGTTGGCCTTATTGCGAGATGTCGTGTAAACGCGTCCACTAGTAGGAGGCGACTTGGTATCAGCATGTCCGGATGTACCCTCCATCTCGCCCTTGCAGCAGTCCTTCATGCGATGACCAGTAAGGCCACACTTGTAGCATGCGTTGCTGTCACGGCGACATGGCCCTGGGTGCCTACGGTTGCATGTAGTGCAAAGAGGATGTGTATACCCTCCAACAGGTGTCCTTGTTGGTTGAGAGCCTGATAAGCACAGTATACATGAGACATGGTAATTAGGTACAAAGGACAATGCGCAATATTCGTAAGATGTCATACCAGTGATAGGACGGTTAGGCTGTAAACCTCTTTGGTTCTGGTCCTTCCCGTTACCATGATTCCTGGTAGAAGATTGCTAATGTGTCAGAATTATGAACTATAGCATGAAATCATATGAAACTGAGTAAATATAAGGACCTGCTGCTGTTGGAGTTTCCAGCGTTGTTACGGTAATTATCATTACCGCCACGCCTATCCGTAGCAGAACGGTTGTGAGTCTGACCGTTTCCCTTGGGCTGAGTAGGCTGTTGCTGAGTAGCCGGCTGAGACCAGTCCCTAGTCTTCTGCCTGGAAGATACAATTTAAAAGAGATGTAAATATGCTGAAAGAATACGTTTTGGTCACCGCTGAATAACGATGTTTACCTCTTCTCGTGTCTCTCTACTTCCCCGAACTCTTCTCAGCATCTCCAGCTTATGTGCTGCATCGGCCACTTGTGCCACCGTGTTGAACGTAGCATACGCTAAGTTGTTTGCGACCGATGTACGAAGAGCCCACCGGAAGTGGTATGCTTGCTCTTCGGGAGTACCTGTTGCTGCAACAAGAAAACCAGCCAAACAAAGAAAGCGCTGCATGAACTCGTTACTATTCTCCCCATCTCTCTGTCGGATTCCATGGTACTCTCTCTTCAGCTTGTCTTGCTCAGCCTTCGGAAAGAATTGTCCCATCACTAAATCCCTGAACTGAGCCCAAGTCAAACCAGCCACCCAAGCATCACCTCCCTCAAACTGCTTCAGTGCCATCTACCATGATAGTACATCACCTTCGAACCGGTAGCATGCCAGCCTCGACTTGAATACGGGGTCACAGCCCATGGCATCAAAGATCTTCTCAATGTGAGCCAACCAGCTTTCAGCTTTACTAGGGCTATCTGTTCTCTCGAAAGCTCGAGGGCTTAGCTTATTGAATCTCTCCAGCCATGTGACCAATGTTGTTGGAGGAGGAGGAGGATTAGGCTGCTGGTGCTGGTTGTTGGCAGCCTGCACTTCATCCCTGATTTCGTTCCTCAACTGAGAAAGCATAGCTTGCATTGCAGCTTGGACTGCTACATTGAGTTGTTCTTGCTCGTGTCTGAGAACCATCTGACAGTATAACATAAAAATACATGATTAAACTAATCGAAACATAAAAAAAAATTATTACAATAAATCATGAGAAAAATTTTATGCAGAAAAACTAGTACATGAATGCATGATGCCGTTTTATGAAAACTTTTATATGCGCGAGAGTGAACACCTATGTTCAGTTCACTCAAATCAAAAGACATGGTGAGGGGACGCCAATGGGTCGGTCCCAAAGTTAAAATTTTTGATAAAACACATGCGACTAAATAGGGCCAGTCCTGTACCAATCATTAGTTAGTCATAAACCTACGACAATGACATATATATTTATGCATGAAAACAATGAATGCATGAAAACCGACTGTCAGTTCTAGGAAGACCATCGTGACTACCCACTAATCACAGGTCATGTTTTGAGAGCCTACAGGTCGAAGCCTTGGCTCTGATACCATAACTGTAACACTCCATTTTGGTAAATGGAATGTCACGCGTGATTATGGCGTGTCATCAAAGCATACAAGGATAAATGTATAAAACATTACATGACCATAAAGGAAATACCGGAAACAAACATCGGTACCCCAAAAGTAAAGCTCATCACACACAAACATAAGTACTGTAAATGGAAAGGACTAAACAATGGCCATAGAAATGAGTATCGAAAGTATGAAGAAATGCATAAAGTAATGAAGGCTAAGAAGCTTCCAATCCATATGCACGTACGATTAAAGTCTACGAGCGTCCCTGAGTACCTGCCATTTTGGGAACATGAAAGGAAAACGGCTGAGCATAACGCTCAGTGCACGGATATACAAGCATACAATGAATAACATAAGCATATACAACATATAGCAGCGGAATAAACTAAGTCCTGGAAAAGCTGGTATAACTTAGTAAAAATTGGTTATATAGTTTAAAAAGCCTTATGTTTTTCTTATAAAAACTGTTTAACATGTTTGCCATTAGCCAATATAGGTCATGAAATATCAACGTGCATGAATACTTAGAGGGGTGACCTCGTCATGCAGTTAGAGGGCTGCCTCTAATTAATATAAGTTTTTGGGTAGGAGGGATCAGCTCCTTGTGAAGGATGCAAGGCACACACCACATTCACCTGAATAATCTGCTGAAAACATGTAACATAGGATGCACCCATACGTCCCACATGATAATAATAATATGGCCAAAAGCTGAAGGGACGCCACGAGCTATCACTCCGCCGTAGTGAAGTCATAACACTGGTGCCTCTAGTGTTATGGTTATGGTACCTCTATAACTAGGTGAAACTGGTCATGCATGTATATGGCTTAGGCTTTTAATTAAACATAAGCAATCAAAATATATAAAACATATACTGGGAAAACAGTTGGCTGTATACGGGGAAATCCTAATAAGGAAAGATTGTCCATACTGAAAGGACGGAGAATCCGTACCTTGTGTCCAGTGAACAAAGAAGACGGACGGAAGAGATTCCTACTTCGATATCACTAATGCTACATAAATAATATACGTGTATAAGTATTCTGATTACTGTATACGTAACTGGTTTATATCATGTCCTAGCTTGTTTTATATGTTCATGTCATGTTTTACTGATTTTATCTTTATGCTGTGTTTATCATGTATTCTGTCTATTCTGATTAAGTACTACTTGTATTTCTGGTATTATTATACTCGTTGTGTAATAATAAGTAACTTTCTAAAAATAGAAAGTTTCCTAAAATAGAAAGTTTCCAAAAATAGAAAGTTTCCATAAATAGATTAGCTGCCTTAATTAAATAAGTTTCTAAAAAATAGAAAGTTTCCATAAATAGATTAGCTACCTTAATTAAATAAGTTTCTAAAAAAAGAAAGTTTCCATAATTAGAAATAAGTTGGATTATTAAACTAATAATATAAGCTTAAGTTTTACTGATTAATACTCTAAGTCATGTGATATATAGTATAGTTTATTAATTATTACATGTAAACTAAATAAACTATAGGTGATAAGATTTAATTAAATATAACATGATTTATTTAAATAAAAAGGTAATAATACTTAGGTTAAAACATGTATTAATATTTATTATTAATATAACCTAAGTCATGGAAATTAATTAATTATATGCCATGTTTTGATAATTAATTAATTAAATCATAAAATACTTAGGTTAAAATCATGTATTATTATTACTAATAATTAACCTAAGTCATGTCCAAATTAAATTAATTACATAGCATGTTAAATTAATTTAATTAAATCTTGTAATTATTTAACTTGTAAAAATAAATAATTAACTTGTAAAATAAACCGTGAACCGAACCCGTGTTTTAAATCTAAACATGTCATGTACCGGTCCGTGAAACCCCTTGAACCGGATCTACAACCCTTAACCATGGCAAACCGCCACCGGCTTAAACCGGTGGTGCGTGTGGTTTTCAGCCGAGACCCCCTTGACCACCAAGGTTAACCCCGACATGCGTCGGGGTCCCTTGGTTGCTTGCGGCCGAAACACCCCAACCAAACTGAGACCTTGTGGTCTCGGTTGGTGGTGATCACACAACCACCGAGAGCCTTGCTCTCGGTTCTACCCACTAGCCGAACCAAAACACCCCTTAAACCATATATTTTTAATGTCCCGTGATTAGATCTACATGTTTATTAACTTGTTTTTAATGACCCCACAATTTCATGTGTTTAGATCTAATAAACAATTAAAAAGAAAAGGTTTAAGAAGATTACCGATTCGTGGATCAGAAGGAAAATACTAACAGGAACGATCTAGCAATAAATTGGATCTACCAAAATCAACAAACACCTCCTTTGTGGTGATTATATGCGGCGGCCAAGAGGAAGAAAGAAGGAGCAGGGTTTTGTGATTTTCTAATTATTCTGTAATATGAAAATCTATTTCCTTCTTTTTCCTTTTAGATAAATTTTTAAGGTGGGCTTGGCCCATCCTTGTTCTATGTCGCGGCTATGTGGGCCCCACATGTGGAAACCCGTTGTTTTTCCGTGTTCTACTTATTTACATGTTCTCGTGTCGTGTTTATGTGATTTAATTATTAATCGTTCGTGTCGTAAAATATATTTATTCGTAATCGTAATAAATATACGTAAATACGTAATATTAAGTTCGTGATTATTTACGTTCATGATGTTCATGTTCGTGATTATAATTATTATTGATAATAATTATCGTGTCTTAATACGTAATAATTACTTATCATGTAATACATAATACTTGTAATTCCTATCCGTGAAATGTAAACGTGCTAAATAAGGAAAGTTCTAATCATGTACGTATGATTATATGTGCACTTTTCATGGTAAAAGCGTGCGGGTTTTACACCTTAAGTAGTAGTGGTAGTATTAGTAGCGAAGACGACAATCACCGACGATGAGGATGCCCGGGAATATCAAAGACAACACCTAACGAACAAAACACGAAATAAATCAATACATTCAAGTACTAACTTTTACTTAATATAAATAAATAAGTTCACTCAAAACTTGCATAAAATCACGCTAAAAATCCAAACAAGTGATGTTTACTAGACATTTACATTTTTCTATCCTATTAGAACAAACACTCTTAAAATAATTTTTCGGGTACATAGCAAATGTACAGACTGAATTTCCATAGTTAAACACCACGAAATTTCACGAAACTTGCTGGAGGTCTCACTTACATCATGTAGAAAGCTCACAATAATTTTCATAAGAATATTTTACTTTTAAGTCTTGTTGCCCAACACATTTCCAACTTTGTAAATAGGGGCAGATTTGTACCCTTACGTTGTAAAACCACTTTGACTCACTTAACCAATACCATTTGTAAATCCGACTCCTAAGTTTGAAAATAGAATCGAGACTCCAGGTTTAGAGCTAAAGAAAATCTCTCAAACATTTTTAAAACTCCACTTATAGTCCCCGAGATTTGACCTAATATAGAACACAATTTCGAATTGTGTCGATACTCGCCTCCCGGTACACGAATATTCAAACCTACATAACTTTTGACTCGTTTTGACCTAGAAGCTCTATCTTATACCAAAACGAAGCTTGAAATAAGCTCTACAACTATATCCTATAGTCTCAACCTTGAATTAGGCTTAATAAAACGAAATAACCCTTAACAATCTGGTCTAAATCACCTCTTTCAAAACCATACTAAAACATCTTTCCAATCAATTCCATCACTTCCTAGACATATTATGTGAGATCTCGTATTTTCCAGGTAATTATTTTACCCGTATTCATTATTTTAATCATGGTTGGTACTTATTCGAAATTATAAAATTATTTTTTTATTTTATAATTCCATATTTATTTAAATCAAATATTTTGATTTAAAATCACCCACGTGCATTTTTACAAACGTTTACTTGAATCAACGGAACGAGAACAGAGGGCTAAATATTTCGACTTAAAGATATTTATCTTTACATTGTATTAAGTCTAGACTAATAACGGGCACAGTAATAAATTCTTGTATTTCATATTTTTACTGTCGATTGTTTCAATGTTCGATGTTTTCGATGTTTTCTTTAAATGTCGCGTTAAGTCGATTCGGGAGTCAATATTATCTTATTTCGAGTGCGTTTTAACTTTTGAGAAGTATTTTTACGAAATCCGAGCCCCGTAAATATTTGTAAATTTGACTAATAGTCATTTCCCACTTTCTAACTAAACTATTTATTTTGTGGTCCTAAAGTTTCAAAAGTGACAAGTTTGGTCCCTCCACTCAACCACATATAAAAGCTTAAATATTTCACTTCCACTAACACATTCAACATTTTAAATAAAAAAAAATCCACCACCCCCTTTCTTTCTTCTCTATGCCGTGGCACCCCAACCCCCAAAATACCTTGATTCATCAAAATTTAACTTGATCAATCCAAAACTAATTAAAGACCACATCCTATTTTTGAAAAGTGATTCTAATGGTACAAGAATTTTTTAGATGCAACCACTTTTGAAGTTTTGATGATCTCATGGTTGAATATGATGTTTGATCATTGTTTTTAGCAGGATCATGGTTAAATTATGTGTTTTTGATGTTGAATAGTCTAAGTTCTTGATTTTTATCTTTTGATTTTGTTGCATGCAAGGGTTTAGGATGTTTAAGGGTAATATTAGGATGATTTTATGAGTGGGAAAATGTTTAGATTTTGTTGAAAAAGTCATTTGATATGATTTTCAAAGTGTCAATTTTAGGCAGAAAGTTGAGGAAGATTTTGGGCAACTTAATCTTGTTTTATTATTAAACAAATAAGATAGGATTGTAGATATTTTTCTTAGCCCCGATTTGATATAAATTAGAGCTTCCAACTCCAAACGAGTTGGAAATGGCGTTAGTTTGATTATTCGTGTACCGGGAGACGAGTATCGACACAATCTAAAAATTGTTTTCGATATTTGGATCGAATCTCGGGGACTCTAAATTGAAGTTTTGAAATATGTAACCTACTGATAATGAGGTGTTTACCTTAGAGGTTGAGTTTACTTTAAAACCCGAGTGTCGGTTTTGTAAACGGAGTCGTTTAAATAAGTTAAAACGGTTGTATGAAAAATTAACGTAAATCTGTTCGGATTTTGTAACTCGAAGATGTGTCGGGCAGTGAGTCTTAGAAGTAAAAACTTTTGATGTGCTTTTGATATGTCTTTCTATAGATGTTAAGTGAGCTTCTCAGTTAGTACCATAAACTTTTGACGTGTCTAAGCGAGGTAAATCAGCCCGTACATTTGGTATGTGCCGGCAGTTTTTATCGAAAACATTTTCTAATAAAAGTATACTTTTAGATGGAGTCTAGAAGTACCCCTTGCATGGTTTTTCTTATGTGTCATAATTTAGTTATGTACTCATTTATTTCAAGTGTTTTTATAAACATTTACTTCGTGTCTTCTAAATTTTCGCGTCCCGTTATCGTAGGTCCCGAATGACTTAACGTTGCTTGACTTTCTGTTGTTACTACTGAGCCCTCCAGTTTCGTGTTGATTCCACCTTATAGCTAAGGTGAGTTCATAGCCCCTCTAGCTACTTGTTTATCGTTTTAAAACACGGGGTGAGATTAACATGTTCGAACACAATCTTTTAAATAGTATGCTATCCAGAATTGTATTCTGCCAGATAAATTTAATGATATTATTGCATTTAGACGTTAGCCTTGAGTTTCTTCTATTTATCATGAATCGTTAATTGTCCCGTATGCTTTGTGCTAAGCGCGAATGTTGTGGGTGGATCCATCGGGATTGACAATCCCCGTCCCGTGTATTTTGACGCACTTACATTTGTTTATACTTGAGTGTTTAGGCTGAATACTCCCTAGAGGAACTTACTTCGAGTTAAGCTTCGGTTCATGAGACTAAATAGCAATAATATTCATCGTGACTATGGACGATGTACATCGTTATCCCCCCACATTACGTGATTTACAAATACTATTGTGTTCCATTACTTATCTTTCTAAACCTATGAATATCACTCAACTTTTTGTTGACGGGTTTTACATGTTTTAATCTCAGGTAATACTGCTTAATGGTCTTGGACGAGGTACCGCAGGATGTTGGCAGCTTGGAAAGATCTGTGTTGTGATATATTTATGCTTTGTTATAAATGACGTTGTCAAAGTCTTCCGCTGATCTTTTGTTATCTTAAAACTTAAAACTATGATGTTATGGTACTTTGTTATGTTTCAAAACTTATGGGACCGAAGTTTCTAAACTCTGATAAATTGTGATGTAATATATGTGTCTTTTATTACGTCATTTTCGTGTCATTTATAACTCATTGTTACTCGTACGTTGACGTGTGATCCCCTCGTTGCCTACTTGTCCCATGTCAGATTCTGGGGGTCTCACAGATTGGTATCAGAGCGATGGTTATAGAGAACTGAGTCATTTTCAAAACATGGTCTATAACTAAATATCAAGATATTTCATGCTTTACAAGTGTCAAACACAGAATCTGCCAATGTTGTTCAATATATGCGCGGGTAACTCTCTAATCTTTATTGTTTACCTTGACTATTGTTATAATATTTCATACATTGATTTCATTTGAAATATTACATTGGTTTCATTGTGATACGTATTACCTCCTTCCAAAACCCTCTTGCTTAATATTATATATATTCCCCTCCTTAGTGTTGCATTCCTTGTTGACAATCAGTTATGCATACCTACAATCTCTTCTTATTCTATTTTCTCCAATTTCATGAATCTTGAAATAGCATACTTACACAAGTTCACACTGAATTTTGTATTGTGTTGTTGACAGAAACATGCCGCCTACCAGAATTCGTAGAGCTGACGGACCCAGGAGATCCCGCCGGGCTACTATAGGGGGAGTTATTGCAAAAAGGGTAAAGAAAGCTGTCGAAAAGAGCCGAGAGACTCAAACTAAAGCTGAAGGTTCTTCAAGCACAAAAGGATGTTCACACAAGACCTTCATGTCTGGAAAACCCCACTCCTTCAAAGGGACCGAAGGTGTTGTTGGTTTGAAAAGATGGAGCAAGTATTTGGAACTTGCAAGTGTGCTAAAGAGGATAAGGTAATTTATGCTGCTAGTACTCTGGAAGGTATTGCACTTACCTGGTGGAATGGAAATATTAAAACCTTAGGTCTTGATAATGCAAACCAAATCCCGTGGAGCGAGTTCAAAACAATGATGACTACTGAGTACTGCCCTGAGACTGAGATAGCTCGAATGGAACACGAGCTATGGAACTTACAAATGAAGAATGATGACATTGAAGCCTACACTAATAGGTTTCATGAGTTGGCCTTAATGTGTCCTGAACTGATTCCAGATGAGAAGAAGAAAATAAAAAGGCATGCCAATGGCTTTCTTGAAAGGATTAAAGGACACATTACTTCATCAAAACCCTCTTCCCTACATGAAGCAGTGAACATGGCTCGTGAATTGGTCGAGCAGTTTGTGGAAGGTAAAGCTGCTAAGTTAGATGCTGATAACAAACGGAAATGGAAGGATAATAAAGGAAACAATCAGGGCAATAACCGTAACAACAACCGAGGCAACAATAGAAACTCCAACAAGAACAATAACCGACAAGCCAACAAGAGACAAGAGACAACAACCATTTATGCAGTTGCTCCTGCTGTTCCTGCTGCTCCTGTTGTTCCTGTTGCTCCTGTTATTCTTGCTGCTCCTATTACTCCTGCTACTCCTGCTGGCAAACAAGGTTATACTGGGAATCTGCCTAAGTATGATCAGTGTAGCTGGCATCATGTAGGTGCGTGTCCTCCTAAGTGTGCAATTTGTAAAAAGGTTGGCCATAGGGATGGATACTGCAATTTGTGCTACAACTGTGGTGAAAAAGGTCATTTCCAGAATAGGTGTCCAAAGGCTAAGGATCCGCAGAACAATGGATCTCGAGGCAGAGTGTATCATGTGGGAAATAACGCTCAACAGAATCCTCAGGTGGTCGCGGGTACGTATATTCTTAACGATCACTATGTTAGTGTTTTATTTGATTCTGGTGCTGAGAAGAGTTTCGTGTCTTCTGCTTTCACTCCTTTCATTGATATTACTCCTTCTGCTTTAGACACTAGTTATGAAGTAGAATTAGCAGACGGTAAGATTGTTAGTACCAATACAGTCTTGCGTGGCTGTACCCTTGATTTGCTTGGTCATTTGTTTTTAATAGACCTTTTACCGACGCGTCTCTGCAGTTTTGATGTTATTGTTGGTATGGATTGGTTAGCGTCTCATCGTGTTGTTATTGTTTGTTCTGAGCGAATCTTGCGTATTCCTCTTTCTTCTCGTAAAATCTTAGAACTTCGTGGTGAGAAGCCGGATGACAATCCGAATTCTCTTCGTTCTATCAAGGCTGATCAGAAAAAGCTTGATGATATTCGTACCGTTTGTAAATTTCCTGGAGTTTTCCCAGACGACTTGCCGGGATTACCTCTTGTGCGTGAAGTTGAATTCCATATCGATCTTTGAAAGTCCCTTATCAATGCTAGAAACCCTAATCTTAACTTAATCAACACAAGGTATTACTTTTCAAACGTAATCTTATTATTGTATAATAAAGAATTACAAGTGTTATGGATAACACCGTTTGATGACAATGTGTTGTGCACACTTTGAACAACTATAAACCCTAACTTATGAATACAGTCGTAGCTGTTTGATTCACTAAGTTCTATGCAATAATGTTATGAATATCTCAAAGTGTTAAACATTAATGCATGGATACACATCCTATTTATAGTGTTACGAGATTGACCTAAATAGTACTTGATGGTGACTACACAAGCTTTCACAAGTTCCCACATCAGTCACATGATGTTATTCTATTCTTGGTAGTCTTCCATTATGCTTTAAGGAAACAGTTTGTAGAACAATGATAATCTTATGAATCAAGAGGGTTGATGTTTTTCTAGAGAGAGAAAGTTAGAGAGAGAAGTGAAAGAAAACTTGTATATTGAAATGAGAGAAATGAACAACCAACACCTCTTTCCATGGTGGAAAGAGGTTTAAATACCCCAAGTCCTTAATGGACTTGGGCTTCCGGCCCATGAACATGCTCATGGGTCGGGCTATGTAATAAATGACACTTAACATTACTACGAGCCTATAACTACATTATTGGAGTAACCGAGACTTTCTATATACGTAAAACGTATTTCTAACAATCTCCCCCAAAGGGAGGTCACTCCAAATTTACAAAGTCCTAATCTAGCATGTTAGATCTTGGTCTTGAGCTTGTAGTCTTCTTTTCTTTCTTTTTCTTTTCTTTTGTGAATATGTGTTGAATGATATCAGCCTTTTGCTTGGAACACGTTCTTTTGGCATTTCACGTGCAGTCTTTATTTTCTTGTGATGTTTGCCTCTTTGTGACTTCATGTCCCACACACTTATCCTTTGTTGAATTCTTGAAAGTTTCAGAGTCGATACAGCGGAAGACTTTTAGGTCATACTTTCTTGAATTTGCAGGAGTATTTGATGCAGAAGGAATAAGCATGTGAGGACGTCTTCAACAGGTACACCGCAACGCCACCGTCTTCAACTGGTACACAGCAACGCCACCGTCTTCAACAGGTACACAACAACGCCACCGTCTTTAACAGGTTCACAGCAACGACACGAATAAAATGGCTTTGACATTTTATTCTAATTCGGTAGCATTTTACCTCCGGTCGGTGAAGACTGTTGGACGATATTAGATATCGTACCCGTGACGGATAGTTTCAATTAAGTAACTTCCTGACAGGATTTCGCGGGTAAACCCGTTCTCTTTATTCGACCGTCTAAAGCTGGCTGCGAACATAAAGAGTGAATCATTTGGATTAAAAATCCTTATGATTGAAGTCGTCAATTCATGAAACCTGGAACAAGTGAATTTCAATTAAGATATTCACCATCGTTGCTTTCCAGTTGTCACAAACTTGATTCAAATTGAATCTTGCTTGTTACCTACCAAGTGCTGTTTGATGTTAACACTAGAAGGATTTCCACTCGTCACTGTGAACACTAAAGAGTGTCACTCTGAGTGTTCTGGCAAGATCATACGATAATGCGTAGAGGCCTGGAACGAGTTTAAGTTCAATTAAGAATTAAACTACTGTTTCTTTCCAGTTGTCACAAGATTAGTTCTTAAAGAACCGCACGTGTCACCTACCATGAGCTTGTTTGATGTTGGCTCAAGCAGGATTTCCATCTTCACTGTAATACTTGCGTATCACTCGGATGTTCTGGCAATATTGCGAGAATACTGCGTAGGACTCATAAAAGATCTCTTACTTTTCACAGTGTGTGAAGAAGCAAGGAATAAATGGAAAGTGTCCTAATGAGACTTTTGATGATCTCGTGGCTCTAGACTCGATAGTGCATTTTGATTTATTGAGCGATGGCTGGAGAGGAGTGCCACCTTTTCAATATCAGTCTATTCGGAGTGAATAAACCAATAGATAACGTGTTGATCTCCGTGTGATTAAAACAAATACCTTTTGAGAGATATTTGAGTTAGCTGGGAAGGGTTGTGCATTGCATCACTGGGTCCATGATGTCTTTCTTCAATATCGAGAATCATTAACAAAAATAATCTCAATAGCAGATGTATTGACCCGGTTTCTGCCTAAAGTTGTAAGGAGGGCTTCTTTCTTTACACCCTTTATCTTTACAATTCTTTTTCATTCTTCAACCCCTTCAATGCTTACCAATATGTCATAACTAGCACCTTGTTGTGATTGTTCCAGTGCTAACTTAAGTACTTGGTCGGCATTCAGCTACGTTCACAATCTTTCTCCAACTTTCCTAGGACTTCTAATTCTATCTAGGGAATTGTCCTTGGGAAGATTCCATCGGCTCTGATGAATCATTGGACTAAACCTATTCCTACCACCCTTTTGTCACCACATTCATCGTGAATTAAGCGTGTTTTGGGAAAGTATAGCCACCATGAAAAATCCTTGAAAATCACCTAAGGTACTTGTGATATTGAAATCAAAAGTTTTGTACCTTAGGTGTTTTGTTCATCAAAAACGCTACCCCTTAACACGTGCTTTACACATATTAAGTTGGATTATCGTTAAATCTTTTTCATCTTTTAGCCAAGTATCATTTAAGTCTCCTTAATCCCATTTTCTCCCCTTATCCAAAATGTTAACCATTAATATTTGGGATATTGAATAGATTAACCGGTCTTTGGGTAAAAATGAAATCGATGTTTGGCCATAGAACATGTTAATGCTCCCCCTCAAATTAATGAGGGTAAGTTGTAGTGCTTGAGTATGATTTGTTTGAAAGATTTAGAATCTCGAGAGAAATTCTTGAAAAATATCATACTTTTACACTACAACAAGCCACAAAAGCTAATAAAGTAAAAAGGTAACATATTCACAATAATATACATATGGAGTTGACCTGTAATGAGACGAACCAAAATTACTTGGTTCGTTCCGTGAACCGATGGTGAGCTCCATATGGTCGTCCACCGACGAATCGTTCTATGCTTCGAAGCAACCGGCGATTCCTGAGAAGTTCTTCAATCTTCTTGATTGCGTACTTTGATCCCCTGATGCACTGGCTTGTCTAGGTGTAGGTTACTGCTGGAAGCGGTTGTTTGGCATTGAGAACCGTCAGATCATCCCGAACTTGCTTAAGCGTGCCATCGCTGAATTTGTGCATTTCAGAGAATCGCATATACTGCATGGTGCCAGTCTCATTAGGGTAGAAGATGCCTGCTTCCGGTGTGGTTGTCCCCATGTATACCTTCTTGTTCTTATGGAAATTGCTAAGTGGAGTCGTATGGGGACGTTCCAGGTTTAGCTTCTTCTGATAACTTTCTACACCAAGTTGAAAGTCTTCCACCCGGTTCTGAATGACGATTTTCCTAGCATATTGGCGAAAGTTGGAACTCAAGGCAATGACAATATCCGGTGATAAGTGGTCAACTTTTTCTTGAGCCAATAGTAGTAGGAGATCTTCGATGTCTTCAAGTTGAAGGTACTGAAGATCACTTTCATCAATTCGGTTCTCTTTCTCATCAGTTCGTTTTAAGAGGATTACGTTCAAGTAATCGTAGCCGAAGACCCTCTGAGTGGTTGCTCCTAGAATACTTTTGATCATGTGTGTTGATACAATGGGAGAACCTCTCTTAGGACGGTGGAAATGGTTGTAGGCAAGTTTTTTCTTCGCATTCCAGTGAGAAATACCAAGTGCTGCATAAGTGTCATAGAATTGGAGCACTTCCTTTCTCCATATGGTTTCAGGTACCTTATCCTCTATCCATGGAACATTCTCCAAGTTAATTGCCTTAACCATGGTGAGTGACGTGGCATATTTGTTTGCTCCATTCTCCAGGTATTCAAGGTCGTGAGACACAAAGTGTTCTATTGGGATTGTTGCAGAATCGGCAATGATCGTTGGTGTGAGAGGTTGCAATACGAGAGTTTGAATTCCTGTAGTGGTCGCTCTCATTGCTTTGGTAAGTTCATTGAAATGATATTTTGCTTCGTTATGGATGATCTTCAAAGTATCAAAGAAGTCCACGTTTGCAGCTGCCATTTTGATCAAATCTGGAGTCATTGTCGATTTCCCATGAGAATACCGTAGAAAGGCCGAGAAATCGATAGGATTATTTAGGAATTGAGTCATCTCCATTTCAGTTGCAGTGGAAAAAGAATGTTGTGGTGCTGCATTTGTTAGCCAAAGTTGCTCCTGTACCGTGTCATCAATGATTAAAGATTCAGCAAACGTTGGTTCTGGTACATTTAGATCTTCAACTTCCATGTCACTGTTGTGCGGATCTTCAAATGTTGTGGAAGGTTGATCTTGCATTACTGGTATATCACCATGAGGTTCCTCTTCAAGCATTGGCTGTGTCGGTTCTTCTGCTTGCATATATTTTACGGATGCATTGTGAGAATCAGTAGTAGGAGATGGTGCAGAAGATATACCTGTATCGAGTTGCTGAATTTCTGGTACAGTAGACTCGATTGTCTTTTCATTGGTTTCAGCGATGTTTGCTACAGCTTCCTCTAAACCCTTATCAGTAGCTTTGTCACCGTCATCCTTATTAGGTTCTTCCGCATTAGTACCCGTTTCGTCATTCTGATCACCCTTGGTGGTTCCATTACCGTCATCATTATCATCATCGTCATCCTCATCATCGCTTGTATCTTCGTTCTTATCTTCATCGTCATCCTTATCCTCTTCTTCTTCATCCTTTTCTTCCTCCTCATCACCTTCCTTATCTTCTTCCTCATTTTGTACATTGTCACCATCATCCTCCTCATCATTACCCTCATCTTCTTCCTCCTCTAGTTCGTCTGCATTGTCAGACTCAGAGTCGGTAGTGTCTGCAGGATTCTCTTCATCAATTGCTTTGTTGAGATATTGCAGAACTTTGCGTTTGTATTTTGATTTATGAGCTCCCATATCTAGCAGACGTGTCTGTAGCAATGTCATTAGTTGAAGAGTAGATAGACCATTACCGACAAGATGTGGTAGTTGTTGATCAACATAAGACTTGACTTCGCGTCGAATGATCGTGGTCATCTGCTCGTCAATTGACCCGAGAAAAGCAGCATTTTCTTTATCCCGAGTTTTCTTCTCTTTAAGAAATGATGTATGTTTTGCTTTAAGTCTAGACACTCTTTCTATTAGTTTCTGAAGTGTAGGCTCATCTTGTTGTGATTCCTTGGGAGGATTGGTAATCCTTTCAGTCAATGTAGCTATTTGTGTAGCTTGAGCCTCTAGCTGTTGTTGAAGAGACTGAATCAGTGGATCATTGACTATGAGGAAGGGATTGGATGTGGATGATAATTGTGGTTCTTCAAGTGAAGGTGTAACCATAACTGTTAACGTGGTGGTGGATGATACTGGTTGTTGAAGGATAGGTGTTGATGTAGATTCAGTGATTGGGGCGGTGGTTGATACAAGTTGTTCAGCTGCGGATGACGGTGTCGATTCAGTGGTGATGGTGGTGGTTGATACTGGTTGTGCAACGGGTACCGGGGTGATAGCTGGGGTAATGACCTCACTGATGACCGGGGTGGATAATTGTTGAGTTGTGGTGGATGTAATAGTAGTAATGGGAACATCCACCATTGATTTGTGTATTGAAGGATCAGTGTTTGTTACCTCAACACCCTCCCCTTCCAGATTAAGATATTTTAAAACGTCATCAGAACCAGAAGTAGACTTACTTTGAAGTTGAGTCGCTGGTATGAAAGTTGCATGAGCATCTTCGTTTACCACCATGTGAGTTGGTTCTGGTAAAGAAGTGGTAATATTGGCGTCACGATACATCATACTTGTATCTGTGTCTGCACTACTTGCACGTTCTTCACTTAGCTCACGACTTTCAATGTGGTAGTTACCAGCATCTTCATAAGTATCTTCGTCAAGAGGATCGTCATAAAATGCCAAGTCAGCATCAGGATCGCCGAATTCTGCTAAGTCCTCAAACATTTTAGAACCTGAGCCTGTGGAAAAAGCTTCATGTCTGCTTTGTTGAAGAACAATACGCAGTCGTTTGGCTTCAGAACTCTGTTGTTGAGCAGGTTCTTCGGAAGCAACACTTTTACCCTTGGTCTGCTTTGCTTTCTTTGTCTTTCGAAGTGGTATTTCTTCCTGTTCTTCCTCTGTTTGGGTCATCTCAGCATCTTCAGCCTCTTCATCAACTAAATGCTCTTTTCTTGTGCCTTTGTCTTTTGATGAAACAGGCGATACACGCTTGGAAATTCTTTTCTTTCGTTTTCCTTTTTGCGTCTCTGCTTGTTTTTCGGAAGGATCTGCATTTGCTCGTATAAACTGTGCATCAATATCTTTAAGCATCTCTCTGTAGTGATCACTTTCCCTTATACCGTCATTCATCATGATTGCAGGCACTTGAGCTGGTCTGAGTTTATATTTTGTGAATTGATTATCCGCAGTCATAGTGTCTAACACATCGTCATCATCTTGAGTATGATAGAAGAAGTTCCCGCAATGATCAATATCTGGGTCACTCTTCATGAAGTGAATGATGATGAGTTTTCTGAACCTTGGAAATGGAAGATGTACCGCTTTTCTCTTGGAACTTGTGAATTGATGACAAAATTCTTCCCAAAGTTGTAAAGCATAATCCACTTTAGATCCGGTATAGAGACCCTAAAAGATAACTGCCTGAGCGGGTCGCATTGCATCTGATCCACGAATCTTGGAAGTAAGGCACTTCACTAAAGTGATGACAATTGCTTTCCAAGGTTGTCCAATATGTGATGTGTTAAACTGAGAAAGAAAACCAATTTCACCCTCATAGTTCAACTCTCGGATTACTCTAAGTAGTTCTTCTGCATCTGGATCAGGCACAAAGTGTTCCCCTTTTGCAAGCTTTGGAAGCTTAAATAGTTGCCTAAACAGACGCAGATCAAATGTCAAGGCTTTGTTGTTCAGAGTAAAGGAGATTATCTTCTTTGACAATTGCTTTGCTTGTGTGATTGAGGCAGTTGCCCAAAATTCATGCATGTATACTTCAGGAACCGATGCAGTGACACGTAATGCATCCTTTATTGGTGAACAATCTAGGATGTCTGTTGCGATTTTGAATGCCGCCAAAGAAGGATCAAAATCGTCTCTTAGACGAAAATTATTTGGTGCATGTTGCATTCGAGCATTAAGTGGAACAAGGGTAAGGTCTAATTGTTTTTGTTCTTCTTCGGTTATCGACATTTTCCTGCTTATAGATAAATACAAGCACAGTAGATATATAAACATATATATCTCATAAACATGTAAATTTTAAGCATTGGATATAAATCATAACAAATTATCACCACATAAGTTTGAGTAGCAAAGACAAGTATAGATCATATGGACCAAAGTCATACATTCAGAATCACATAACGAGATATAAAAGGCAAAGACATGGCAAAATTAAGTCCATTATAGTGCAACACATATCTTAACACTTAGCAAATGTGGTCCATCGTAGTGAATTCATTGTATTAAGTCCATCTAACTCTATCCATCGTGCCCAGCCATCGCACTCTACTTATCGTATCCAACCCATCACATCATATCCATCGTATCAAATACATCGTATCCTACCATCGTATCCTATCCATCGTATCCTATCCATCGTATCCTATCCATCGTATCCTATCCATCGTATCCTATCCATCGTATCGTACCCCATCGCATCCTACCCCATCGCATGGGAGCCATCGTAACAGACCCATCGCAACGATCCATCTTGACAGACCATCGCAAAGATCCATCTTGACAGACCATCGCAACGGACCATCGCAACGATCCATCGCAATAGACCATCTCAACAGGCCCATCGTAATGAACCATCGCAGCGAATGGATAAGGGTAAAGCCATCGCACTCAATGCGATGAGAATGGATCGCAGCCAATGATCGCATTCTTGGTGATAGAACCGAGGTGACTCTAAAGAGAGCAATTTCGGGACAAGCACGATGTTATAAGCAAACCTGTTAAAATCCAATGTTTATCTAGGCAAGAAGAACACATCCCAACAATAAAAAACTAGGTTTTATCAAGAATCAATAAACCCTAAATTGGTTCAGATTCAAATAGATACTTGTTTAAGTTTACTGAGATAAACAGATTATATAAACATGTAAAATCAGAAGCATAGATGGACAAAGTTATACCTAGGATGGATACAATCAGTAGGCACAAAAGAGGGAGTTTCTAAGCTTTTATCAATGGCGGATTGGTTGTTTCTTGCGTGTTTCCAGTAGTGACGGGGAAAGAGGGGGGGGGGGTGTGGTTTTGATTTGGTCAAAATTGGTCAAACACCCACCATTTTGCAAAAAATGCAATAATGGTCCCCCTGATTTGAGAAAGTTAGTTAAAGTTAAATAAGTTAACTTCATAACACTAAGACCCGTTTACAAGCGCGACCACCAATACTTAACGCCAAAAATTTTAAGGACCTATGCATGAGATTCTATATCGTACAAAGCACACATAATATAACTGATGATGAAGAATAGCTAATCGTTTCTGACAATCCTTTTTAACGACCAAAATTATTTCCACGAAGAGTTAATATTTGCTCCCCCTAAATCCCTGACCCGTTTTCTATTTAAAGAGCTGTAGTCAATGATTTTAAGGACACAATTATTAATGAGGACATTTGCCGGTTAAGTGATTTTATAGAACGATTCTGGTGGTAATAAGATTTCTCTTATTTAGACAAAATAAGTGCACTGATACGTACACATATTTGTGTTAGACCAAATTATAAAGTAAACTTGGCCCCTTACAAGGTTTTAAAGTAAACCTTTCCCGAGAAACTTAATTCCCGTTGTGAGCCAACGTTTTCAAAAGAAATACGTGACTTTAATGCGAAAGGCGGGTTGCAATCAGAAATAACTACAAGACATAATGGGCATGTTTTATAAATGTACAACTTTCATACGGACTCTACTTATGGCGCCGTGTCAATTTTAATCAACATTTCTAAAGCCGTAAATATTACCGTACTAAAAGACATGCCCGATTTGAAAAGAAAAATATTTTTGTGTTTTCTTGGTTTTATATTTTTTTTATGGATTTTCTTGGTTTTATATTTTTTATGGTTTTTCTTGGTTTTATATTTTTTATGGTTTTTCTTGGTTTTATACTTTTGTATTTTGCTTTTGATGGTTTAAGTATGTATTATAATATACAAGATCACGATCAAAGGATACTCGAGAATAGTTTACCAGTACTATTCTTCAGATTCTTCTGCCAACTCCTTAAGTGTCGCTGGTGAAAATGATTTCATGCCTAGCTTTTCGATCAAAAACTCGATGCGTCCTCGATCTAAGGCCTTTGTGAATATATCTGCCAGCTGATACTCGGTGTTGACGGGGTATAGTTCGATCACTCCATTTTCCACTTGCTCCTTGATGAAGTGGTAGCGGATGTCAATGTGCTTTGCTCGAGAGTGTTGAACGTAGTTGCAGCATAGAGCGATTGCACTTTTGTTATCACAGTACATCGGGATTTTGTTGAATCCAAGACCGTAGTCAGTCAATTGTGACCTCATCCAAAGAACTTGAGCACAACAACCGGACATAGCAATGTATTCAGCCTCAGTACTTGATATCGCAGCGCTTTTCTGCCTTTTTGATGCCCAACTAACAAGTCTATCTCCAAGGAGTTGCACACTGCCAGAAGTGCTACGTCTGGTATCTTGACACCCGGCATAATCTGCATCTGCATATGAAATTAGTGCAATAGAGGAATCCTTCGGATACCACAGACCACGATGAAGTGTTCCTTTTAGATACCGAAAGATCCTTTTCACAACATGTAAGTGCTTTTCGGTAGGCCGAGCCTGATACCGGGCACACATGCCTATAGCAAATTGCAAATCAGGTCTGCTAGCAGTCAGATAGAGAAGGGTGCCGATCATTCCACGGTAAAGTTTAGGATCGACAGCTATCCCTTCCTTATCTTCATCTAACTTGGATCTCTCCACCATTGGAGTATCCACGGGGTCACAGTTTTCAAAGTGATATTTCTTTAAAGATTCAAGAGCAAATTTGGATTGATTAATAAAGATGCCTCTGGGATTCTGAGAAATTTGCAACCCTAAGAAAAATGAAAATTTTCCCATCATCGACATCTTAAAGCGTGTGGATATAATTTTCTCAAAACGGTCAGACAAACGTTGATTAGTAGCAACAAATATTATATCATCAACATAAATTTGTACCAGAATCATGTCGTTGTCCTCCTTGAGAATGAATAATGTGGGGTCCACTTTGCCTTTGGAGAAGCCTTTGGAGATGAGATACGACGATAAGAGATCGTACCACGCGCGTGGAGCTTGTTTCAACCCGTAAAGAGCCTTCTTGAGCTTGTACACGTGATTAGGATACTCTGAATTGACGAATCCATTCGGCTGGCTTACATAGACATCTTCCCTTAATTCACCATTGAGAAATGCCGTCTTAACATCCATTTGGTAGACGATCATATTCATGTGAGCAACATATGCAAGGAATAGTCTAATTGCCTCCAATCGTGCAACAGGAGCAAAGGATTATTCAAAATCGATACCCAAAGCTTGTTTGTAACCTCTAGCGACCAATCTAGCTTTGTTTTTCAGCACACTACCTAACTCATCGAGCTTAACCTTGTATACCCACAACAGTGTCAAGATTTCAACGTTGCTGGGTAATGGAACTAATTCCCACACTTCAAGACGTTGGAATTCATTAAGTTCCTCTTGCATGGCTTCAATCCATGATGATTTGGTCATGGCTTGTTGCCAGTTTTTAGGTTCAGTGTCTGAAAGAAATGCATCAAAATAGCAATATAATGCATGTTCTTGGAGTTGATGGCGTGTTAAGACTGGTCGATCGATGTCACCAATAATATTGCGGATTGGGTGATCCTTTGTCCATTTAGTGTTGTGAGTTTCAATCCGTGGTGGTCGGGAGTGAACGATTGCAGGAGCTTCCTCTGAGGTAGACGCACCCGTAGGGTCATCAGGTATATGTGAACCAAAGAAGGGAAGCTCTTGTAAGTGAGCATATTCCAGATCGTGATCATATAGTTCCTCTTCAACATCATTAGGAACGAGTGGGGGTGATGATTCAGGTGTTGTTTGAGAATTAGTGGGGGATGGGACATCATGTTCAAGAGTAACAGTAGATGCCTCAGATAGATTTCCATTATCTTGAGCAACAACTACGGGAATCGGAGCTACTGCTGCAGTTGCTGAAGAATCATTACTCTGTGGATCGAAGAATTCATCAAACATAGGTTGAAATAATTTATCCCACTCGGACCTTGTTGGTGGTAAAAATGATGGAGAAGTAGGATTGTTGGGAATTAATCCGGAACTGATTGTACCGGTTCCCATCTCGTGTAATGCGGGTTCAGAGCTGTGTTGCTCAGAAGCCATCGCTGTCAGCTCATCAAAATCGACATCCAAAGTTTCTACAATCTTGCCAAGACGACGGTTATAAATCCGGTAAGCTTTCTTTGCAGGCGAGTATCCAATGAAAATTCCAATATCAGCCTTCGGTTGAAGTTTTCCCAGATTCTCACTATTTGTATTTGGATAGCAAAGTGCACCAAACACATGAAGGTAGGAAATATCAGGTTTGTGTCCATGAAGAAGCTCATATGGAGTTTTACCATGACGTTTGCGAATGATGGAGCGGTTTTGGGTATAACATGCGGTTGCCACTGCTTCTGCCCATAAGAATAAAGGAGCATTCGCATAAATCAACATAGTTCGAGCAGCTTCCATCAGTGTACGGTTACGTCTTTCAACGACACCATTTTGTTGTGGAGTGCGAGCCACAGATGTTTCATGAGAGATACCAACCTTTTCATAATAATTTCGAAGAGTCTGATTAACGAACTCAGTGCCGTTATCAGTCCGAATGCGGCGAACAGTAGCATTACGACGTACTTGGATCATCTTTAAGAAAGTAATGATATACTCTGGTGCTTGATCCTTTGATGCTAAAAACTTTACCCATGTAAACCTTGAGAAATCATCCACAATAACGAGGATGTATTTTCTACCACTCACACTAGCTGTACGCATTGGCCCGCAAAGATCCATGTGCAAAAGATATAGTGGTTCTTGGTTGGTGTCTTCTGCTTTAGGTTTGTAAGATTTCTTGGTGCTTTTCCCCAATGAACACGCGGAACATAAATGACCCTTGTTGAACTTAAGTTTTGGAAGACCACGAACAAGTTCGTTTCTAGCCAAATGGTTAATAGCATCAAAGTTAAGATGAGATAACCGTTGATGCCACAACAATGACTTGGTCTTAGATGCTTTGGAGAGTAGGCAAACAGGAGAGGCGGCCATCTTGTTTTGAATAGACAAAGTGTAGAGATTATCCCCTCTAGAACCCTTTAACAAATCATTTCCTGCCAGATCGCGAATGAAGCAAGTATGTTGTCGAAAGGCCACTTCAAGGTTAGAATCACAGAATTGTCCTACTGAAAATAGATTGTGACCAAGTCCCTCCACATAATAAACCCTTGAGATCGTGACATTCCCAATTTGGTATTCACCATAACCCATAATCTTTTCAATATGGTCGTTGCCGAATTTTACCGTTCCTAGAAACTTGCTGACGAAATATTTGAGCATCGAGCGGTCTCCAGTCATATGTTTGGAGCACCCCGAGTCCAAATACCAAAGAATAATTTGGACGACCTGAAAATTTTACCAAACACAGACGATGTATCGGATTCTAATTGTTCTTCTGAGTTAGCAGGTACAGATACAATTATCTTAGATTTGCTATTAGACGAAACTTTAGGTTTCCAGATTTTCTTACTAGTGGTTGGCTTAGATTCTAGTTGTCTAGTATTCTGAGGTACTTTTTGACTGGGGACATTACCACTGGTAGGCACAGTAGTGGGGGCAGACCTAGTTAAAGGGCGCTTTTTCCATTTCTTAGTGCTAGTGTTCCTATTTAAAGGACGCTTAGACCTAACTTCCGTGGATGTGATCCAAGTTAAAGGGCACTTAGTTCCATTTGCAGTAAAGGTCCTACCAGTGGGTTTCCATTGCCACCCAACTTGGGTAATTTTCTTCCCTGTTGGAGTCCATTCAAGATTGTTCTTAATAGCATGCATTTCATTCACGTGATCAACAAGGCATAAATCATGATGCTGAGAAAACATGCATTCATTACAATTCCAACATTTCGCATTAGAATTCACATTTTGTTTAGGTTTCCACTCATAAAGAGGACCTTTTGTCTTAGCTACATGATTCTTTTTATTTAAAACTGAAATAACGTTCCTAGGGTGCACTTCTACTTTCTTCTTCTCAGTCCTATTAATGGAAGGCTTGATCCTATCTTTCTTTCCTCGAGATCCTTTAGCCTTAGTGGACACAGTTACTCCTGTAGAAGCCAAGGGAACATTAGTTACAGATTTTAAAGGTGCCTTACTTGATGGTGCCAGTGACGGTTTTGCTCCTGGAGTCTTATTGAAGGGAGTTACAGCAATGGGTCGATTAGTGAGTAGTGCAGAACCCGGTTTTCCTATGTATTGCAAATATGCTAAGAAATATTGCACACGCTTAATATATTCATGAGCTGAATAGTAGTAACTGCTTGATGGATCTAACGCATACAAATCATCTAAAATATCCCTAACCAGATCTACATGCTTAGTTGCATTCCTCATATAATCATCGTAGGTAACTGGGTTTTTCTTATGGAGCGGGTTCTTATAAAGCACTACTGACTTGGTTGTTGGAGCACTAGAGGATGGTGCAGAGTTGCTAGCTAAGTTATTAACAACTTCTTGTCGGGTGAGAAGAAGTGTCTCCTTTAACTCGGCCAAAACCATGTTTTTGTCTATGAGCTAAATTTTTAGGTCAGAGGTTTCCTCACATTTCTTGTTCAGTTTGTCGATTAAATACTTTCGCTCTGTCGCATTAAACGCGAGGTGTTCTTCTATTGAACCAGAAATTTGTGAGTCTCCCTGCCTTACTTGTTCATGCTTTCCTAGTATAGAATTAATTCTATTTTCTAGGACATGATTCTTAGCCTCTGCAGCCTCTAGTTCTGTTTTTGTTTCTAGTAATTCTCTCTTAAGTCTCATCATCTCTTCTTCTAAATTCTGAACCATCTGAATCATCTTGTCACTTGTCTCAACGGAGTTTCCACCATCATTTAGTTTTGAAAGAGCTTCATTTTTAGATTGATTCTCAATTTCAAGAGATATAGAATGTTGTTGAAGCTCGTTAAAACTTTTTGAAAGTGTATTATACGAATCTTGAAGCTTTAAAAATTCAGCGTTGGAATCATGACAAGAATGATTTTCTACAGTATTCACATGTTCAACAGTATTCACAGATTCATGCACATCATCACAAATATTCACAGTAGATGAAATTTCATGAGTATATTTAACTGTAACCACTTGCATCACTTCGAGAGACACCATATGTTCTAAAAAACAGTCATATTCTGATAAAATCTTTTCCTTTTCAATTAAGTGTTGTTCGTAAGCATCATCCATTTTATTGAAAACTTTTTGAACTTCACCAATTTCAAAACTTAAATTACACGCTAGATCATAGACTCCTTGTTTAATATGGTCCACAAACGGAACGATCGCTTCTTCAAACACCGTTTTCATGTGTTCGAACGCCCATTCTCCAGCGGTTTGAGCCGTTGAAGTCGTACATTCCAAAATCACCTTGTCAAAATCGGTAAGGTATTGCCCAATCTCTTCCAAGATGAGCTTTACCGTACTAACCGGGGGAAGATTCTTAGGAATTTCCTTTGGTTTGTCCGAGTTGACAAGTGTAGGAATTATACTAAGGCATTCTCTAGTCGGCATGAAAGTGGATGTTTGGAGAGTTTTCTTTTTCATATTAAAACGAATTCTAAGATCTATTGTGGCATTTTTTGCATTCATTGAAGCATAATCATATTCAGGATATGTCGAAAGTAATTTTAACTGCTTTTCATCATATGGTGTCATGGAATCACTTGAGAACACTATCAGATCTAATACCAATCCTAACTTTGTTGCATCATACAGTCGTGGGTTGTGGTTAAGCGCTTGCTTTGCATACCCCGGGTTAGGTGGTAAGTCTATAAGACGCGATAGATTGAACTCTTTAAATGATGCATGAAACAAGTGTACTAGATGTGAAGCAGCATATTGTTTTAAAAGCTTAATTTCTGTTATATTATTCTTTCAGACGTCTTAATTTCCATTTCAAGCTGTTTGGACTCAAGAATTTCAAAATCCGTTTGAAGTTGTTGAAAATTAGTAACGACTGACTCTTTTTCTTTAAGCTCATTCGAAAGATTTGCTCTTAAACTTTCAATTTCAAGCAGATTGTCCATTTGAACTTTCCTAAACCTATCAAATTCAGGATTGGTTAAGGTAGTGGACACAGGAGTCATTTCCAAGGTTTTAACCTTGTCCTTATGCAAAGCAAGCTCGGCAGATAAAGTCTGATTAGAATTAAGGGTTTCAAGGACCGCATTGTTCATTTGGCTAAGCAAAGATGCAGGGACCATAACCAAATCAGGTTGAGCAGACGAATTGATAGTCGTAAAAGCTCCCGGTTGTGGTTCACTCAAAGTATGAGGACTTGCAATGTTATTGCTATCATTGTTTGTCTCGTCGATTGAGTTACTAACCACCGGAGGCTGTTCCGAATACTCAGACATTTGCTCAACTTGATGAGGTACAATACTAGTATCTGTAGCAGTATTTGGTACCTCAGAAATGGTATCAGTTCCATAGAGTGAAAGGTTTGCCATAAGAACTGCTTTGGCGGTGTTAAGATCATCACAATCTGAGTCATATGCATCCAAATCATCACATTAATATGCAGCATTGTTGGTGATGACTGTTGTGAGAGCATCAGTTTCTGCTACCCCCCGGATCTGCAAGGAATGCCAATTCTTCTTCATCAAGCTCACGACATTGTGCTTGAGCATTCACCAGATAAATCTTCTCCTTAAACCATGTGTCGTCCCTTCTCCTCTTAGGCTGCTTGCATTCTCTGGCCATGTGCCCTTCCCCTTTGCAGTTGCAGCAAATAACCACCTTCATTTTACCAATGCTGTTAGCCCTTGTAGCAGTAGTATTGGATGAACGTGCACCCGCAGTGGACGAATTTGATCTCCCTTGAAGTGGTTGCACCATGACCCTTCCGTCCTGAATTGTTGCCTGTTGTCGAGAATTAGACGAGTTCCTTAACTGATTGTTAGTTGGTGCTGAACCTCGGTAACCTCGTTTGTTCAAAGTTTGACTTAAAAATGCAGACATCAGAGCAAGGATTTCAGTAGGACTATCTCCTTGTCTAAATTCAGGGACAGGGATGTCATCTTCACAGTACAATGCTGATGCTGGTTGAGCAACAAACTGATTGGTTGGAGCACTTACTTGATGTGAGTAATGAGGTTGAGGAGCCTCGAGTTGTGGATAAGTACTAGCAAGATTGGTGGGAGGTTGATACGGTGAATACTGGTGTGAAGCATAAGGTGATGGGTGTGAATCTCCTTGTGATGATGATGTTGCTGGTTGGTGATAAGATGTTGGCGGCGGTGGTAGAATCGAGTACTGTGGAAAGCTTGGTGTTTGATACACAGGTTGATATGAAGATTTGTGTCCTAAAGCAAGCTGAGAGTTGTGGTATGACAGTGTATGATGGTTTGCCAATAATGCCATTGGTTCATGATAAGGTCCTTGAGAAATTCGGTTTTGGATCACATGCTTCTCATGTTGTTGTAAGAAAGCATAGAGTTGATCTAAATTGGACTTGTGTAGATCACGAATCATTTTGACATCAGTCACATATTGACTCCATTCAGGGGGTAGTGTGTTCAAAAACTTGGTGTTTAACTGAAATTGTTCAATCCTTAGATTATAGACATTCATGTCATTCATCAAAGTGGTAAAACGCCAGTAAAAATCATGAAGAGTCTCCCCTGGAATGTATTGGAATCTACCAAACAAATCATATAATTGACATTCTCGTTCTTGCTTAGTGAGAGATGTCCCTTGTAGCAAAACCGCAAGTCGATCCCAAAGATCCTTGGCCACTTTATGTTCACTCACCATTCTGAAGATATCAGGTGGAAGGGCTTGAAGAATTGTCTGAACAACCCTTTCATCGGCATCTGCAATGAGTTTGTTGGCATCGGTTAACTCATGATACTGCCTTGGCCTTGTCACATTGTTGACTGTAACCTCTCCCCAATCTAATGGACCTTTGTCAATTGATTCTAGCATAAGTCGACCACTTTGTTTGCCCATGATGTACGTTCTCATGCGACTGCCATGATTCAAATAAATCTTTGATGAGCAAAGGCGGGCGAGTATCGGTACCCGAAATGATCGATATATCGGTGAGTGAAGTCATAGTTGGCATAAATGAATGTGAATTCATTTTGTGATCTCTTGAAAAAAGATTATCAATTATGATCGAGCAATGAAATAAGATTATGTATTTTAATGTTGTGTAACTAAAGATATTAATATCTTTTGATTGTGTGTTTTTTGCTAATGTTTCCAAATAAAAATCAAGGTTGAAAATCCTCTAAGTGTTGAAAAACTATGTCTGATCGTATCCTGATCGTATCCTGATCGTATCTTGTTGTGATCGAACCCTGATCGTAGTGATGATCGTAGCCTGATCGTGGTGATATGATCATAACCTGATCGTGGTGAATGATCGAACCCTGATCGCAGTAAGATGATCGTAGCCTGATCGTGATGAAATGATCGTAACCTGATCGTGGTGAGTGATCGAACCCTGATCGTAGGAAGAAGATCGTAGCCTGATCGTGGTGAAGTGATCGTATCCTGATCGTAGTACTAGATCGCACTGAGGGATCGTACTAGGTAATGAACAAAGGATCGGACCTATAGATCGTAGCTGGATCGCACTGATGGATCGTAACTAAGGATCACAAGTAGAAACCCCAAGGGTTTATGCAAACACAGAGTTAGATCGTATCCCTAAAAACAGTCCGAGACTTAAGATCACCAAGAAAGAAAGGATTTTTACCTTGAAAAACGTGATTCTAACCAAACGAATATCACCAAATCGTTACTAGAACTATATAGAAGATATGTAAATCACTTGGAATCAAAGAACACGAAAATTTTTTGTAACTTTTGGAAAAATCAATCAAAAACACATGAACACACTTAAAAAAAGTATGAACAACATAAAACCAATCTTTATTTCATCCCATGGCTCTTGATACCAATTGTAGAACAATGATAATCTTATGAATCAAGAGGGTTGATGTTTTTCTAGAGAGAGAAAGTTAGAGAGAGAAGTGAAAGAAAACTTGTATATTGAAATGAGAGAAATGAACAACCAACACCTCTTTCCATGGTGGAAAGAGGTTTAAATACCCCAAGTCCTTAATGGACTTGGGCTTCCGGCCCATGAACATGCTCATGGGTCGGGCTATGTAATAAATGACACTTAACATTACTACGAGCCTATAACTACATTATTGGAGTGATCGAGACTTTCTATATACGTAAAACGTATTTCCAACACAGTTGTCAAAACAGTTTCCTTTTTCTTTATAGTCTCGAACACACAAATGGCATGTCCAAAGTGTGTTGAGTGTTAACAGAGTATTGCCACCCCTGTTAACCCTCAACCCCTCAGAGTCCCTGATACATCTTGGCTGTTATCCATCACAGCCAATGAGTATGTCTTCAAGTAATCTTTGACTTCCTTGACAATGTCTCTAACATGGACTCCTCTGAGGTTGCTCATAGAGACTTGGATCTCTGTGAGTCTTGCGAAACTTGCCTGCCTCCTAGGCACAGGCAATGGACTATCTAACAGCCTAATTATGTTTAAATCTATGATCAGGGAATCTAACAAGTTTAGATTCCCAACAATCGCCCCCTATTTAAACATAAATAATGCTAGATCTAACTAAGTTAAGGTAAGTGAGTTAACAGCTTCTTCTTACTCATAAAAGATCTAAACAAACATACCTCATGATTTTATTAATACTTAAAGAAAATTACAAGTACATTACATAAGTAAAATAAAAGGTAAAGGTAAAATTAGGCTGTGAACATCTTCAATAGTCATCGTTTTTAATCCTTTCTTCAGCTTCAGCCAAGTCCAATCTGTTATCTAATTCTTCCTGCAAAGTCTTTGCAAACTTCTTGGAATACTCTGTGTTGATCTTGAGTGACTTCTTGTGACAAAGTAGCTGAATTATTGAAGCTAAGCACAACTCATCTTCTCTTTGAAATGCATACTGGCAAGCCCTGTTCATGAATGCCATTCCTCTTTCAGGCTCTGTGTATGTTTGACCATCAACAAGGCCAACTATACCATTGGGTAGGATCAAATCCCTGTGCATGCCATCCACTTGAACATCATCAGTAACAAAAGTTTCTTTAACAAGTTGAGAAATTCTTCTTCTTTTGTTTCCAGTCTTTGGGGGTTCTTGTTCAAAAAGCTGTGGTGGGGGATCAATCTTGAGTTTGGCTGCTGTTTCTTTGATCCAGGTAAACTTGGCCTTAATAGTCTTAAGTAGAAGAAAATTGGCCTGTCCAGTTCTTTTGGCAGCTAAGGCTTCAAGTTCGAACCATTCAGATAACCCAAGTGTCTTTAGCCTGAAGTTGTCAAACACATTCATATTTCCCTGTTGGTTATCCCTCCATAAGATCATCTGTGGGGTGTTTGTGGATTTATGAATGGTGTATTTGAACTTGGTTATCTTGCCAGGTGCATATCTGTTGTTAACGCATGCATCATAGTCAGCTTTGACTTTCCTTAGTGCCTCAGCGCGTTTTGCTTCCATTTCCCTCAACCTTTGTTTTTGCTTTTCTCTTTCAGGTGGAGTCATCTTCCTTAGAGTAGCTTCATTCAATTCTTTGGTTGTCTTGAGTTCATTTAATCTCTTGAATTCCTCAGCCTGTTTCTCTATTTCTTCAGGGGTTAAAGGAATCTCATTGGAAGGTGTAAAGGTTGAGAATTGGGAAAGGTCTGTGGTGGATCCTCCTGTCTCTAGCATCGCAGCTATCTTCTTGAGTTTGGTGTTTGTGTCAACCAAAACTATCTCCTTTCCTTTCTTCGAGACAGAGGACTCCACACTTATGTTTTTCAAAACATCAGCTCTTCTGATAAATTCTGTCTGAGCCTGAGTTTGAATTTCTTTGAGAAGGGAGCTAACAGTGAACTTTAGCTTCTTGGCAGCTGGTTCATCATCATCCCCAGGCTCGCTGGTGTTAACCAAAGCCAGGGACTTTGATGAGGCAGCTCCATCTTGATTCTGTTGCTCCCCCTGAGTGTTATCCTCATCATCAGGTATGTTGATAGGTGTGATGACTTGGAGAGGAACATGTGTAATGGTGTTGTCAGCTGATGATGAGCCTTGTTTAGCAGATGCAAGGTTGAGTGTTGTTTCTTTCTCCCCCTCACGTTCATCCTGGCTACGCAGACGTTTGGATGAACGTGTCTGAAAATTCCTTGCAATCTGTTCAACAGAGGCAGCCATAGCACGTTGCCTTTTCCTGGAAGCCCTGGCAATCTTCAGCAGAAGGTTGCCATTTGCATTAGTGTTGGCCTGAACTCGACTGACAATGAAGTTTACATGACGGTATTGCCTGTTGCGAACAGCTTCAAATTCCCTGTGCATAGTTAGCTCATGCTCATGAAGTAAGGCAGGGACCTCTGAGTCAATGACATCCTTCATTCTTGTGGAAAGATTACTAAGTCCCTGTGCTACACCTTTCCTTGCACCATCCTTGATTGGTTCAGTAACCGCCTCAGCCACAGCCTTTTGTATGATTCCAGGGAATGTAACAGTGAAGTTGTGCATTTCAGACTTGATCACATCCAACTTCCTTGATAAGCGTTGAATGTCAGATTGGTGATGAACAGGCTGAAGATTTTTGATGTTGAGGCTTTGTTGAGCATAATCATCCCCCCTTGGTAAAAGATCAAAGTTAGTTTGGGCAGGATGATCAAACATGAGAAACTCCGTTGTTGGATCATAGGCTGGGCGTTGGAAGACTGTTGTTGTTGAGGTAGCAGAGTTTCGAGTAACAACAGCGTCCTTGGGAGGAGGAATCTTATTGCCAGCTGGTGTGGACACATCTATTTCTTTGGGAGGAGAGACAGATAGCTGATCTTCCTCATCTTCTTCATCCTCCTCCTCAAACATCCCTTCAGGGATTTCATCTTCAGGCATTGACTCTAGATCAGAGACATCATCCTCTAATGATAGCATTTCTTCATCAGTATTAAGCAGAGGCTCATCGTTATGAGGTTGATCTTGAGTCATTGCATCAGCCTCCTACTCTTGTTGTACCTGAGATTCAGTGACTGGCTGTACAATTTCAGCCTGCAAATTGTTTTAATTAGTAACAGGGAAAAAGATAAGGGGAATGGTCGCCATTTCGCTGTCCTAGAGAGGCTGAGGGTGATTACTCAGCTACTCCAAAGGATAAATCCTTGGGATTCTTTTAAGTGTGAAAAAAAATATGGTTAATGATCGCCATTCGCTGTCCCTAGGAAAGCTGAGTGTGATTATTCAGCCCCCCACAAAAGGTTAAAACCTTTGGGACTCTTTTGATTGTGAAACATATGTTGTTTATGGATCGCCATTCGCTGCCCCTTGGAAAGCTGAGGGTGATCATTCAGCCCCCCCCCAAAAGGTTAAGAAACCTTTGGGACTCTTTTAAGAGTGAAACATATGTGGTTAAAGGTCGCCTGTTACGCTGCCCCTAGGAAAGCTGAGGGTGATGATTCAGCTCCCACTGATAAGGATAAATCCTTTGGGATTCTTTTAAGGAGGGAACCAAGAGGCTGTGTGAAGTACAACTGATCAAGGTTGAGACATAAGTGTATTCAGGTTTTTGTTAGCCTGAATACTGTCTAGAGGGTGCAGGGTCATCGGGGTGCTTTATAAACACAAATGAATCATTCCCTGGTGCAAAGACAGGGTGTACAGAAGTCTTAAAGAGTTCTAAGTGCATGGACAGACTTCTATGGGTCGAGGATTACCCTAACTTCACCACTATGTCCTACAGACAATTGAGAGTGGCTGCTTGTGAACCTCTAAAAATGTACACTGATTACCTGTGAGATATCAGCTGGATTAGGCTGGTTTCATGTCGTCTCAGCTGACTTTGAGACACTAGACCCCTTTTGTTGGTCAGCAGAAGTATCTGATTCCACAAGAGTATCTGGAACAGATGAGGTGTCAGTCTTCTTTCCCTTGGCCTTAGTAAGAGCTTTGGTGTGGGAAGAAGAGGGGATTTTCTTCTTCTTAGGCTGTTGGCAGAAGAAGCCTTGGACTTGGTAGTGTGCTGCCCAGAGGTCAAAGACTTAGACTTGCCAGACACACTAGAAGTATTCACCTTCTCAGAAGAAGGGAGCAAAGACTTCTCAGCTGTTGGTAGTTTGTTGGCCACGTTTATCATATGAGAGGTAACAGGGACATCTTCAGCTCCTATTTCTTTGTAGATGGCACCTGTGATGCGGTAGGGCTTCAGAGCAGTCAATGTAGAGTTGTGGTAGTTGTCACCCAACAGACTTTCAAAGATCAGAGACAGGAAGCGAACATAGCAGATATTCTTTTCTCTGACTTGATTTCTTCCCTTCAGTTGTTCTACAAGGTTGGAGAAGAGAATGCTTCCAACATCAACATCAACTCCCCAGATCAGCCCATATGCAATAGCTTGATGGTTGAAGGACATATGATCTTGGGATCCCTGCATTCCTCCCAGGGATTTAACAATGTGGGTGAAGAGGACACGCCACATGGGAGTGAAGTACTTGATCTTCAAAGGAGATTTTGAGAGGACCTCAGCTGGTGTAAGGGCAGGGTTTACATCATGGCAGGGTTTGAGTGTGGCCATGGCTTCTTTGACAGCCTTTTTATCAACAACCTTACGGCATTCATCTCCATGATTCAATCCAGCCACACTCAAGAAATCTTTAAGGGAGAAAGAGAATGGGTGTTCATTGCATGAAAGGCTAAAAGTTATTGTGTCATCTACCACTTCAGCAAAGTACCAGAATTCCCTAAGGTATTCTTGGTAAAAGGTGGATGGGGATTTGGTGAAGGCTTCACTTAGGTCACAATTTTGCATGAAGCTAACCAGATCTGAGTAGGTGCTATTAGGAGCCTTTATCCATCCAATGGCGTTGTTGGAGGCGAGAATGCTTTCGTTGATCTCGAAGTTAACATTTGATGCTTTAGGAACTAAAAACGCCATGGATTTAAGGTCGAAGGTGAAAGAAAATGGAGGATGGGTTAAGAGAGAGAAGTACTTATAGAGAAATAGATTTGAGAAATGAGAATGGTGGTAGGTGAGAAGAGAAGAGAGACAATATATATATTCAAACTGCGTAAACAGTTATTCAACCGCATTAAATGCAAAGTGAGAAAATGACTACTCAAGTGGGTCCCTTGACCTTTCAAAACTTATTTGTCTCCTCGTTATTCGAAAAATAAATGATTAAATATTTGAGAATGTTTTTTGCATTTACTTGGAAAGTAACTACCTAGTTTCATGTGAAAAACATTTAATATAGAATCAATCATTTAATGAACACATTTAATATCAAGCCACAGGATTTGAGATATTGAGCATCCCTAGCTTAGCAACTAGCCTGTTGAACGAAGGTTCAGCCAAAGGCTTTGTAAAGATATCAGCTAGTTGCAGCTCTGTGGGAACAAAATGTAGCTCAATATCTCCATTCATTATATGATCCTTGATAAATTGATACCTGATATCAATGTGTTTGGTACGAGAGTGAAGAACAGGGTTGTTGGATATGGCAATGGCGCTGGTGTTGTCACAAAATATTGGCACTTTGTCATATAAAATTTCATAGTCAGCCAATTGACTTTTCATCCAGAGCACCTGAGCACAACAGCTGGCTGCAGCGACATATTCTGCTTCAGCTGAAGACATAGCCACAGAGTTTTGCTTCTTAGCACTCCATCCAACCAATTTTCCTCCTAGGATTTGACAGCTGCCTGAAGTGCTTTTCCTGTCAATACAGCATCCAGCATAATCTAAATCTAAATAGGCCTTGAGATCAAAGCCTGATTCCTTTGGATACCATAGGCCTAGGGATGGTGTTCCTTTGAGATACCTGAAAATTTTCTTAACAGCCACTAGATGGGATTCTTTTGGGTTAGCTTGGTACCTTGCACAGAGACATGTGGAGAACTGGATATCAGGACGACTAGCTGTTAGATACATGAGTGACCCAATCATGCTTCTATATAAAGTCTCATTAACAGAGACCCCTGACTCATCAGGGCTCAAGTTGTTAGGTGGAAGCATGGGGCATTTCACTGATGCACAATCAGCTAAGTCATATTTTTTAAGTAAATCCTTAACATACTTTTATTGACAAATTGAAATTCCCTTAGGACATTGTTTAATTTGAAAGCCCAAAAAGTAAGTTAATTCACCCATCATACTCATCTCATATTTCTTGGTCATTAATTTAGCAAAACGTTTACTAAGATTGACATTCGTTGACCCAAAGATGATATCATCCACATAAATCTGCACAATGATGAAATCACTCTTATCCTTGAAGGTAAAGAGTGTTTTATCAATAGAACCCCTGACAAATTTATTTTCAGTTAAGAAATTGGAAAGAGTTTCATACCATGCTCTTGGAGCTTGTTTCAGCCCATACATGGCCTTGTGAAGTCTGTACACATGGTTGGGAAACTCGCTGTTCTCAAATCCTTCAGGTTGTGCAACATACACTTCCTCAGCCAAATCACCATTGAGGAATGCACTCTTTACATCCATCTGATACACAGTGATGTTCATATAGGCAACATAAGTAAGGAAGATTCTGATGGCTTCAAGTCTTGCAACTGGAGCAAATGTTTCATCATAATCAATTCCTTCAGTCTGAGAAAACCCCTGTGCCACCAGTTTGGCCTTGTTTCTGATGATGTTCCAAATTTCATCCATCTTATTTCTATAGATCCATCTAGTGCATGTGATATTCTTTCCAGGTGGAGCTGGTACTAGTGTCCATACTTTGTTCCTTTTGAACTGATTGATTTCTTCTTGCATAGCAGCTACCCATCCTTCTTCTACCAGAGCCTCAGCTACTCTTTTAAGTTCAATTTGTGAGAGAAACTCAGCAAAGAGACATTCATTGGCTGAGGCAGACTCTGAGTCATGGATTCACTGTCTAGTTGTGACCCCTGCATTAGGTTCCCCAATAATGTTGACAAGAAGAATGTGTTGATCTCTTGACCACTTATTTTGAGGAGCTGGGGACTCAAGGAAAGGAACACCTGTGGGCACAGCTGGTACAATTTGAGTTTCATCCTACTGACTAGGAGGGCTTTCTTCAAAGACTACTTCAGTGTCAGAGTCTTCTTCAGCCATATCAAGAGGTACAACTTCATTATCAGCAGGAGAGTCTTCAGGGATTTGAAGAATTGGTGAGTCATCAATAGCATTAGAAGGAGAAGGACTACCAGAGGTTTGTGGTTCTTCTTCATCAAGTTCCTGAGAGGTAGGAACTTCTATGTTGTGAGTGGACAGAGGGTCAAAGGCAGGGACATAAGGAGTGAGAGTGTTGGAGTGATGATGACTGGTAGGTCTTGGTTCTGTGAACTCATCACTTGGAAAAGATACATTTTCATTAAAATCAATTTCATCACCCTCTGTTCCTGTTCTCTGTATGACTTCATCATCTTCATTGACTCTAACATGGAAGGTTTCTTCTACTTCTTGTCTTCTGATGTTGAATACTCTGAAGGCTTTGGCTATTGGAGAGTATCTCAAGAACAAACCATCATCAGCTTTTTCATCAAACTTTCCAAGTTTATCCCTGTAGTTATAAATAAACACAGGGCATCCAAACACATGAAAATAGCTGACATCTGGAGATCTTTTTCTGAAAAATTCATAGGAAGTTTTACCATGTCTTTTGACAATGATTGATCTGTTTTGTGTGTAGCAGGCAGTGTGAACAACTTCTCCCCAAAATTGCTTTGGTAAGGCTGCACCATTCAACATAGTTCTGGCTGCTTCAATCAAAGTCCTGTTTCTTCTTTCAGCCACACCATTTTGTTCAGGGGTGCCAGCTGAAGAGAAGTTCTGTGAAATCCCTTTTTCATCACAAAAAGATTCAAGTTGATGATTCTTGAATTCAGTACCATTATCACTTCTTAGAGCTTTGACTCTAACATCATTCATATTTTCAACCTGTCTGATGAAGGACATGATGGTTTTAGCTGCATCACTTTTCCTTCTGAGGAAGAACACCCATGTGTATCTTGAAAATTCATCAACTATGACCAAGGTGTATTTGTTGTGATTAATAGTCTGAGGTTTGACAGGCCCAAACAAATCCATGTGAAGGAGATGTAAGCACTTGTCAATAGAGAATGATTGCCTAGTCTTGAATGAAGACCTGTGATGCTTTCCTTTGACACAGGCAGAACAAGTCTTGTCTTTAGAAAACATTACTGAAGGTAGACCAGCAACCAGGTTTTGAGTGGCTATCTTGTTGATGTTCTTGAAGTTGAGATGAGACAGTCTTTTGTGCCACAACCAATTGACACTTTCAGAGGCTTTAGCAAGAAAACAATTTGAGCTGTCTTCAGAGCAAACAACCATGTTGATGACATAAACATCTCTTCTTCTAGGTGCAATAAGCACAACATCATTGTTTTTGTTGAATATGGTTCCCTGAGTCTTAGTAAACAAAACCTTATAGTCAGCATCACATAATTTGGCTGATGCTAATAAGATTGTGTTTAAGACCATTCACATATGCAACCCTGGTAAATGTAATCCCATTGCAGTTCACTGAGCCATATCCTTCTGTGTCACCTGAAGAGTTATCTCCAAACACCACTTTAGGACCTGGCTCCTTTGAGTATCTGTGCAGGTATTGTTGAATCCCTGTCATGTGTCTAGAACAGCCACTGTCTAGATACATAGAAACAGGTTAGTTCCTATGGTGACCCACTTTCCAGTGGGTTCCCTGAATTGCTGATTAGCAACTTTTGTGTTCCTGTAGAACTTCTGGCCTTGGGAGGAACAATTCACTGTTTCATGGTTATAAGTTCCACAGATATCACACCCAGGGAAGTCACCACACTCGTCTGAGTGATGGTCTGTGAACCCACAGAATTTACAGGGAGGATAAGGTTTGTAATTTCCCTGTTGTCTTTTGGAACTTTGTGGTCTATCCCTAGAGGGTGTCTGAGCTCTTTTAGCTGCCATGTGTCTGTCATGATCTAAAGTCATGTGGTGAGAGTTTTTACATACATTGCAATAAGGTTTGATTAACCTTTCCCCTTTGGGTTCACCTAGGACTGACTTAGGTTCATGTGAAGTAGAGCATTCAGCGGAAGGCTTAATGTGTTGTTTCAAGAGTTCTACTTCTTTCATTAGAGACAACAGGCGATCTTCAGTGGTAGGGTCAACCTTATTCACAGCTTTAGTAGCAACAGGCTTAAAAGCTACTTGTTTACCAGTTATTTTAGCAGGCACATGAAAAACTTTAGCTAGAGGTTTCTCAATATCTGTTCTAAGTTCACCCTTAGCAGCTCGAGAGGAACTGCTAGGTTCAACTCCAGAGAGTTTGGTCAAAGGTGGTAACTCAGCCACATCTTCAGAGACAGGGTCATTAGTCAAAGTGGTATCTGACATATGAATTGTCTTTGTAGATTTGAAGACAATGTCTTTGGGTTTGGTGAGCATTCTCAGCTTATTTTTCTTAGCAGATATATCCCTTTTAATGTCAGCAGACACTTCATCATTAAGAAATTGATCTATAGTGAACCTAGCACACAGCCATTTTTCAATAACCTTGTTTAATTTAGAGACTTGATCATTTAAAGCAATGTTTTTCAAGGTCAATCTAGCTACTTCATTTTGCAGGGATATTTTCTCTAAATTAACCCGCCTGAGAGTTTTACATTCAGATTTAGCATTTAGCAATTCAGATTTAACAGAGTGAAACTTATCAAGTAGGTTCTTTCTTTGTTCCTCAACAAAGTGTAAATCGACAATGGTGTAATCAAGGACATGCTTACGTTCATCACTATCAGACATAGATAAAAGCCTGTGTACCTTTTTCATTGTGATGTCAACCTATTGTCCTGATCTTGCATCACCTTTTCCAAAAGCTGGTTCATCCTCAGTTATCGCCATGAAAGCCCTGACTCTGGTGGTATCTTCTTCATCTGAAGTCAGTGGCTCATCATTCCAATCATAAGCTTCAGCGACCAACCATTTCTCTGTCTTTTTATCACCACCCTTCTTCTTGCACAGAGCTTCAAGCTTCAAGTTCATTTGTTCTAACTCAGCTTTAAGTGCCTTGTACTTGTTTTTGTAATCCTTCTTCTCAGTGTCTGATGAATTGGATTGGTGAGATGAGTTGTTATGTTGTTTGAACTTGTAAGGTTTGGACGAAGATGATGGATAAGAGGGTGAGGATGTCTTGGTGGAAGGACAGTCTTTTTGGAAATGTCCATGCTTTCCACAGGCAAAGCAAGTTTCTTTTGACCTGTCAGTTGGTTTACTAGCTGATCCAATTCTTCCTGATCTTTTGAAGAATCTTCTTTGGTTGGCTAGCAAGGCTCTTTCATGAAACTCTGCATTAAGGTCTGTCAAGAACTCTTGGCTGCTGCGGGTGTCTTCTTCAACATCAGAATCACTGTCATGAGGATGTGTTACAGAGATCAAGGCTTTGGAAGATGCTCCTTAGACCACAAATCTTTCAGTCTCTGACTTGTAAATAGTATCAATCAGCCCTTCTTCATAATTATACTTTCCATAAAGCTGAGCAAGGGTGTCATTTTTGATTGAGTTGTTAGCTCTCTGAGTCTGATTCATACTCAGCCACTTTCTTGGAAGGCTGTTGACAAATGTGGCATTGATCTCAGCTTGACCAATAGTGACTTCATTCATTGCTAGGTCATTGAGAAGAATCTTTAGCCTTGTATAGGTTTGCTGAACCTTTTCACCTTCAAGTGACTTGAAGGCATTGAACTGAAGTCTGAGTGCCTAAATCTTTGTCTCTCTTGTTTCAGAGGGTCCTTCATGGCCAAGGATGAGGTCTGTCCACATTTGTTTGGCTGTGGGACACTGAATGACAGACTTCATGATATGTTTGGGAAGACAGGATATTATGATGCTTTTGAGACGTTTATCTTGGTTTGCCAATTTTCTATCAGATGGAGTCTATTGTTTGAGAGGTTTGGGAAGAGGGTTTTCTTCAGTGGATGTAAGCGCCATGGGAATATAAGGACCATTTTCTAAAATTTCTAGAAGAAAAGGTTCAAGTCCATCGAGATATACAAGAAATTGACTCTGCCAACTGGGAAAATCTTCTTCATCAAAGACTGGTACACTTGTGACATGTGATCCACCTCTTGAGTCAAGAAGTTGGGGTAGATCATCGTCATTGGCAGGAGGGTTGAGTCTTGGTGAAGATGGTGTTGTGGAAGGTGATTGTGGTGGGTTAGAAGTTTCTAGCATGGTGGATCTTGATTATAAAACTGAGAACGATGTTTCTTGAAGGTTTTGATATCAAACACCGCTCTGATACCAATTGAAAGTCCCTTATCAATGCTAGAAACCGTAATCTTAACTTAATCAACACAAGGTATTACTTTTCAAACGTAATCTTATTATTGTATAATAAAGAATTACAAGTGTTATGGATAACACCGTTTGATGACAATGTGTTGTGCACACTTTAAACAACTATAAACCGTAACTTATGAATACAGTCGTAGCTGTTTGATTCACTAAGTTCTATGAAATAATGTTATGAATAACTCAAAGTGTTAAACATTAATGCATGGATACACATCCTATTTATAGTGTTACGAGATTGATCTAAATAGTACTTGATGGTGACTACACAAGCTTTCACAGGTTCCCACATCAGTCACATGATGTTCTTCTATTCTTGGTAGTCTTCCATTATGCTTTAAGGAAACAGTTGTCAAAACAGTTTCCTTTTTCTTCATAGTCTCGAACACACAAATGGCATGTCCAAAGTGTGCTGAGTGTTAACAGGGTATTGTCACCCCTGTTAACCCTCAACCCCTCAGAGTCCCTGATACATCTTGGCTATTATCCATCACAGCCAATGAGTATGTCTTCAAGTAATCTTTGACTTCCTTGACAATGTCTCTGACATTGACTCCTCTGAGGTTGCTCACAGAGAATTGGATCTCTGTGAGTCTTGCGAAACTTGCCTGCCTCCTAGGCACATGCAAGGGACTATCTAACAACCTAATTATGTTTAAATCTATGATTAGAGAATCTAACAAGTTTAGATTCCCAACTATCTTATTCCGGGTGCACTGCCTGTTGCCAAATCGCCTTATCGTTTAGCCCCGTCTGAGATGAATGAATTATCGAATCAGCTTAAGGAGTTACAAGTATGGATTTGCTTTTAGCTAATCCGGTGGTCTAACATGGTGGTAAATGGTAGTGGAAGCCATTGTTGAAGCTTAGAGAGAGAGAGAGTGGTTGTGTGTGTAAAGAAAAAGAAAGAAAAATGTAATAAAATGAAAAAGAAACACAATCAACACCCCTCCTTGGAAGCCTAGGAGGGGTATATATAGTCACACACGACCCTTTAAACTATACATTATACCTAGTCTAGTCTAAGCGTGTGTGACTATGATAACTAATGGGAATTCTTAAATGTCGTCACATAAAGTGAATTTCCAACAATCTTCCCCCATGGGACAACGTGTAGAATTCCTTACAGTATTTTTCCTAACAAGTACATAATGCTTAAGAACACAAGCTTTTATGAAGCGTCCAATGCTGATGATGTCTTCTGAGGCCTTTGACTTCAAAACGACTCATCTTTAAAGTAACTTGTAGTATAAATACTGTAACGACACGAGCTAAGTAATCCATATACTTATGGTTAAGGAGAAGCTTCTGAATTAACTTACCCCTAATTCATGCCACATAAACTTGATGTAGAAGCTTTTAAATAGCTTCCTCCTAAACCGACAATCCTCGTAAGCAACTTCAAAGCTTTCAATAAAGCTTAGAATGATTAAGCGCACAACAGAATCTAACAAGCAAATCCCATCATATAACATGATAACGTTGCTAAGAGGGATTGAAAGTTTGGGGCACACTAAGTAGATCAACAACTTCTCTTCTCACGCTTGAATAATTCTTTTGAATTTTTCTTCCCCCTGAGAGTTCAAGTTATGCATACTAAAAGAATCAAGACATTTCTTCCCCCACATAGTTGAAGAAAATAAATTAATCCCAAGTATGAAGCTCAAATACTGAAGTAGACACTATCCCATTCATGAAGTTGACATCGTAACACCAGAGTCAATTAATTCCCGGAAATGCACATATCTTCTTCCGGAGGTGCACCAGAGTCAATTAAGTCCCGGAAGTGCATATTTCTCCATATAGGATAATGATGATGAATAATTGCAACAACCAAACAATTAAACATCGAATCAGTAGTGTACCATTTAGTGATTGATAACGCCACGAGTTAAAACACTGATTTTCTCTGCGGCTATGACAAATGTCATCCCGGAATGTCTTCAAATCAAAAGAAGGTATGAAGTTCATCACGTGTACTTGTTGTGCGTTCAGTGTGTCTTCTTCTTCCCCCTTGATGGTTTCGAAACCTCGGAACCATCAATAAATTGTACGCACATGAACCTGAAAATCTCGAGAGAATAATAAATAAGCTTAATTATATTCGGTGAGAATCAGCTGTTGATCGAAATTCTCTACTCATAAACTCTCCATGGCCAACTTTACCAACCCATGTGAAAGCAATTTGAAGTGACCACTGATAGAATGAACCAGATACATCAAACGTGAAACTGAAGAAGTCTATAGGCACAACCCCTCTTGAAATTATCCACGTCGACTAAGCGCGTGACACTGAGTACAACATAGTAACCCCTTTAAGTGATAGTTATCCGAGTTATCAACCAACCACCCCGAACCCGGAAACCAGATAAACAAGTCTTCATTCTAAGATTAAGCACGAGCAAGTTATCTTTGAAAGATAAAATAAATACACGCCTTCGAAAAAGCCATCTCCAACTTCACATAATTAATACCCGATCAAACAAATCCGTAGCCATAAAATCGCCAAATTTTTCTTGGTCTCGTCAAATTAATTTTGTCACTTGTCACCTCTTTTTGTCTTGTTTCATTGAAATTAAAATGACATGAACAAGACTTAAAAGTTTGGCCCATGGCCTTAGAAAATACCAACGAGTCCAAGAATAAGTATATGTTACTTGCTATTAGGAATTTCGCCTAAATGACAAGTTATCATGACACCAATATCTGGCCCAAGACACATGCAACCCGACTCCATTATGAAATAATACCCGGTCCATCATCACACATTAAAATTAGGTTATAACTAACCTAACACTAAACTCTAATCATCCCTAAATTCCTCTGCCCCTATTCTCTCTCCCAACAGTAAACATAGACATCTCCGTCCCCCCAAAATCATCTAATCTCACCAAATCATTCTTCAGATCCTTTGATCAACCATCAAATTCCGTTCATATAATCTACCTTCCCCTTTTCAAGTATATATAACTTGTGTATAATTACTCTAAACAAGCATAAACCATTCGATAAACAATCAAATGACCTTTCTGCTTAACCACTCGATCTATAAATGAAGACAAGAGGCTAGAAGTATCCGTCTTCTGGATCCATTAGGTGGGTCTCGGGTAGGTTGATTATATGTTTTATTTCGTTGTGTTTAAGTTCTTTAACGAATCAAAGTGGGAAAGTAACATCTTTGTTATGATTCTTACTTTAAATTCGGATATAAAAAGAAACATGATTTGCCTTGTATAGATCTATGATGATAAGTTCGTTCTCGTGTTTGATCTTAAATGATCTACACATGCAAAACGAAAAAAATCTGAGATCATACTTAAGTTTCTGTTTTGATTTTCGAGTCTAGATGGGATTAGGAGACGAAGGGATTAGGATTAGATAAGGGTGTTGAGGAGTAATAAGGTGGAATGATTTATGTTGGACTCAGTGAGTTAACTAAGTCAACTCGGTAATTATGAGTTGACTCGGTTGTGTTGGTATCGGTCACGTGTAAGTTTAAACTACATGGTCACGTTTTAAACTGCATCGGAGTCAAAAAGGTATAGCCATCGCAATCAAGTTTCACACCCATCGCAACAATCTATCTTTTTAAACCCATCGTAGTCTAAAAATATTTATGTCCATCGCAGTCTTAATTTGGACCCATCGCAGTCTAAAAAAGAAGAGTCCATCGAAGTCTGTTTTTAAACATCATCTTGATGGTTCCATCGCAACTTGATGGACACCATCATAGTCCCATCGCAGTCCCATCGCAGTCAAAAAGATGCCATCGCAGTCTAACATTTAACCAATCGTAGCATGAGTTATTTTTCATCCCATCGCAGTCTTAACTAGATATGGCCATCATATCATGATGTCCCATCGTGATGGTACCCATCGCAATGGTACCCATCGCAGTGGTACCATCGCAGTGAGCCATCGCATTACACCCATCGCACTCAATGCGATTATACTGTAAAGCAGAAACCTTATCCATATCTGTACTTTTTCCGTTTTTCTAGGAACAAAGTTTTCTGGGCACATTTCATCTTCATCTTCAAAAAAATGTTACATAACCCATAAATGATATAAACCAGATAAAAGATAAGATCCAAAACAGTGGACATAAAACCAGATATGAATACCAGATATGAGACAACTTTTGACCACTTTTGACATGATGACAACTTACTTTGACCATAGATGAATCTGTTTTAATGAAACCAGTGAAACAAAAAGAAACCATCTTTAACTGATGACATACAACGAGTGACAACAAGTTAACAGACTAGGACAAAAAAGTTATGAATATTGGATATAAACACAACCAGTGACAAGAAAATGATACATACGGACCCAAAAAAAATTATAGAACGAGACCCAACAAAAAAATTTTAGACCACCAAATCGAAACAAAGACACTATCTAAGGATTAAACCGAGGCTCTGATGCCAATTGTGTATTTTCTTTTAGCTAATCCTGTGGTCTAACATGGTGGTAAATGGTAGTGAAAGCCATTGTTGAAGCTTAGTGAGAAAGAGTGGTTGTGTGTGTAAAGAGAAAGAAAAAAAATGTAATAAAATGAAAAAGAAACACAATCAACACCCCTCCTTGGAAGCCTAGGAGGGGTATATATAGTCACACACGACCCTTTAAACTACACATTGTACCTAGTCTAGTCTAAGCATGTGTGACTATGATAACTAATGGGAATTCTTAAATTTCGTCACATAAAGTGAATTTCCAACAAGAGAAAGGTTTCATCAGACCGAGTCATTCGCCGTGGGGAGCGCCTGTGCTCTTTGTTAAGAAAAAGGATGGTGCAATGAGAATGTGTATAGACTACAGGGGATTAAATAAGTTGACAATCAAGAATCGTTACCCTCTCCCTCGTATAGACGACTTATTTGACCAATTACAAGGTGCGTGCTGCTTTTTCAAGATAGACCTTCGTTCAGGTTATCATCAGTTAAGAGTGCATGAAAGTGACATGTCCAAAACCGCATTCAGAACTCGTTATTGACACTTTGAAATTACCGTTATGCCATTCGGTCTTACCAATGCTCCTGCCGTTTTTATGGATCTAATGAACCGTGTCTGCAAACCCTATCTTGATAAGTTTGTTATAGTTTTTATTGACGACATCCTCATTTACTCGAAATCAGAAAAAGATCATGAAAATCATCTTAGAACAATCTTAAGTCTTCTTGAGAAAGAAAATTTGTATGCCAAATTCTCTAAGTGTGAATTTTGGTTGAAAGAGGTTCAGTTTTTAGGACATGTGGTAAATCAGGATGGAATACACGTGGATCCTAGTAAAGTTGAAGCAGTTAAGAATTGGAAATCTCCTAAATCGCCTACTGAGGTCCGTTCATTTCTCGGGTTAGCCGGATATTATCGCAGATTCATTGAAAACTTCTCCAAGATTGCTAAGCCTTTAACCCTGCTTACACAAAAGAATAAGGAATACATTTGGAATGAAGAGCAAGAACAAGCCTTTTGCTTACTAAAGGAGAAATTGTGTAATGCCCCAGTGTTAACACTTCCTGACGGACCGGACGATTTTGTTGTTTATTGTGATGCATCCCACCAAGGTTACGGTTGTGTCTTAATGCAGCGAGGAAAAGTGATTGCCTATGCCTCCAAACAACTTAAAACCCATGAACAGAACTATACTACTCATGATTTGGAGTTAGGTGCAGTAGTATTTTCCTTGAAAATATGGAGACATTATCTTTATGGGACGAAAAGTGTGATATACACTGATCATAAGAGTCTCCAGTATATCTTTAACCAAAAGGACTTGAACATGCGACAAAGACGTTGGTTGGAACTTCTTAGCGACTATGAATGTGAAATTAAGTATCACCCAGGAAAGGCTAATGTTGTAGCTGATGCCCTAAGTCGAAAGGAAAGACTTAAACCTAGGAGAGTGCGTGCTATGAGCATAACCATTCAATATAGCCTCAAGGCTAAGATTTTAGAAGCACAACTAGAAGCTGCAAAGGACTTTAAGGCTCCAGCAGAATTGCTGCGAGGATTAGATGCTCAATTTGAAAGGAAAGAAGACGGAACCATTTACTTTGTTGGACGATTATGGATTCCATTAGTTGGAGGATTAAGAAAGGTAATAATGGACGAAGCTCACGCTTCAAGATATTCGATTCACCCAGGTGCAGACAAGATGTACTACGATTTAAGGGATATTTACTGGTGGCCAGGTATGAAAAAGGACATAGCAGAATACGTTAACAAGTGTCTGACTTGTTTAAAGATTAAAGCAGTACATCAGAAACCCTCAGGTATTTTACAACAACCAGAAGTCCCAGAATGGAAATGGGAAAAGATTACAATGGACTTAGTCACAAAGCTGCGTAGAAGCATTGGTGGTTTTGATGCAATTTGGGTAATTGTTGATAGATTAACCAAATCTGCTCACTTTCTTCCTATCCGTGAGGATTATAAAACTGATAGATTGGCTCGAATCTACATCAATGAGATTGTTGCAAAGCATGGAGTGCCAATATCGATAATTTCTTATAGGGATGGTCGTTTTGCATCTTAATTCTGGAAATAACTTCAAAAGGCGTTGGGTATGCAAGTATTAATGGGTACAACATATCACCCAGAAACGGATGGACAAAGTGAACGCACTATTCAGACTCTAGAAGACATGCTGCGATCATGTGTTATGGATTTTGGTGGTAGCTGGGACACTCATATACCTTTGGTCGAATTTTTCTATAACAATAGTTATCATAAAAGTGTCAAGTGTTCACCATTCGAGACTTTGTACGGACGTAAGTGCAGATCGCCAGTGATATGGAACGAAGTAGGTGAAAGTCAACTAATAGGGCCTGAACTAGTTTTAGAAACTACAGACAAGATTGTTCAGATTAGGGAAAGACTAAAAACTGCTAGAAGTCGTCAGAAAAGTTACGCAGACAAAAGACGCAGACCTCTTGAGTTTCAAGTCAGAGATCGTGTGCTGTTACGTGTATCTCCATGGAAGGGTATTGTGAGGTTTGGTAAAAGAGGAAAACTTGCGCCACGTTTTGTAGGACCATTCGAGATCGTCGAGCGTATTGGTTCAGTAGCCTATCGACTGAAGTTACCCCAGGAGTTAAGTTGTGTTCACGATGTATTCCACGTTTCCAATCTTAGGAAATGCTTAGACGAATCAGAAGTTCAGATACCGTTAGAAGAAATAAGGGTGGACGAGAAAATGTACTTCATTGAAGAACCAATAGAGATTGTGGATCGCCAAGTCAAGAAGCTGAAACATAGTTGGATTCCTATCGTTAAAGTTCGTTGGGATTCACGTCGGGGTGCTGAGTTCACTTGGGAAAGCGAAGACCAGTTCAAGACTAAGTATCCCCATCTGTTCTCGTCTTCTTCTTACATCTCCAATTAAACTCTGAGGGACCAGAGTTCCTTTAGGGGGGAAGACTGTGACATCTCGTATTTTCCTGGTAATTATTTTACTCGTTTTAATTATTTTAATCATTGTTGGTACTTATTCGAAATTATAAAATTATTTTTTATTTTTATAATTCCATATTTATTTAAATCAAATATTTTGATTTAAAATCATCCACGTGCATTTTTACAAACGTTTACTTGAATCAACGGAACGAGAACCGAGGGCTAAATATTTCGACTTAAAGATATTTATCTTTACATTGTATTAAGTCTAGACTGATAACGGGCACAGTAATAAATTCTTGTATTTCATATTTTTACTGTTGATTGTTTCAATGTTCGATGTTTTCTTTAAATATCGCGTTAAGTCAAGTCGGGAGTCAATATTATCTTATTTCGAGTGCGTTTTAACTTTTGAGAAGTATTTTTACGAAACCCGAGCCCTGTAAATATTTGTAAATTTGACTAATAGTCATTTTCCACTTTCTAACTAAACTATTTATTTTGTGTTCCTAAAGTTTCAAAAGTGACAAGTTTGGTCCCTCCACTCAACCACATATAAAAGCTTAAATATTTCACTTCCACTAACACATTGAACATTTTAAATAAAAAAAATCCACCACCCCCTTTCTTTCTTCTCTATGCCGTGACACCCCAACCCCCAAAACACCCTTGATTCATCAAAATTTAACTTGATCAATCCAAAACTAATTAAAGACCACATCCTATTTTTGAAAGGTGATTCTAATGGTACAATAATTTTGTACATGCAACTACTTTTGAAGTTTTAATGATTTCATGGTTGAATATGATGTTTGATCATTGTTTTTAGCATGATCATGGTTAAATTATGTGTTTTTGATGTTGAAAAGTCTAAGTTCTTGATTTTTATCTTTTGATTTTGTTGCATGCAAGGGTTTAGGATGTTTAAAGGTAATATTAGGATGATTTTATGAGTCGTAAAATGTTTAGATTTTGTTGAAAAAGTCATTTGATATGATTTTCAAAGTGTCAATTTTAGGCAGAAAGTTGAGAAAGGTTTTGGGCAACTTAATCTTGTTTTATTATTAAACAAATAAGATAGGATTGTAGATATTTTTTTTAGCTTCGATTTGATATAAATTAGAGCTTCCAACTCCAAACGAGTTGGAAATGACGTTAGTTTGATTATTCGTGTACCGGGAGACGAGTATCGACACAATCTAAAAATTGTTGTCGATATTTGGATCGAATCTCGGGGACTCTAAATTCAAGTTTTGAAATATGTAACCTACTGATAATGAGGTTTTTACCTTAGAGGTTGAGTTTACTTTAAAACCCGAGTGTCGGTTTTGTAAACGGAGTCGTTTAAATAAGTTAAAACGGTTGTATGAAAAATTAACGTAAATCTGTCCGGATTTTGTAACCCGAAGATGTGCCGGGCAGTGAGTCTTAGAAGTAAAAACTTTTGATGAGATTTTGATATGTCTTTCTATAGATGTTAAGTGAGCTTCTCAGTTAGTACCATAAACTTTTGACGTGTCTAAGCGAGGTAAATCAGCCCGTACATTTGGTATGTGCCGGCAGTTTTTATCGAAAACATTTTCTAATAAAAGTATACTTTTAGATGGAGTCTAGAAGTACCCCTTGTATGGATTTTCTTATGTGTCATAATTTAGTTATGTACTCATTTATTTCAAGTGTTTTTATAAACATTTACTTCGTGTCTTCTAAATTTTTGCGTCCCGTTATCGTAGGTCCCGGATGACTTAACGTTGCTTGACTTTCCGTTGTTACTACTGAGCCCTCCAGTTTCGTGTTGATTCCACCTTATAGATAAGGTGAGTTCATAGCCCCTCTAGCTACTTGTTTATCGTTTTAAAACACGGGGTGAGATTAACATGTTGGAACACAATCTTTTAAATAGTATGCTATCCAGAATTGTATTCTGCCATATAAGTTTAATGATATTATTGCATTTAGACATTAGCCTTGAGTTTCCTCTATTTATCATGAATCGTTAGTTGTCCCGTATGCTTTGCGCTAAGCGTGAATGTTGTGGGTGGATCATCGGGATTGACAATCCCCGTCCCGTTTATTTTGACGCACTTACATTTGTTTATACTTGAGTGTTTAGGCTGAATACTCCCTAGAGGAACTTACTTCGAGTTAAGCTTCGGTTCATGAGACTAAATAGCAGTAATATTCATCGTGACTATGGACGATGTACATAGTTATCCCCCCCATTACGTGATTTACAAATACTATTGTGTTCCATTACTTATCTTTCTAAACCTATGAATATCACTCAACTTTTTGTTGACGGGTTTTACATGTTTTAATCTCAGGTAATACTGCTTAATGGTCTTGGATGAGGTACCGCAGGATGTTAGCAGCTTGGAAAGATCTGTGTTGTGATATGTTTATGCTTTGTTATAAATGACGTTGTCAAAGTCTTCCGCTGATCTTTTGTTATCTTAAAACTTAAAACTATGATGTTATGGTACTTTGTTATGTTTCAAAACTTATGGGACCGAAGTTTCTAAACTCTGATAAATTGTGATGTAATATATGTGTCTTTTATTGCGTCATCTTCGTGTCATTTATAACTCATTGTTACTCGTACCTTGACGTGTGATCCCCTCGTTGCCTAGTTATTCCATGTCAGATTCTGGGGGTCTCACATATTATAACATCATTCAATCATCCTAAACTAATCTTATTGTAGGATATGTAAATCTTGCTTATGTTTTAAAGAGAGAAAGAGATAGAGAGATGGTGGATTACACACACTTCTAGAGAGATAAACTTATGTTTACTATGTGAAAAAATGAATAACCACACTACCCTCTCCATCAAAGGAGAGGGTTTATATACCAAGCCCATAAGATGGGCTTGGGCTTGCATTTGGGCCGTCCATACATAACATGGACTAGGCCTTTCCTTGTTTACTTAATATAAGATATCTAGACTACGAGCTACAACTTAATATATTGTCGGAGTGACCGAATCTTCCTAAATACGTAAAAACATATTTCCAACAATCTCCCCCTAAGGGAGGTCACTCCAAACAAGGGCGTTACCCAAGTTACAATAATAAAATAAACCTAGCATACTATGCTTGTCTTGAGCTCGTAGTCTTCGTCTTTCTTTTCTTATTCTTTTCTGGTGAACATGCTGATGTGATCTTTGATATCAATCTTGAACATTAATCTCTTGCCTTGATCTCGTGCATCCATCACTTGTAATCTTCGCCTCTTCGTGACTTCCATGTCCCGCATACTTATACCTTCGTAATTCTTGAAAGCTTCAGAGTTCGATACAGCGGAAGACTTAATTTTTAGGCTTTCTTGAATTATATGAGGTATTAAGTGCATAAAGTATAAGCATGCGGGGACGACTTCTTCTCGGATTCTGCAACGCCACCGTCTTCAAATGCCGCAACATAAGTAGACACGAACAAAATAGCTTTGAACATTTCATTCTAATTCGGTAGCATTTTACCTCCGGTTGGTGAAAACCGTTGGACGATTTAAAAATATCGTACTTGTGACAGGTAGTTTCAATTAAGAACCTCCTTGACAAGATTTCACGGGTAAACCCGTTCTCTTTATTCGACCGTCCAAAGCTGACTGCGAACATAAAGAGTGAATCATTTGGATAAAAATATCCGCATGATTTTGAAGCCGTCAATTCATGTTCCTGGAACAAGTGAAATTCAATTAAGAACCGCACCATCGTTGCTTTCCAGTTGTCACGAGCTTGATTCGTATAGAATCTTGCAAGTTACCCACCAAGTGCTGTTTGAGGTTAACACTAGAAGGATTTCCACTCATCACTGTGAACACTAAGGTATCACTCTGAGTGTTCTGGCAAGATCACTAAGATATTGCGTAGAGGCCTGGAACGTGTTTAAATTCATTTAAGAATTAAACCACTGTTGCTTTCCAGTTATCACAAGTTTGATTCATAAAGAATCGCACAAGTCACCTACCATGAGCTTTTTGATATTCGCTCAAGAAGGATTTCCATCTTCATTGTAAATACTCTCGTATTACTCAGATGTTCAGGCAAGATCATGAAGATTTTGCGTAGGACTCTTAAGATCTTTCTTACTTTTCACAGTGTGTGAAGAAGCAAGGAAATATGAGAGTGTGTCCTAATGAGATATTTGATGATCTCAAATGGCTCTAGACTCGATCGTGCATTTTGGATTTTAGTGATCGGAGGCTGGAGAGGAGTGCCACCTTTTCAATACCAATTTATTCGGAGTGAATAAATCAATAGATAATGTGTTGTCTCCGTGTGATTAAAACAAATATCTTTTAAGAGATATCTGAGTTAGCTGGGATGGGTTGTGCATTGCATCACTGGGTCCATGATGTCTATCTTCAATATCGAGAATCATTAAAAATGATCTCAATAGCATATGTGTTGACCCGGTTTCTGCCTAAGGTTGTAAGGAGAGCTTCTTTCTTTACACCCTTTATCTTTACAATTCTTTTTCATTCTTCAACCCCTTAAATGCTTATCAATACGTCATAACTAGTACCTTGTTGTGATTGTTCCAGTGCTAACTTAAGTACTTGGTCGGCATTCAGCTATGTTCACAATCTTTCTCCAACTTTCCAAAGGACTACTATTTCTAGCTATGGAATGTCCTTGGGAAGATTCCTCCGGTTCTGGAAGAATCATAGGACTTAACCTATCCTACCATCCTCATGTCACCACAATCTTCATCGTCGTGAAATAAATAGGTTTTGGGTAAGTATAAATCACCATGAAATCCATTTTTGATATGCAAATCCATTTTGCTCCCCCTTAACATATGCCACGATATTCGAAAACATTTCGCATATGTCGGGATAAGCCATCACGTTAAGTGAAACCACTTTTGATAATTTCCCTCATTAAATCACATTTTCTCCCCCATATTAAAAATATTAACCCAATCGATGTTTTTAATATCAATTGATTTAATGAAGTTTTAACAAAGGTTTTGGGAAGAAAAATGCAAGTCCATTTTATCTTCATGACATCAAACGTATGAGATATGATACCGATTTATAACATGATCACTTATTCACCATATTAGAAAAGAATTGACAAGGTTGGACCTGATAGATGAGAACATTATATGATAAGATCAAATGGTTCTTGTCAGCATATGTTGGTCGCCTCGTCACGTCTGAAGTCATCTCTTGACACCACGTGTACGATTGGTATTGTTGTCTTGACACCAGTTTGTGAACATGGCACGTTTGGCATCTAAGATTCTGAATGCTTGACAATTGCTCCCCCTCAATTGTTGACCCGTGTTCTATTGAAAGAGTTGTAGTCGTCGGTTGAGTAGTTGCATCGTCGAGTATGTAGATACCAATTGTAGATTACTATGGTTGTAGAGATGATAGCTTCATAAAAACAAGACTTCTCTTGTTTTAACAAATAAATGCACTGAGGCGTACATAGATTTGTGTTAGACCAAGTTATAAAGTAGACTTGATCCCTTACAAGGTTTTAAAGTAAACCTTGCCCGAGAAAATTAATTCCCGTTGAGAGCCAAAGCTTTCATAAGAAATACTTGACTTTAATATGAGAATCGGGTTGCAGTCTGAAATAACTACAAGCCATGTATGCATGTTTTATGAAATATTTACAACTTTTGTACGAACTCTATTTATGGCGCCGTGTCGATATTAATCAACACTTCTAAAGTCGTAAATATTATCGTACCAAAAGACATGCCTTTGAAAAAATAAAGTAAAAATATTTTTGGATTTTTCTAGATTTTTCAGTTTTATGGTTTTTATATGATTTTATTTTTTTCTATTTTGCTTTTGTGGATAAAAATATAAACAATATATACAAATGATCACCAAGGATACGGAGAATAGTTTACCATCACTATTCTTTCGCTTCATCTGCCAATTCCTTTAGAGTCTCAGGCGAGAAGGTTCTCATTCCTAGATTGTCGGCCAAAAATTTAATTCGAGCGCGATCTAAAGCCTTCGTGAAAATATCCGCCAATTGATACTCAGATCGGACAAAGTAAAGATCGATTACTCCATTTTCCACTTGCTCCTTAAGTGGTAGCGAATGTCATAGTGCTTCGACAGGGAGAATTGAACGTTGTTGCAGCATAAGGCAATGGCACTCTTGTTGTCACAATACATCGGAATTTTGTTGAAACCTAGACCATAGTCGGTTAATTGCGATCTCATCCAAAGAATTTGAGCACAGCAACCGGACATAGCTATGTATTCTGCTTCCGTACTTGAAATTGCAGGGCTTTTCTGCCTTTTCGATGCCCAACTGATTAGTCGATCTCCTAGTAGTTGCAAAGTTCCACTCGTGCTACGCCTTGTATCTTGACAACCCGCGTGATCCGCATCTGCATATGCCATTAGGGCAATCGAAGAGTCCTTCGAATACCAAAGTCCCCGATTAATGGTTCCTTTAAGATATCGAAGATCCGTTTCATAGTGGCTAAGTGTAACTCAGTAGGCCGAGTTTGATACCGAGCACACATACATATAGCAAACTGAAGATCATGTCGACTAGCTGTGATATACAGAAGAGTACCGATCATTCCACGATAAAGTGTCGGATCAACGACAACTCCATGTGGATCTGCATCAAGCTTAGTTTTTTCCACCATTGGAGTATCCACAGGGCCGCAAGATTCCATCTTATATTTCTTTAGCGATTCAAGGTCATACTTGGATTGTTTGATAAAGATGCCTCTGGGACTCTGAGATATCTGAAGACCAAAGAAGAATGATACCTTGCCCATCATTGACATCTTAAACTTGGAAGACATGAGTGTCCCAAACTCGTCGGATAAGGTTTGGGTCGAGGCTGAAAATATAATATCATCAACATATATTTGTACCATAATCATATCTTTACCTCGTTTTTGAATGAACAGCGTGGGATCCACCTTGCCTTTAGTGAAGCCTTGCGTAATAAGGAATTATGACAATAGATCATACCATGCGCGAGGAGCTTGCTTCAACCCATAGAGAGCCTTCTTAAGCTTGTACACATGATTAGGATAATTAGGATAATTAGGATTCACAAAACCATCCGGTTGTTGAACATAGACCTCTTCCTTGAGTTCACCATTAAGAAATGCCGTCTTCACATCCATCTGATAGACGATCATATTCATATGGGCTGCATAAGCAAGGAATAGTTGAATAGCTTCCAAACGGGCAACAGGTGCAAAGGATTCCATAAAGTCGATGCCCAATAATTGCTTGTATCCACGAGCTACTAGTCGAGCTTTGTTCTTCAATATTCCGCCTAACTCATCGAGTTTCACCTTGTAAACCCATTTCAAAGTGAGTAACTGCACTTGATCCGGGCATGGGACAAGTTCCCATACTTCAAGACGTATAAATTCATTAAGTTCTTCTTGCATAGCTTCTATCCAACACGATTGAGTAAAAGCTTGTTGCCATGTCTTAGGTTCAACTTCAGTGAGAAAAGCATCAAAGTGACAAAACATTGCACTTTCTTGTAGCTGACTTCATGTTGATATCGGACGATTAGGTTCACCAATAATAGAATCTATAGGATGATCCTTTGTCCTCTTGCTGTCATGTTCACAAATCCGTGGATTGGAGTAAACTGTAGAAGGAGCTTCCTCTGAGGTGGATGACCCGGCTTGATTGGGGTCGGGAATTGGTACACCAAAGAATGGAAGTTCACGCATTTGTGCGAATTCCAAATCGTGATCATCATCATCCTCTTCATCATCAATAGGCATGACATGGGTAGTTAAAGCAGGTGTTGGTTGAGAATTACTTGTTGATGGTATATCTTGACCAATTGTAGGTGTAGACGTATCTGATTGTGCAACGGTTGCTAGAGCGACAACTTCAGTTGCTATTACCTCAGGTGCTGGAGCAACAATACTTGGAGGAGTAAAGAATTCATCAAAGAACAGTTGAAACAACGTATCCCATTCCTTCCTAGTACGTGGTGTAAATGATGATGAAGTAGGGTTGTTTGGGACAAGACCAGAACTAATGTTATTGGGTCCCATTTCATGAAGTGCGGTTCAGAGCTGCTTTGCTCAGAAGCCATAGTTGTCAGCTCATCAAAATCAACATTCATAGTTTCGAGGATCTTACGAGACTTACGATTGTAGATTCGGTATGCCTTCTTTGCGGGTGCGTAACCAATGAAAATACCAATATCAGCCTTTGGTTGAAGTTTACCCAAATTGTCACCATCATTATTTGGATAGCAAAGAGAACCAAATACATGAAGATATGATAAATCTGGTACTTTACCATGGAGAAGCTCATAAGGTGTTTTACCATGGCGTTTACGAATTAGTGACCGGTTTTGGGTGTACACTGCTGTAGATACTGCTTCTGCCCATAAAAACAATGGAGCCTTTGCGTAAATTAACATCGTTCGAGCAGCTTCCATAAGTGTGCGATTTCGTCTTTCAACGACACCGTTTTGTTGTGGAGTGCGAGCAACGGATGTTTCATGAGATATGCCAACTTATTCATAATAATCACGCAAGATTTGATTCACAAATTCGGTTCCATTATCTGTACGAATGCGTCGGACAGTAGTGTTGAGACGCACTTGAATCATCTTGAGAAATCCGATGATAAATTTAGGTGCCTCACTTTTTGTTGTAAGAAATTTCACCCATGTAAACCGAGAGTAATCATCGACAATAACGAGGATGTACCTTTTACCACTAATACTTTCAACACGCATTGGCCCACAAAGATCCATATGCAACAGATAAAGTTTCTCTTGGTTGGTGTCTTCTGTCTTGGGTTTGTAAGATTTCTTAGTGCTTTTCCCCATTGTACACGCGGAACACAAATGATCCTTATGAAATCAAAGTTTAGGAAGACCACGAACAAGTTCGTTTTTCGCCAAATGATTAATAGCGTCAAAGTTAAGATGAGATAACCGTCGATGCCATAACCATGACTTAGTCTTCGATGCTTTGGAGAGAAGACATATGGGAGAAGCGGCCATCATGTCTTGTAGAGACAAAGTATACAAATTATTCCCTCGAGTACCTTTCAATAAATCAACCCCTTCCAAATTACGAATGAAGCAGGTATGCTCTCGAAAAGCAACTTCTAGGTTTGCATCACAAAATTGTCCCACATAAAATAAGTTGTGACCGAGACCCTCCACATAATATACTCTTGAAATAATAACATTCCCAATATGATATTCACCATAACCCATTATCTTTGCAATATGATCATTTCCAAATCTAACCGTACCAAGAAACTTGCTGACGAAATTTCTGAGCTAAGAGCGATGTCCGGTCATATGCTTGGAGCAACCAGAGTCCAAATACCAGAGAACAATTTGGACCACCTGTTTTCAACAACAACAGTAGACAATGCATTGGAAACTATTGGTTCCTGAGTGTTAGCAGAAACAGATATAAGATTATCAGAAGTGCTAACATTTGTGTGACCCTTAGATTTCCTGCGTTTTCTAATGTGAGTTTTAGCACTAACAGGTTTTACTTTTCCAACTTTCTTAGGTTTTGGATTATTCGCGGGCACTACAGTGGGAGTAGACCTATTTAAAGGGCACTTGGTTCCTACAGTAGTGTCGGTGTTCCTAGTTAAAGGACACGCTTGTGTTTTGGTAGCCTTGGTACTCCTAGTTAAAGGGCATGCTTTCTTCGCTGTAGTGGGAGTGATCCTAGTCAAAGGGCACGTATTTCCTACTATAGTGAAAGTTCTACCAGTGGGGCGCCACATCCAACCAACTTGGGTTAACACTTTCCCAGTCGGTTTCCATTCTAATCCATTTTTCCGGGCATGCATCTCATTCACATGGTCAATAAGGCAAGAATCATGACGACTAGAAAACATACATTCATTGCAATTCCAACATTTTAAATTAGAATTCACAGTAGGCTTAGAACGCTGCACAACCGCAGAGCCTTTAGGTTTAGCTACATGATTCTTTTTATTCAAAACAGAGATAACATTCCTAGGATGGGATTCTACTTTCTTCTTCACTTGACTACTAGATGGGGGCAAGATCCTATCATTCTTCTTGTTTCTTTTAAGCTTAGATCTTTGAGCCTTAGTAGTGGTGCTAACTCCTGTAGAAGACAACACGGGAATATTAGAAGCTGGTTTTGATTCCGCCTTATCTTTAGTGACCAAAGTTTGAGATGGTTTAGTCCTAGGGCCCTTATTAAATGGTGTGACAGCTATAAGGTTCCTTTTGATTGCACTAGAGGACGATGCTGAGACAATGGCTGCGTTATCCACAACATTCTTACCTTTTAGAGTACGAAGTTTTTCCTTTAACTCAGTCAAGACCTGATTTTTGTCACAAATTTGTTCCCCCAAATCAGATATTTCCACCGACTTTCGATTCAATTGTTCAATCAATGATTGATTCTGTGCAGTGGTATTAACACATGCGGGCTTTACTTAATCGAAGAGTCGTGTATTTTTCTGTTTTAAGTTATCAACTGTGGACAAAATCTTGGAAACTCGATTATCTAGATCAAGTTTAAAATTCTCAGCGGCCTCAAGTACGTTCACATAGTTAAGCTCCTTAGATTTCTCTATTTCTATTAGCAAAGATGTAGCAACTTTGTCACTTGGCTGACGCTGTTTTGATTGTAAATTCAATCGAAAATTCTTTTCAAAATTTGCATCATCGATATTAACACCTTCGAATGACGTTTCAAAGATTTCTTGAATAAATTGTTGCTTGCATTCAAGCGAAATACAATGTGTTTGAATCTCATCAAAACATTTTGAAAGCGAAGAATATGAATCTTGAAGCTTTAAAAATTCAGCGTCAGATTTGTGACAAGTACTATCTACCACAGTATCCACAAATTCAACATTATGCACAATAGAATCATCATCAACACTTTTATTCACACAGACGGAAACTATATCATGAGACATCACTTGCTTCAGAAGCTGATCATTTTGGCGTGAAACCCGTTCTATTTCAAGTAAACTGTTTTCATAAGCATCATCCATTTCATTGAAAACACGTCTAACTTCTTCTATTTCTAAAATCAAATCTTGATCAAGAGTACTAAGACAAGCTTTAACAATCTTTACAAACGGAACAATTTCGTCTCGAAACGCAGCTCTAGTGTGCTCAAAGTTCCATTCACCTTCCGTTATGGCCGAAGCCGTCGTACGTTCCAAAATAACCTTGTCAAAATCGGCTAAGTGTTGGTGTACCGCATTTAAGTTAACGGACGCCTTACTTACCGGTGAAATTAACTTCGTCAAATCCGTTTTGACAAGTGTAGGAGACGTACTAGGAGGGTTTTCATTTGACAAACTTTGGGGCACAAGAACTGTCAATTCAGCTAATTCCTTTTGTAAGCGAATGCTTGTCTTTTTCGAAAATTGATCTTTGTTATATTGATCATAATCAATTGTATGGAATTTTGAAAGCATTTTAGAATTAATTTCATCCGCAAGTGACTGTGTCTCCTCAGTACTACGAAAAAAAGGTTCTTCTTTCGATTTGCCAATTAGGGTCATATCATAAAGACACGGAATATATTCCTGAGCTTGTTTTGCATAACCGGGATTAGGTGGTAAATCTTGAAGACGCTTAAGTTCGAGTTATTTAAACGATTTAGTTAAAAGATGAACCTTTTATGTGGAAGCGTATTGTTTTAAAAGCTGTTGTTCTTTGAATTTAAGAAGTTTGGTAGCATTAATTTCCGATTCAAACTTTTTAGACTCGAGAGTTTCGAAATCCAGTTTAAGTTTCTGAAAATCATTGACAACCGACTCTTTTGATTTTAATTTATTGGAAAGATTATCTTTTAATGATTCTATTTCTTCAAGTGTTCAATCTTTTCAAAACGAAATTGGTCAAATTCAGAACATGTTATTTTCTATGCTTGAGGGACCATTTAAAAAGTTTTGACCTTTTCTTTATGCAACGCAAGCTCAGCAGTTAGGGTGGAATTCGTATCTACGGATTTTCTGAGAGCCATATGCATTTGATCAATAAAATGTTTAGGTACCATGACCAAATCATGTTGAGCATAAGATTCCATACCCGTCGTAGCATTTGGTTGAGGTTCACTCAAATGAGTAGGATTGGGTACCACATCATTTGAGTTACTAGTTCCCGAATGCTGTTCGAGGTTGTCATTTTCATGCCCAACTTGATGTTGGTTATCATAAATATTATTAGATGTGGTTGGTACCTCACTGACGACATCAGAACCGTAGTGAGAGAGATTAGCAACGAGAGTAGCTTGGGCAGAGTGAATGTCATCACAATCCGAATCATATGCGTCAAGATCATCTGCTTGATAAGCTACATTAGAGGTAGAAACGACTGCAATGCCTTCAGTATCTGCTGCCCCTGGGTCTGCAAGAAATGCTAACTCCTCTGAATCCAAAATCTTCCCCTTAGACTGAGCATCAACCAAATACATCTTCTCACGAAACCATGCATCATCCCTTCTCCTCTTCGGTTGAGTGCATTTCCTAGCCATATAACCTTGTCCTCGGCAATTGTAGCAAGTCACAAACTTTTGAGGACCAATGGGGCTTCCATTTCCATTAGCTTGAGAATTCACAGGTTGAGCATTCACAGTCCTTGAAGGAGGTCCATATGAATTTTTCCTTCCCTGAATAGGTTGCACTGATACTTGACCATCTTGAACAGTAGCTTGTTGTCGAGGATTTGAAGAGGTGCGGAGCTGATTGTTTGTTGGTGGAAATCCTCTAATTGCAACAAGTTTTGACAAGTAGGCAGTGAGATGGTTTAGTACATCAGCTGGCGTATCATTTGGAGTAAAGACCGGTGTTTGGATTGGTGGAAGTTCATTAGAGTAGAAAGCTTGTGCTGGTTGTGCTTCTATTGGAAAATATCCTTGCTGAGGAGTATAGCCCATTGGAGAAGTGTTGGCTTGTGATGGTGATGTCTGATATGTTGGTTTCTGTGGAAAAGATTGTTGATGAACACTTTGTTGATATGCTTGCTGTGGCATCATTGGTGGTTGATAAGATGGTTGTTGTGGTTGCTGATAGGTATGTGGTGGTGGCTGTTGCAAGTATGATGGTTGTTGATAAGTATAAGCCATGTTTTGTTGAGAAGCATACATGGCAAGTGGATCATGAAATTGAGGTTTAGACAACCAAGCCTCAATGACATGGCATTCGTGTTGTGGAAGAAAAGCTTGAAGTTGATCCACATTGGTGTTATGCAAGTCCTTAGCCAATTTAACATCCGTCACATACTTTTTCCATTCTGAAGGAAGAGTGTTCAAATACTTGGTGTTCAATTGAAACGTAGGAATTGTCATGCCATAGATATTTAACTCATTCAACAATAGGGTAAATCTCAGATAGTAGTCATTGAGAGTCTCCCCTGGCACATAGGCAAACTTATCAAAAGTATCATAAAGCTTACACTCTCGTTCTTGTTTAGTTAACGAGGTGCCTTGCATTAGAACACGAATTCTATCCCATAACTCTTTGGCAACTTTATGTTTGCTGACGAGTTTGTAGACATATGGAGGAAGGGCTTGGAGAATGATGTTTGTAGCATACTTATCACATTTATCTTGAATCTTCATATCTCCAGTCAATTCACCCGTTGTGCGAGGACGAGTAGTTGTACCTTCCGTCACTGTACCATAATCTAATGGTCCATTGAGCACCGATGCCCAAATAAGATGTTCGTTCTCCTTGTTCAACATATAAAGTTCCATTCGGGAAGTCCAATCCTCGTACATAGACTTCTCCAACATTGGTGAAAGATTATCCGTACCCGAGAGGATGGACTTATCCGTAAGAGATATGTACTCCATTTCGATAAGTTAAGATTTACAAACTTGATCGGTCAATGAAAGAAAGTAAATGTGTTTGTTGTAGTGTGTTAAAACCGAGAAATAATGTTAAAATCCCCTAATTTATGTTCTCGATAAACCAAAAATTCCAAGATGAAATTGCACATCGAACTCGGATCGTACTAGTGATCGTACCCAACGATCGTACTCAGATCGTACTGGTGATCTCACTCACTATGATCGCACTCAGATCGTACTAGTGATCGTACTCCCTTATCGCAACAAGTGATCGCAGTGGTGATCGCAGCGAGTGATCGTACTCCCTTATTGCAGTGAGTGATCGCAGTGGTGATCGCAATGGTGATCGCAGCGAGTGATCGTACTCCCTTATCGCAGTGAGTGATCACAGTGGTGATCGCAGTGGTGATCGCAGCGAGTGATCGTACTCCCTTATCACAGTGAGTGATCGTACTCATGATCGCAACTAGTGATCGTGACCTTGGATCGCAAGTAGAAACCCCCAGGGTTTATGCAATCGCAACAATCAGATCGTACTATGGATACCAACTTACCACTTTTCTCAGACAGTACAAGAACACAACCAATTCGAGATTATAAGCCAAAAAATGAATCAAACAACCAAAAATTTTGTGTTTTTAACTCAAATAACAATACCAAATCACTATAACAAGTAACAAGATGAAGTATATCAAGATTAACCCATAAAAACACAAAAAACAAAATTTGGTTCGTGTGAAATTGGATCAAAAATGGCGAGAGAATCAAGAACACAAACACAAAAACTAATCAATCATCCCATGGCTCTTGATACCATTTGTAGGATATGTAAATCTTGCTTATGTTTTACAGAGAGAAAGAGATAGAGAGATGGTAGATTACACACACTTCTAGAGAGAGAAACTTATGTTTACTATGTGAAAAAATGAATAACCACACTACCCTCTCCATCAAAGGAGAGGGTTTATATACCAAGCCTATATGATGGGCTTGGGCTTGCATTTGGGCCGTCCATACATAACATGGACTAGGCCTTTCCTTGTTTACTTAATGTAAGATATCTAGACTACGAGCTACAACTTAATATATTGTCGGAGTGACCGAATCTTCCTAAATACGTAAAAACGTATTTCCAACACTTATGACACCTAATCACTTGTATGAACAAATTTTTATAAAACCCATTTCATAAATCATCCTTTCAATATGCTTAAATAATTTTAAAATGATGAAAACATAAGCATAAACACATACCCAAACTCAAAATAGATCAAAATCAAAGAAAAACAAACACCCTTTTGGGTCGTGGGTTTAGGGAAGCAAGAACACCAAGAAAAACTTGATTCCTAACTTGTTTAATTGATTATCTTCATTCCTAAACACAAGATATAAACATGTATTAAGAAAACTTAATATCAAAACCCATTTAATTATGAACAATAATTTTTGAAAAATAAAGGATGATGCATGTCGGATTTGATTGTGTTAAAACACTAACAAGATGAAATGGAAGGTTGGTCTTTGATTAGTTTCTTCAAAAACCAATGAAAAATCAATGGTGGTGGTGGTATGGTGGTGTGTGGTGGTGCAAGCGGTAAAAGAGAGAGGGGGAAGGAGATGAGAAAATTTTTAAAGTGAAAATGAGTGTGTGTGTCTGTGTGTGTGTGTGTGTGTGTGTGTGTGTGTGTGTGATTCCCTTTTGTGAAAATGGGAGGGTAAATTTTGACAAGCTAGCTATCTTTTGGCCTCATTCATAAAATAACTTTTTAAAGAGCGGGATTTAGGCTAACACTCGTTTTTAAAATTTAGCGAGAGTCAGGATTTGTCCCGGCTACCTCAAAATACTTTTAAAAGTCTAAACGCACACAAAACAAAGTGAAATGGTTCTGAATCGACTTAACACGTAAGTAAAAATAAAAACTTCGAAAAATTCCAATATCGACCAATTGATAATAAAAGATAAATTTTGGGCATATGTCGGTATCGTAGTCGCTATCGGTTCTTCTAAATCGCCAACCATAAAATTATACGACCTCAAACATTGGTTTGAACTCAAACCGTCAAACATATTACCAACAAAATTTCTTTAAAATTTCTAAAATATACGTAAATTAGGGTTAAATAATGACCTCGAGTTCTGGGTATCACATCCTCCCCTCCTTAAGAGAGCGACGTCCCGGCGCTCGCCTCTTCTTATACTCACATTTTGTACCACTAGAACAAATGAGGATACTTTTCCTTGAAGAAATCCTCACGTTCCCACGTGAATTCCGGTCCACGTCTAGAATTCCATCAGAACTTCACAATTGGAATCCTACTATGCTTCAATCTCTTAACTTCTCGGTCCATAATCTCCACTGGTTCCTCCACAAAATGCAATTTGTCATCAAGCTAAATCTCATCCAAAGGAATCCCATATCTTTATCCGCCAAACACTTCTTCAGATTTGACACATGAAACGTGTTATGAATAGCACTAAGCTCATTCGGCAAATTCAACTTTTAAACAACAAGTCCAATTCGTTTGATGATCTTGAATGGTCCAATATACCTTGGACTCAACTTTCCTCTCTTCCCAAAACGAATCACACCTTTCCATGGCGATAACTTAAGCATAACCATGTCTCCAACTTCGAATTCCAACGGATTCCTCCTATTATCGGCCTAACTCTTCTGTCGGCTTCTTGCAGCAAGCAATCGGTTCTTGATTTGCACAATCTTCTCAGTAGTCTCCAAAATCATCTCAGGTCCAGTCAACTGACTCTCCCCTACTTCACTCTAACACACTGGAGACATACATTTCCGCCCATACAACACTTCAAACGTTGCGGCCTTAATACTTGCGTGATAACTGTTGTTATACGAGAATTACACTAAAGGCAAATGACGTTCCCAACTTCCACCAAAATCAATCACGCACGCCCGAAGCATGTCTTCAAACGTCTGAATAGTCCTCTCACTCTGGCCATCAGTCTCGGGATGATAAGTTGTACTCAAACTCAACTCAGTACCTAACGCACGTTGAAGAGATCTCCAAAACTCAGAAGTAAATCTACTGTCGCGATCAGAAATGATCGACAAAGGCACCCAATGTCGGCAAACGATCTCCTTCACATACACACTGGTAAGCTTCCCCATACTATCTATCTTCTTCAAAGGCAAAAAGTGAGCAGATTTTGTCAATCTATCCACGATTACCCAAATCATATCATAACCACTAGGAGTTCTTGGTAAACCCGTTACGAAATCCATAGCGATCTTCTCCCACTTTCATTCCGGAATCTCAGGTTGCACCAATAATCTAGACGATCTTTTGTGTTCAGCCTTAACTTTCGCACAAGTCAAGCACTTACTAACTTACCGAGCAATGTATGCTTTCATATTCGGCCACCAATACACTTTCTTCATATCATGATACATGTTATCCGATCCAGGATGTATCAAATACTTTGTCTTATGAGACTCATTCATAAACAAATCTCGCACTCCAGGTACTCCTTCCTCAGGTGGATATAACGGTAACCAAATTCGATTCTCGAAATACCTCATTCCATCCGACTTCACAACGAAAAGCGGATTCATCATCCTTCCCAAATTCTCTGCTTTGACATTATCTCTCATCAACCCATACGCTTGAGCCTTCAATATCATTCCAGTCAAATCGACACTCTCAGTCATCACCAAAGCTCTAACTCTGAGAGGCTTTTCTCTTTCCTTCCTACTAAGTGCATCATCTACTACATTCGCCTTGCCAGGATGGTAGGAATCTCGCAGTCATAGTCACTCAGTAACTCAACCCATCTCCTTTGCCTCATATTCAACTCCTTTTGATCCAGAATATGCTGCAAACTCTTGTGATCCGTGAACACAACATACTTGGTTCCGTAAAAGTAGTGTCTCTATAACTTCAATGCGAAAACTACAGCACCAAGTTCTAAATAATGCGTAGTGTAGTTCTCCTCATGCGTCCTCAGTTGCCTTGACGTGTAAGCAATCACCTTCTCACGTTGCATTAATGTAGCTCCATAAACCTTATGCGACACATCACAATAAACCATTGTAGGATCGTGTTTTTCTAAGGATTTGACATGTATGGATTAATCTATTGATATGGATGGAGAATGGAGAACTTAGAGAGAGAAAGAAGAGAGAGAAAGGAGAGGAATAAGAAGAAAGATGGAATTGATGAAATGAAAATTGTTCAACCCCTCCTAACATGTTAGGAGGGGGGTTTATATAGCCCACCCTACATGTGGGCTATATGGGCTATATGGGCTATATTGGATCACGAGCCCAATATCATTGGAGTGATCGATCCTTTCTAAATACATAAAAACGTATTTCCAACAATCTCCCTCAAAGGGAGGTCACTCCAAGTTACAATGTCCTAAATAGTCTATAGCTCGTGATCTATGCTAATAATGATGTGACCGAGACTTTCCTTGGTAAAACGTATTTCCAACAATCTCCCCCCAAAGGGAGGTCACACCAATTTACAAAATCTTAAACCTAGCATACTATGCTTGAGTCTTCGATCTTGTTCTTGTGAATATGCTTGATGTGATCTTTGACTTTAGCCTTGAGCATGTTTCCTTGCCTTGACCTTGTGCATTCATCACTTGTGATATTCGCCTCTTCGTGACTTCATGTTCCACATACTTATACCTTTATAATTCTTGAAAGCTTTAGAGTTTGATACAGCGGAAGACTTGACATTCAGACTTTCTTAAATCTGTTGAAGTACTAAGTGTATGCAGTATAAGCATGTGGTGACGACTTCTTCTGGATTGTACACCGCAATGCCACCTTCTTGTTACGCTGCATAAGACAGTTAGCAACAAACCATATACACGAATGAAATGGCCTTGAACATTTCATTCTAATTCGGTATCATTTTACCTCCGGTTGGTGAAGACCGTTGGATGATATTAAATATCGTACTTGTGGCAAGTAGTTTCAATTAAGAACCTCCTTGACAAGATTTCGCGGGTAAACCCGTTCTCTTTATTCGACCTTCCAAAGCTGACTGCGAACATAAAGAGTGAATCATTTGGATAATAATATCTGCATGATTTGAAGCCGTCAATTCATGTTCTTGGAACAAGTGAAATTCAATTAAGAACCGCACCATCGTTGCTTTCCAGTTGTCACGAGCTTGATTCGTATAGAATCTTGCACGTTACCTACCAAGTGCTGTTTGAGGTTAACACTAGAAGGATTTTCACTCATCACTGTGAACACTAAGGTATCACTCTGAGTGTTCTGGCAAGATCACTAAGATATTGCATAGAGGCCTGGAACGTGTTTAAATTCATTTAAGAATTAAACCACTGTTGCTTTCTAGTTATCACAAGTTTGATTCATAAAGAATCGCACAAGTCACCTACCATGAGCTTTTTGATGTTCGCTCAAGAAGGATTTCCATCTTCATTGTAAATACTTTCGTATTACTCGTGTTCAGGCAAGATCATGAAGATTTTGCGTAGGACTCTTAAGATCTTTCTTACTTTTCACAGTGTGTGAAGAAGCAAGGAAATATGAAAGTGTGTCCTAATGAGATATTTGATGATCTCAAATGGCTCTAGACTCGATCGTGCATTTTGGATTTTCAGTGATCGGAGGCTGCAGAGGAGTGCCACCATTTCAATACCAATTTATTCGAAGTGAATAAATCAATAGATAACGTGTTGTCTCCGTGTGATTAAAACAAATATCTTTTAAGAGATATCTGAGTTAGCTGGGATGCGTTGTGCCTTGCATCACTGGGTCCATGATGTCTGTCTTCAATATCAAGAATCATTAAACAATGATTTTAATAGCATATGTATTGACCCGGTTTCTGCCTAAGTTGTAAGGAGGGCTTCTTTCTTTACACCCTTTATCTTTACAATTCTTTTTCATTCTTCAACCCCTTCAATGCTTACCAATACGTCATCACTAGCACCTTGTTGTGCTTGTTCCAGTGCTAACTTAGGTACTTGGTCGGCATTCAGCTACGTTCACAATCTTTCTCCATCTTTCCTAAGGACTACTATTTCTAGTTATGGAATGTCCTTGGGAAGATTCCTCCGGTTCTAGAGGAATCATTGGACTTTAACCTATCCTACCATCCTTATGTCACCACAATCTTCACCGTCGTGAATAGAGATGTTTTGGGTAAGTGTATGTCATCATGAAATCCATTTTGAAGTGCAAATCCATTTTGCTCCCCCTTAACATATGCCACGATATTCGAAAACATTTCGCACATGTCGGGATGAGCCGGCACATTAAGTCAAACCATTAAAATTGATTGATCTCATTATTAAATCACATCTTTTCCCCCATATTAAAAATATTAACCCAATCGATGTTTTTAATATCAATTGATTTAATAACGTTTTAAGAAAACTTGGAAGAAAATGCAAATCCAATTATCTTCATGCTTTTCAGAAGCTCCCCCTCAAATTAATGAGGGTGTATTTGAAACGTAAATTAAATACCTTTTAAACACAAGTGTAAGGTATTTATCACGTGCAAAGATCATATATGATAATGTATTCACAAGATTAGCAATTTATGAGGTTGGACCTGAATGATGGAGAACATCATATGAAAGAAGCACATGGTTCTTGTTCATGAATGTTGGTCGCCTCATCACGTCTGAAGTTATCTCTTGACTCCATTTGATTGATATCGTTGTCTTGACACCAACATGTGAACTTGGCACTTTCGGCGTCAAGGATTCTAAATGCTGGACAATTGCTCCCCCTCAATTGTTGACCTGTGTTCTATTCAAAGAGCTATAGTCGCCGTTTGAGTAGTCTCATCGTCGAGTATGTAGATATCGATTGTAAATTGCTATGGTTGGTGGAGATGATAACTTCATAAAAACAAGATTTCTCTTGTTTTAACAAATAAATGAACTGACACGTACATATATTCGTGTTAGATTGTGTTGTTACGTAAACACAATCCCTTACATGGTTATAAAGTAAACCATGCCCGAGAAAATTAACTCCCGTTGTTGAGTCAAAGCTTTCCGGTGAAATGCTTGACTTTGATGTGAAAAGCGGGTTACTATCAGAAATCATAGCAAGCCATTTGAGCATGTTTTAAAAACATTTGAACTTCTGCTCGAACTTTATTTACAACTCCGTGTCATTATTGAATGACATTTCTAGTGTCGTAAATATTATCGATTCCAGAAGACATGCTCTTTTTATCAAAACGTTTTTGAACACACAATTTTGAAAGATTTAGAAAAACCTTTTGAGAAATTCTCGAAAAATTGTGTTCAAAGTTTTGAAAACTAATTACTTGAGCTTAAGATGTTGAATATCTTACAAAACAAGCTCATATCCGAGAAGTTGTAAACTTCCCGTTGTTAAGGATAAGTTACCATCGACGATAAACTTTCCTTTTAACTGAAGAACGAGTTCTAAGCTGACATTTACTTAGAAGTCGTTTTCATGAGCTTGAAAAACTTTGAATGTTTTAACGTAAAGCTCATGACCGAGAAAGATGAATTTCACGTTATGAGGAAAAGTTCTCTTATTTAAAAGATACACTTTCTTTTATGAGCTTAAAACTTGGAATGTTTTAATACAATCTCATGACCGGGAAAAATGAATTTCCCTTTACGAGGATAACTTATCTTTAAAGATAAGCTTTCCTAAATATGAAGTATGAGTTACAGTCTGATATTTAACTGTAAGTCATTGTGCATGAGCTTAAAAACTTCGAATATTTTTAACATTAGCTCATGCCCGAGAAAAATTAATTTCTCGTTGTAAGGATAAGTTTATCATCGGCGATAAACTTTCCTTTATTTGAGGTCCGGGGCATAATGTGAAATGTGATTATACGCTATTTACACGAGCTTAAAACTTTCGAATAGTTTTAATGTAAGCTCGCGTCCGAGAAAATTTAATTTCTCGTTAATGAGGATAAGTTTATCATCGGCGATAAACTTTCCTTTATTTGAAGATCGGGTCATCATCTGATATTTAATGATGAGCCTTGTACACGAGCTTAAAACCTTTGAATGGTTTTAGGATAAGCTCGTGTCCAAGAAAACTTAATTTCTCGTTAAGAGGGTAAGTTATCGTTGCGTAGATAAACTTCCCTGTGTCTAAAGTACGGGTCATCGTCTGTCATTTAACGAGGAGCCATTTACATGAGCTTAAAACCTTTGAATAGTTTAGGATAAGCCCGTGTCCGAGAAAACTTAATTTCTCGTTTTGAGGGTAAGTTATCGTTGCATGGATAAACTTCCCTGTCTCTGAAGTCCGGGTCATCGTCTGTCATTTAACGAGGAGCCATGTACACGAGCTTAAAACTTTTGAATAGTTTTAAATTTAGCTCGTGTCCGAGAAAAATTAATTTCTCGTTTTGAGGGTAAGTTATCGTTGCGAGATAAACTTCCCTTTCTTTAAAGAACGGGTTACAGACTGTGATTTATCTATAAGCCTTAGTGCCTGAGCTTAAAAACTTGGAATGTTTTTTATATAAGCTCATGCCCGAGAAAAATTAATTTCTCGTTGTTAGGATAAGTTTATCATCGGTGATAAACTTTCCTTTCTTTGATGAACGAGTTACAGTCTGTGATGTGACTATAAGTCCTTTGTACACTGTAAGCTTAACTGCAAATCCCTTGAGAAACTTGTTACTTAGATATCAGCTTCTTCAACAACGAAACTCAAAGAGTGTCCTTAATTGAATGGTCTACAATGATTGGACCGCTTCGTTCTTTTGGAACATCCTCTTTGGTACCTGCATTCTCATTTGGAATTTGCATGCTTTGATATGGGTTAGCGATATCTATCTTAGAAGCAAGTGGGGGTTCACAGTTTTCTTTTCTTGTGCTAGAGGTGACCTGAGGAGATGATTCACTTGTCTTAGCTGGTAAACGTTTCCTTTTATAGAAAACCTTAAGTTCAGGCTTAAGTGATGTATCCTCCTTTTCAATTTCCTCCCTAGTAGTCTTAGTAGAATCGGAGACTATCCTAGTTAAAGGGCACTCGTTGCCTACAAGAGTGAAAGTTCTACCAGTGGGGCGCCACATTTTACCAACGGGTTTGATTTTAGCTACCCACTAGGATTTAAGTCTAGCACGGGAGTTCACCTCATTAAGTAATTTTTTGATACAAGAATCATGATTGGCTTTAAAGACACATTTCCTACATGTTTTACAAGTAGCATATTTAATGTCCGAGTAAGATCTAGAATTCCTAGATGATTGATTGATGCTCCTAGGATGTGACATGCTACGGTTAGCAGTGTTGGGTAAACTAGAAGGAATCTGACTAGGTTTAAAATTCCTATCTCTTACTTGTGTCTTTTGCTTAGCTTCCCTTAGATCAAATGTATGGCGAACGTCATTTGAACTAGTTTGAGACGTGTTTTTTTGGACTATGTCTAGGGAAACTAGAGGCAATCATGTGATTTGGTCTTGCAAACGTTGTTTTAGTCACACTGGGCCTAGATGGTGGAGTGACTGGTCTAGGAAAATGAACCAAATCAACTTGGGAGGCAAACCGCGGTCTCGAGGATTGAGGTCGTTCGGATCTAAATGCAGTAGGTTGTCTGACGAACTGATTTGTAGGCGATTTCCCCAAGATTGATGGTTTTTCAAGCTTAGTGTCCACACTAGGTCCTCTAGTTTTCCTTAACTCGTTTTTCAAAGCAGCTATAGCGAAAACCTTTTCCTGTACTTGAGCCTTTAAAGTCTCATTCTCTTTGAGCAAGTTATCTTGGGATGCCACTTTAGATTCAAGCAACTTAAATTTTTTCAAAAGATTATCCTTTTCAGCTTTAGAATCTAGAGTAGTTTGATCCAATTTTCGTTCAAGAACAACGTTTGACTTTTCAAGTTCTTCAAAATATGTTTCAAATTTCTCCGTTTTCTTTGAAAATTCAATTTTTGCATCCTCAAGCTCTTTTGATTGTTGAGCTAAAATCATTTCAAGCTCTTTAATCCTAGAAGTAGAATTGGTTAACGTAGCAGTCATAAAGCACATATCATGATCTTTAGCATTCTGATCATTTTCTCCCTCATTATGATTCACATCGGATGAATCAGAAATGGTATTGCTATCACTCTTTTCCATCCCATGTTCGGCATAGATAGGGTCGGAATGCTCAACATGCTGTAAATCATTGTTAGATACAGGATTCAATTGTACCCCAACTCTTGGCTCTTCGTCATGCATGCTTGAATCATGTTGGCGTGATGCAATGACGTTGCTATTATTGTTAACCGAGGTGGTCTCCTTTGAGTCATCCGTAAGACCATTTGTTTTCTCTGGCATCTGCATCAGATTTTCTTGTATTCCACTATCATGCTCTAGTTGAAGTTGTGAACTTTCATGAATCAAAAGTGCAACAGATTTCATGAAATTGAGCAATCTAGCACTGAAGTCTTTAACCTCGATTTGTGTGTCTTCAAAGAATGACTGGCAGATCGTTGAAGCTTCAACCTTGGCGGGATCAAATTGAAAGAAACTCGAAAAATGTTTCTCTAAAACTTGAAGTGAATGTGAGGATTCAATTTGATTAATGTCTTCTTTGTTGATCTGCTCTAGTAGTTGGTTAAATTTGAGGAGCATTTGGTGGACGAAAATGGTATGATCTTGGCCGAAGAGTGTCACAAATCCGCTTCCTGCTTTAAGTAGAGAAATGTTCGACAGATGGGACCAAAGTGGTAGAAATAAATTCATTCTACTTTCTCTAGCTTTAACTTTCATTTGATGCGATTCTCCCTCTTGAAAAGTCGAATTCAAAGACTTCATTGAATCATGATGAAAGATAGGTGTGATTGTGGTTGAATTCAGGATTTTATGAGTCGTGAATAAAATTGAATAAACCGAAAAATTGAATTCACGGGTTTTTAGAAACCAACGAAGAAATCATAAAAGTTCTTGGAGAAAACCTTGATTGGTGATTTAAAATGATGCGTGAAATCCTCTAAATTTGTCTGAAGTTCAACACTTTGTAAATTGCATTGTCGTTTAAGCACTTTCGTTTGAAAAATGAAAATATACCCGAGTACTTCCAATAACAATACCCGTAAATTATTTTAATACCCAATTAAAATACCCGTAAATTACTTTAAAGAAAATAAATATAAAATCCCCCCTAAGGAAGTAAAAATTAAACTTCCACTAGGTATCAATTTAATGATGCTCGGTATCCCACTAGGTATCAATTCTCAAGAGTAAATTCTGAGTATTTTAAGAAACAAAAAAACGTGGCCAAAGGAACAGAAAATGTGGCCAACAAAACGAACAAACAAAGAAACGTGTATCCCACTAGTCAACTTTGTAATCTCCGCCTTTAATAATCCAACACCAACCAATTATGTATCAATTCTCCCACGCGTGGCTTGATGTGTTTGATACACAATCGAACTTGAGGGTATCACAACAAGTGTGTAACGTGATCACACACGTGGCCCAATCTGTAACAATCTACCAAAGATATAAATAAATCTTACCTAATCTTTCTCACAAATCTCACACAATAAACATTGTTTACTCCGTCTTTTTCATCTATTTTCTCTCAACCACTAATCCCAAATCAGTCGCTCTTACATCCCCTCAAATCTCACACATGGTTTCACACACCCAGATCAAGCTATAAACCTTTGTGTCTAAATCTCAAACCCACGAAATTAAATCTCAAAAAAATGATATGAAACCCACGAAAGTCAAATCTCACAAGGTTGTTTCTGCTCACAAGGTCTTGTATACAAGGTCTCGGGTAAGGTGTACTAAGATTAATTGCATGTTTGATTTACGTGTGACAAAACGAAACAGAATAAAGATTATAACAATTTTGTTATAAATCTTTATTTGATTTCGTAAAAAAATTGATTTAAGAGATGGTTCTTGATGAAATCACGAGTGATGAGTTTGATAAAAAAATAGAGTCCGTTTTTGTGTCGTCGAGGCCAGTTGTGATCAGTTTTGGTTGAGTCCTGATGTAAAACGAGACATGTGTGAGTAAAAAAATAGAAAAGTGTTGCGTCTGTTTTGTCGAGAGTCTTTGTGGTTTCGAGTTAGATGAGACGAGGGTGTGGGTAAGATGAGGGTCTGTTGATGTTGAGTCGAGTCGATATGAGGTTGGTTGTGGTGTCGAGTGAGTCGAGGATGGTTAAGTGTTCGAGGGTTGGGTTTGAAATAGTTGAGTCGTGTGTGTTGTTGAATGTTAGTCGAGAGATTGAGAGTGTGATCGAGGGTGTGTTGGAGTCAAGGGTGTGGGTCTGTTGGAGGGTGTCGGTGAGGTGAGAGTCTTTGGATCTGTTTCGAGTGTTTGTGATGAGTCTAGAGTGTTGTGTTGTAATATTTAAAAAGAAACAGTCATCGCAATATTAATAAAACGTCCATCGCAATATCCGAAATACTTCTCATCGCAATATCCACTACACATTCCATCACAATACCTGACATAAAAACCCATCGCAATATCATCTTCATCGCAATATCAAAGCACTTCCATCGGAATGGCTCTATAAAAAATTTCGGCAGAGTTTCGACTCACTTTACCTTAAACCCGTCGCAATCACGATCGCAAAGGACGATCGGTATACACGTCAGAATAAGGGTATCTGAAAAAAAAGTGATCGCAAAGTAGAACCAATGGTAATTGCGATCGTAATGTGCAGAACTTATACTTTCCGATGGGTGTGAAAAATGCAAAGAACAAACCTGGAAAATTGATGAATACGAGAAAGAAAATGATATGATAGACAAGACAAAAGTTGATCATTGATGAAGACAAAAGTTGAAAGAAAGAAAAGAAAAAAATAATAAAAAATTATACTGATCCTTTTGTGACAATAAAAACTGATATATTTGAAGAATGGAAAACTGAATAAAAAAATGTGATCCGTGACCCAAAAAGAATAAGATGAACTTTACCAAGACAAAAAACTTTACCAAGACAATAGATTAAAAACACGCTGATTGTGTCGTTTTCGTACACCCGAAGGTTATCGTAGTTTCTGGCGAAGTGTGAAAGGAAATCCGCGTTTATGTCTCAAGTTTGATGCTCGAATAAAAGATATTTTGATTTCGAAATTAAAAACTACTAATTTAACCGATTAAATATTAACATATATAAAAGCGATAAGGATGAAAATTAAACTACAATTATAAAGCGAGAGACATCTAAAATAATAATAACGACAATAAAAATGCTAAACTAAACAAGCATAATTAAAACTATATATTTAAGCTAATGAAACAAAGATAAAGGAAACGAACCCGTTTGATGACCCGGAGACACCGATCTAACATAAAACATAAAACGGTTAACGACAAATAAGGTGAACGACACATTTTTTTTGTTAAGATTGACTTGTAAAAAAATAAATTTAGAAATTTTATTTTATAAAACCATTTTTTCATTATTATTAAAACTGATCTTTATCATTTTTATACAAACGATTATAAAACTAGAATTTCTAAACTAAATGAGATTTAGAAATTAAATTAAAAGTAAATCCCTATATTAACTACTTAGTGCACATCTAAACAAGAAAATAATGATGGAGCAGTGGTAAGAACGAAAATCCTAAGGGTAAAGGTTTAATGTTCGCATCCTATAATAGACATTTTTTTTAAAATTATTTTTACTAGGCTAACAACCATGTAAACTGTAAAACCCGTATTTTTAAATCGAGAAGTTATAAATACGCGGTTTATATTTTTATACGCAGGCTATTTATTTAGACCATTTACGTATAAATTGTCAATAGAACAACGAGAAAATATTACAAGAAATATTTTATAACAAGAAATATTATTATTGTACTAGTTTAAAAAAAAAATGTTTATAAATAAATAAATAATAACAAGGGCCGGTTTTGACAAGAACAAAAGAGAAAGAATTTTGGGCCTTAGCCCATTGTGACTACACAAAACCAACGGGGGGATACCCCTTTTCCATATCAGTAAACAAAAAAAAAATATATATATATATATAGAATTAGGGTTTGTGTTTGTTGCCGCCGGGAAGAAAAAAAAAAAAAAAGGCCGAGCCTTGTTGATCTAGCAATCTTTGTGTTCTTTCCTTCCGTGATCAAGCTATTAAGGTAATCAATCTCTAGCTCAACCCTTTATAGTCACGAATTGATTATTAAAAACAAAGAGAACATCACATAAAATCATAGTTAGGGTTCGTCTTGGGTAATCTTATGGGAACCGAGACATGGACATGTCTCGGTGGTACTTGCTTTCGGATCACCAACAACCGCAGACCAACAGCGGGTATGTACAAACCAAGGGTGTCGGGTTGTTTTGGTAAAAGAAACCGAGACCTGCCATGTTTTGGCCGGCCGAGAGAAAACAGCCCAAGTCGGGGCTGTTGGGTTATGTTCGTGGAACCGGGACTCCACAGCCTCGGTGAGTGACTCCCCTTTCTGCCCAGCCGTGACCCACACAGGGGTGGCTAGGGCCAGTCTTGACCAGAGGGGGGCGTTTGGGGGCTGCGTACAAATAAGGGTGCGTTTGGTTGTAAAATAGAACAAGCGGGGGGAACTGTTTGGTAAACAGTGGGAACGAGGCACTTAGAGCAGTGGAAAAAAAAAATAGACAGAAAAACAAGAAAGTTAATTAACTTTAGCGACAGTTTAGCGACAGTTTGTTCTGTCGCAAAACTGTTAGGGTTTAGACAGTTTTTTAAATAAACAGCTTTAGCGACAGTTTTTGGTGACACGAAATTCTGTCACTAATGGTTCGGACAGATTTGGTGTATATGTTTAATTGTTAGTCGGTAAGCTCGGGACGTTTTTATAAATGATAAAATAAACATTTTTATGTTATACCTTTTTAATTTAAATTAAGTTGTTTTATAATTATTTAATATATATATATATTTTATGTGTATTAAATTAAATTATTTTCGTTAATATTTTAAAAGGGTATATTTTAGAAAAAAAAAACCGAATTAAACTATTTAAGAACTTTCTAAATTAAGGAACTTCTATTTTAGAGAGATACTTATTATAGAATTATTTACCGTTAGATAAACGTTGTACGTAGCTATTAGTATAACGTTCATACATTAAAATAAATTATTTTAATGATCAGATTTAGCCGTAATCATACATATAGAATATCTGAATAAATAAATAAGAAACCAACAAGACCAGTAAAATTCGATAACGGATATCAGTTAACTTATTCGCGTCTCTTAATTATGTAGCACGCGTGAAGCCCGAGTAGTATTCGTTCAGTCTTCCATTCAGTCAGTTACTGGACTAAAGGTACGGATTCCCGTCCTTTCAGTAAGGACTTCCTTTCTTATGCATGATTAGGATTCCCCGTCTGCAGCCAAATGTTTTCCCCAGTATATGTTTAAAGTTATCAGAAATTATGTTTATAATAAAATAAATTGCCTGAGCCTTATATACAAGCATGATTAGTTTATGTACTAGTTACGGAGGTACCGTAACCACGGCACTAGAGGCACCGGTGTCGTGACTCACATGCAGGAGAGTGATATCCTGCATCGTTCCACTCAGCTCAGCTTGGCCATTTTATCAGTATTATTAGTGGGGCGTATGGATGCATCCTAGGCTATAGTTTACAGTTTAGCAGGTGAATGTGGTGTGTGCTCTACATCCTTCACATTGGAGCTGATCCCTCCACCCAGCACAGTTATTTAGAGGTCACCCCTCTATAGCATGACGAGGACACCCCTCCATGTATTCATGCAGCAGTTGATTTAATACATGACCTATATAAGCTCTTGGCAAATTAAAATACAGAAAATGCATGTTTTCAGAATTAATAAGTTATATTTCAGTTTCAGTATATATGAAAAGGTTTATCAAAGTTTTGCAGAATTGTAGCTCATGTCATATCAGTTATAGTGTCATTGTAGTCTTCCATTCCATTTACTTTCAGTACATCTTACTCATGCTATATCCGTCCACTGAGCGTTATGCTCAGCCGTAGTTTCCTTTCATGTTTCCAAACGGCAGGTACACAGGGACGATCTTAGGACTGCTAAGAGAGTACGTGCATTGGATGGGAGCTATCCAGACTCCTTTATTTTATGCATACATTACATTACTTCTCTTTGGTTGTTGGACATTGTTTCGTCCCTTTTCTTTCAGTACTTAGTCTTTATACTTTGGAGCTTATGTTGGACTACCGATGTTTGATTCCGGTATTTTCCGTTTGGTCATTTAATGTTTAATACATTGCCTTGCATGCTTTGATGACACGCCATAAGTACACGTAACGGTCCATTTTCCAAGTGGGGTGTTACAATTATGGTATCAGAGAGCAAGGTTCGACCTGTAGGCTCTAAAACTTGACCTGTGACTAGTGGGTAGTCACCAAGAATTTCTTGTATTTTGGCGTTGTTATTTTCATGCTACTCATGAATTTTATCAGTCGGATTTTTTTCAAAAATTTTGATTAAGTAAACGGTTGGTACAGGACTGGCCATACTTAATCGCATGTGCTTTTCAAGAACATTTCGTTTTGGTGAACTGACCATAGGCGTTCACCCTTGTCGCTTAAATTTTGTATGGATGAACTGACCATAGGCGTCCATCCTTACTCATGTCAGATTTATGTTTCAGAAATTTTCATTTTGTGAACTGACCTTAGGCGTTCACTAGTATTCATGTCATGTTTTGTTAACTATACCTTCATGAATCACACTAAGCATATTCAGATTTATTACCTCAGGTTCTTACGGTTTTATCAACTCATCCTCTTATATTTCAGATGCCACCCAGACCCGAAACCGAGAATGATCCTAATGCAGCTGCCATTGCTGCTGCTGTTCAGGCTGCTATACAGGCCATGTTACCCCAAATTCGTGACGAGATCCGAGCTGAATATCAGAATGGACCTCAGCAGAATAACAACCCTCCTGCTCCACCACCTACTACGTTACCCGCTTGGCTGGATCTGTTCAACAAACAGAAGCCCCGACTGTTTGAGCAGACTGTAGCTCCAACTGATGCAGAAGACTGGATCTACCATATAGAGAAAATTTTTGGAGCTATGGGTTGTGGTGATGTTTTCAAAGTTAGGCTTGCAGTTTACAAGCTGGAGGGTCCTACTCTACATTGGTGGAGGTCTCAGAAACTGTCCAACGGGGGAGATGCTTGGGAGCTTGCATTGACCTGGGCACGTTTCAAGACGATGTTCTATGACCAGTTTTTCCCGCATGCGGAGCAAGCTAAGATGAAGAGGGACTTTCACGTTATTCGTCAGAATAATGGCGAGAACAGCATAGAGTTCATGCACCGATACCTCAGGATGGCTGGATTCTTAGGAGAGGCTGCGGGTACCGTAGAGGAGCAGGTGAAGCAATTTCGTTGGGCTCTTCACACTAGGACTGCAGATAGATTGATGAGTGCCACATTCACTAATGTGTCACAAGTAGCTAATGCAGCTCAGGACATCGAGATGCTTTTTGAGAGGGACGAGCTCGAGAATTTAGAGCGCCCGGAGAAGAGGTACATCTCACCCCACAGACTTAAACAATTTAGCCATTATTGCTTGGCAACTTATATGCTATTAAAATCTTACAGACACAGAGGAGGAGACCGATCCCAATCGGCTACTCCGCATCAGAACTACAGGAACCACGGTCAGTCATATGACCGTAATCGGTCAGATAGGAGGAACGGCGGTGATAATTACCGTGGCAGCTCCAACTCCTCTGGCAGCTACAGGTGAGCCTTTAAGCTCCAAGAAATACTAAAATATCGTGTAAAACAGATCTTAAATTTATGTGTAATTCCAACAGAGATGCTGGACAGGGGCGTGACCAAAACAACAGGGGTCAACAGGTTACCCGACCGGCAAATTCTGGTAATTTTAAATTTCAGTCAAACAGCCTCATTTCAGTTTAAATATCAGCATCATGACACGTGTTTGTCATCGTGAATCAGGTTCTCAGCAAACCAGGGCTGCTTCTGCCGTGTACACTTATCCCACTTGCGTCACATGTGGAAAGAAGCACACGGGACCGTGCCGTCGTGGTATGAGTGGTTGCTTCCAGTGTGGCCAACCGGGCCATCTGAAGAGGGATTGCAAGAGCGGGAATACTGCTGCTGGTACCTCAGGCCAGACTCCTCAGATGTTACCTCCGCCACCACCACTACCACCAACCACTGGTCGTGTCTACACTACTACCCGTGAACAAGCAAATAAGACCGCAGGTACCATTACTGGCATTTTGTTTATACACGGACAGTCTGCATGCGTACTTTTCGATACAGGCGCCACGCACTCGGTTATATCTACTTCATATGCTGTTAGAATAAACATGACCCCTACGCCACTAGACAGTGCACTTAGTATATCTACCCCCATGCGAGACTCTGTACTCATTACCCAAGTATATAAGGATCTCCCTCTTGAGTTTGATGATAAAATCCGTCCAGTCAGTGCTCTTCCTTTAGATATGTGTGAATTCGATATTATTCTGGGTATGGATTGGTTATCGACTCATCATGCCACCATAGATTGCCATGCTCACCAGGTCATCTTTGGTGATGTCCAGACACCAGAGTATATTCACCGAGGCTTCTTACCAGGAAAACATGTTCAGATCATTTCAGCTTTACAGGCTCGTACTTTGTTATATCATGGTTGCGAGGGTTTCCTAGCTACAGTCCATGACACGACTTCTGAAACACCTTCGATCCATGATCAGCCGGTTGTGTCAGACTTTCCAGATGTTTTTCCAGAGGAACTTCCAGGTTTACCTCCCATGCGAGAGGTAGAATTTGGTATCGATCTCGTTCCAGGTGCAGAACCAGTATCTAAAGCTCCTTACCGTATGGCTCCTGTAGAGCTTAAGGAACTGAAGGATCAACTTCAGGAACTTCTCGAAAGGGGTTTCATCCGTCCAAGCGTGTCACCTTGGGGCGCTCCCGTTTTGTTTGTCAAGAAGAAGGATGGTAGTATGCGTTTGTGTATTGACTACCGTGAGTTGAATAAGCTCACTATTCGTAACCGTTATCCACTTCCTCGTATTGACGATTTATTCGATCAGCTTCAGGGTGCCAAGCAATTTTCAAAAATCGATCTACGGTCAGGTTACCATCAGTTACGTGTAAAAGAGCAGGATATATCCAAAACTGCTTTTCGCACGAGGTACAGTCATTACGAGTTTGTTGTCATGCCATTCGGTCTCACGAATGCGCCCGCAGTATTTATGGACTTAATGAACAGAGTCTTCCACGAATTTTTAGACAAGTTTGTGATCGTATTCATCGATGATATCCTTATTTTCTCCAAATCCAAAGAGGAACATGAGAACCACCTCCGTACGGTTTTGCAGATTCTCAGACAAGAAAAACTATACGCTAAATTTTCGAAGTGCGAGTTTTGGCTGAATACAGTGGCGTTTCTAGGCCATATTGTGTCTGCAGAAGGAATAACTATGGACCCTGCAAAGGTGGAGGCTATCACCAAATGGCCAAGACCGACATCTGTCACAGAGATACGTAGTTTTCTTGGGTTGGCAGGTTACTACCGCAGGTTTGTGGAAAACTTCTCACGTTTGGCGTTACCATTGACCCAACTTATGCGAAAGGGTGAGAAGTTTATATGGACCGAGGAGAGAGAAAAGAGTTTTGAGGAACTCAAGCATCGATTGATCTCAGCACCGATACTTACTCTCCCATCCGGTACAGGTGGTTATCAGATATACAGCGACGCATCGGGAAAAGGCTTAGGCTGTGTTCTTATGCAGCATGGGAAAGTCATCGCTTATGCTTCGCGTCAACTAAAGCCGTATGAGAAAAATTATCCTACTCATGATCTAGAGCTCGCAGCAGTTGTCTTCGCCCTTAAAATCTGGAGGCATTATTTATACGGTGAGTCGTGTGATATCTTCACCGATCACAAAAGTCTCAAGTATATATTTACACAGCGAGAGCTGAACATGAGACAGAGGCGATGGTTAGAACTGCTAAAAGACTATGACACTAATATTCAGTATCACCCAGGCAAAGCAAACGTAGTAGCAGATGCCCTTAGCAGAAAGTCAGGTATGGTAAATGGCATCAAAGTTCAGGAAGAAATTATTCGGGACTTAGAGTGTTATGATATTGAGCTCTTAGTACGCGGACAAAGGGGATACTGGGCTAGTTTGAGAGTAGAACCAGATTTACTCTCTAGGATTAAAGCCGCTCAAAAGGATGATGGTGAAATCTGGGCAATTGTCCAGAACATTGACCGTCAGACCGAATTTCGCATTGATGACGATGGTATAGTATGGCAGGGTACCAAACTTTGCGTTCCAGAAGATCCTGCTCTTAGAGAAGCCTTGATGACTGAGGCTCACAGCTCTCCGTTCTCCATTCATCCAGGTTCCACTAAGATGTACCATGATCTTAAGCAGCATTTTTGGTGGAGCGGAATGAAGCAAGATGTCGCAACCTTCGTTTCCAAATGTCTGACCTGCCAGCAGGTTAAGATAGAACATCAGCGTACCAGCGGGTTACTTCAGCCATTAGAAATTCCAATGTGGAAATGGGACAAGATTTCTATGGATTTTGTTACCGGTTTACCACAGACTCAGCGGCGACATGATGCAATCTGGGTCATTGTCGACCGCTTGACCAAATCAGCACATTTCATTCCTATCCGTAAAGATTTTGCTGTTAGTAAATTGGCAGATCTATTCACCAAGGAGATTGTACGATTGCACGGTACACCTTCAGAAATTATATCAGATAGGGACCCTCGATTCACTTCTCACTTCTGGGGAGGCCTGCACAAAGCTTGGGGAACCAGACTCAAGCTCAGCACAGCTTTCCACCCACAGACAGACGGTCAGTCAGAGCGTACCATCCAGACCTTGGAGGACATGCTACGCGCCTGTGCATTAGAATGGACAGGACACTGGGATGACTATATTTGTTTGGTCGAGTTCGCCTACAACAACAGTTGGCATGCTAGTATCAAGCGTGCTCCATTCGAGATGTTATACGGCAGAAAATGTCGTGCTCCTATTTGTTGGGATCAGGTTGGAGAACGCTTGATTGAGGGACCAGAATTGATAGAAATGACCAATGAAAAGGTCGCCATCGCTAGGGCAAAACTGCAAGAAGCGCGTACTCGCCAGAAGAGTTACGCCGACAGACATCGCAGAGATCTATCATTTCAGACTGGAGATCGTGTGTTCCTCAAAGTATCACCCGCACGCGGTGTCAGACGTTTCGGCCTCAAAGGCAAACTTAGCCCTCGCTACATCGGACCATTTGAAATCCTTGAACGCGTCGGGGAAGTATCGTATCGGTTGGCGCTGCCGCCTCAGCTTTCACACGTCCACAACGTGTTTCATGTCTCATTACTCAGGGGATACAACTACCACGAGCTTCACAAAGTGAATTATCCACTCGATCAGATTCGGGAGGATTTATCCTATATTGAGGAACCCGAAGCGGTTTTAGATCGCCAAGATCGAGTCATGAGAAGGAAGACCATTCCTTTCGTCAAGATCCTGTGGAGGAACCATACCGAGCGGGAGGCCACTTGGGAAACGGAGGAGTCTATACGGACTTCTTATCCTCACTTTCAGTTCTGATTCGGGTATGTCCTTTCAGCTTTTATGTCGTTCAGTTTATCAGCATTTCAGCTTTTACTTCGGTCAGCTTTAATACCTTGTAATTCGGGGACGAATTCTTCTTTTAGAGGGGAAGAATTGTAAAACCCAGTACGGCTGTATTTTAATTCGGGGACGAATTATTTCTTTTAGAGGGGAAGAATTGTAAAACCCGTATTTTTAAATCGAGAAGTTATAAATACGCGGTTTATATTTTTATACGCAGGCTATTTATTTAGACCATTTACGTATAAATTGTCAATAGAACAACGAGAAAATATTACAAGAAATATTTTATAACAAGAAATATTATTATTGTACTAGTTTAAAAAAAAAAAAATGTTTATAAATAAATAAATAATAACAAGGGCCGGTTTTGACAAGAACAAAAGAGAAAGAATTTTGGGCCTTAGCCCATTGTGACTACACAAAACCAACGGGGGGATACCCCTTTTCCATATCAGTAAACAAAAAAAAAATATATATATATATAGAATTAGGGTTTGTGTTTGTTGCCGCCGGGAAGAAAAAAAAAAAAAAAGGCCGAGCCTTGTTGATCTAGCAATCTTTGTGTTCTTTCCTTCCGTGATCAAGCTATTAAGGTAATCAATCTCTAGCTCAACCCTTTATAGTCACGAATTGATTATTAAAAACAAAGAGAACATCACATAAAATCATAGTTAGGGTTCGTCTTGGGTAATCTTATGGGAACCGAGACATGGACATGTCTCGGTGGTACTTGCTTTCGGATCACCAACAACCGCAGACCAACAGCGGGTATGTACAAACCAAGGGTGTCGGGTTGTTTTGGTAAAAGAAACCGAGACCTGCCATGTTTTGGCCGGCCGAGAGAAAACAGCCCAAGTCGGGGCTGTTGGGTTATGTTCGTGGAACCGGGACTCCACAGCCTCGGTGAGTGACTCCCCTTTCTGCCCAGCCGTGACCCACACAGGGGCGGCTAGGGCCAGTCTTGACCAGAGGGGGGCGTTTGGGGGCTGCGTACAAATAAGGGTGCGTTTGGTTGTAAAATAGAACAAGCGGGGGGAACTGTTTGGTAAACAGTGGGAACGAGGCACTTAGAGCAGTGGGAAAAAAAAATAGACAGAAAAACAAGAAAGTTAATTAACTTTAGCGACAGTTTAGCGACAGTTTGTTCTGTCGCAAAACTGTTAGGGTTTAGACAGTTTTTTAAATAAACAGCTTTAGCGACAGTTTTTGGTGACACGAAATTCTGTCACTAATGGTTCGGACAGATTTGGTGTATATGTTTAATTGTTAGTCGGTAAGCTCGGGACGTTTTTATAAATGATAAAATAAACATTTTTATGTTATACCTTTTTAATTTAAATTAAGTTGTTTTATAATTATTTAATATATATATATATTTTATGTGTATTAAATTAAATTATTTTCGTTAATATTTTAAAAGGGTATATTTTAGAAAAAAAAAACCGAATTAAACTATTTAAGAACTTTCTAAATTAAGGAACTTCTATTTTAGAGAGATACTTATTATAGAATTATTTACCGTTAGATAAACGTTGTACGTAGCTATTAGTATAACGTTCATACATTAAAATAAATTATTTTAATGATCAGATTTAGCCGTAATCATACATATAGAATATCTGAATAAATAAATAAGAAACCAACAAGACCAGTAAAATTCGATAACGGATATCAGTTAACTTATTCGCGTCTCTTAATTATGTAGCACGCGTGAAGCCCGAGTAGTATTCGTTCAGTCTTCCATTCAGTCAGTTACTGGACTAAAGGTACGGATTCTCGTCCTTTCAGTAAGGACTTCCTTTCTTATGCATGATTAGGATTCCCCGTCTGCAGCCAAATGTTTTCCCCAGTATATGTTTAAAGTTACCAGAAATTATGTTTATAATAAAATAAATTGCCTGAGCCTTATATACAAGCATGATTAGTTTATGTACTAGTTACGGAGGTACCGTAACCACGGCACTAGAGGCACCGGTGTCGTGACTCACATGCAGGAGAGTGATATCCTGCATCGTTCCACTCAGCTCAGCTTGGCCATTTTATCAGTATTATTAGTGGGGCGTATGGATGCATCCTAGGCTATAGTTTACAGTTTAGCAGGTGAATGTGGTGTGTGCTCTACATCCTTCACATTGGAGCTGATCCCTCCACCCAGCACAGTTATTTAGAGGTCACCCCTCTATAGCATGACGAGGACACCCCTCCATGTATTCATGCAGCAGTTGATTTAATACATGACCTATATAAGCTCTTGGCAAATTAAAATACAGAAAATGCATGTTTTCAGAATTAATAAGTTATATTTCAGTTTCAGTATATATGAAAAGGTTTATCAAAGTTTTGCAGAATTGTAGCTCATTTCATATCAGTTATAGTGTCATTGTAGTCTTCCATTCCATTTACTTTCAGTACATCTTACTCATGCTATATCCGTCCACTGAGCGTTATGCTCAGCCGTAGTTTCCTTTCATGTTTCCAAACGGCAGGTACACAGGGACGATCTTAGGACTGCTAAGAGAGTACGTGCATTGGATGGGAGCTATCCAGACTCCTTTATTTTATGCATACATTACATTACTTCTCTTTGGTTGTTGGACATTGTTTCGTCCCTTTTCTTTCAGTACTTAGTCTTTATACTTTGGAGCTTATGTTGGACTACCGATGTTTGATTCCGGTATTTTCCGTTTGGTCATTTAATGTTTAATACATTGCCTTGCATGCTTTGATGACACGCCATAAGTACACGTAACGGTCCATTTTCCAAGTGGGGTGTTACATAAACTGTTTGTTGCGACTTGCAGTTTGTAACCCAAATGAGATAAGCTATTAGCAATATAAAAACCAAGAAAATTCATGACCAAATCCTAACTTTTATTGACACCAAATCAAAATCACCCCAAACATCGAGCATCAAAACCCGAATCTCTAAACTACAAACTAGAATCAAAGCTACCACAAACTTCAAATTAAAATCTCATATCATACCAAAATCATCCGAAAATCAGCAGCTAACAGTATAAAACTGAATCTGAAATAATCATACCTTCGATTTCATTACCAAAACTTGCAAAAGAAAAGATAAAAGATGCGTTTTTTTCCTCTTCAAAAATCAGTAAAATCAAAACAAATAACAAGTACTGATCTATTTAAAACTGCTGCTTAAATAAAATTAAATTAAAGAGAGTAAAAATAAAAAAAATGAAATCTATTATCCTATCTAAATTAAAAACGCAGGAAAAAAAATGGAAGTGAGTGTGTGTCTCTCTATCCTACGCTACTAAAGAAAAATAATGAAAAAAATTGCGAATAGAATGAATGATGCGTTTTTTTGTACGCAGCCCTCTTTCTGATCTCTCTTTCCATTCTTTTAGGTTGGTCTTGCTGGGCCATAGACATCCAAAACAAAAGGCCTTCAATCTTCCGTTTTCTATTTGTATCTTTTTTTTGGGCTGCTAACTTGATAAACGGGCCTGAGTAAAAGACTGGGCCTTTGTTTCTTTCAAAATGGGCCGGCACTTGGTCATTGTTGGGCCTGCGTCTTTGGGCTTTAGCTGTCTTGTTAGTTGTATAATAATGGGTCGGTTCGACCCATTTAAATGGTGTCGGGCCGGCCCAATAAAATACGAATGCACCGTCAAACTCGATTTTTCACGCTCTTTCCATTTCTCGTGCTCGTCTTTGCTCTTTTTCTTCTTTTTAGCTCCTTTTCTTTAATATTCGTACCTACAATAATAAATAGCAAATATAAACGATATATGTACTAAAAATACATTTTTGCTATTTATTATGCGAAAAATGAGGGGTTATTTGTACTAAAAACATGAATAATCACGTGTTCAACACACCCCTACACTTAAAACGTTGCTTGCCCCCAAGCAACTATTATCACAAACGTTAATCTAAAAACAATTTAAAAACCACTTTATTCTAAATTGCTAAAATAAAATAAAATTTTATAGTGACCCGCCATGCTCGACTTTTTATTCAAGGTATAAGGATCATAGAACGGGAAACACGCAAACTGGGTGTCTCCAGGGAATAAATATCGTCATCCTCTTTTTATTACTCCCAACTAAGCTAAGATTCCTCGTGCAAACGTTTTGGCAAAATGCTAACACTACTTATACTAATAACCTATGTAAATATAACTTTTCACTCCTATAATTATAAAACACTAGGCAAGTGTGTTCATTTTCAAACTTTTGATCCTTCAAATCGACATTTGTTATGGTTGCTAATCATCTAAGTGGAATATTAGACTCACCGAAAATGACGAGATTTGAGATTCAAAAATGGCCTTTCCCATGTAGCGGCTTTCTTCTCGGGACATCCCAACCTCATCGGTTAAGTGCCCGGGCTTTTGACACCCCACGGAGAATAGTACCGTGATCGGCGGGATTTTGAAATCAAAGATCTTGAAATCACCGCTAAGCTAATAAAAGACACTTAGATGAAAAACAATGACAGTAATTAGAGAATGAAGATTCAAAGGAGAGATCACTCCATGTAGCGACTTTCTTCTCAGCTTATCCTTTAGCAAAGCTTAGGAGGCTAGGTTTTTACACCCTTGAGAATAGTATCGGAGCTCACGGGACCTTTGACTTCTACATTCTCAATTACCGTCTAAACTCTTATAAAAAAAATTGACGAATTCTAGTTCAACTTCGGATTTAAATTTGAGAAAAAGCAAGTTTCTCACAGTTATAATTGAAGCAACAAAAACATAAAACTCTTATTCATATATTTTTTTTAGTTTTTTATATATATATATATATTCTTTTTTTCTTTTTTTTCAATTTTTTTTTCTTTTTTTTTTCTTTTTTTCTTGCTCTTTTTTCTTGCTCTTTTTTTTCAACATATTTATTCACGCAAACATTATTTCAAATTTAAGAAAGTATGCTTTCACTCAAATTTAAATAAAAAGTTAAACTAGGACTCTATATCAAAATTGCATAAGAATTTATTTTTGCATAACAACACAATTTTTAACGTTCAAAGGCTTGAAAAAAAAAACACACTTATTTAGTCTAGTTATAATCTAGGAGGAAAAGCCACAGGTTACTCATATAAGCTCTAAAGAGAACCAACTACTCCACGTTTAGCATTTTTATTTGCACAATTCCTAAAAGCTTAGTCTAAAAGTTAAGGGAGCAGCCAGATCAACACTCAGGCAGAGTCGGGATCCCCTTTGTTCTAGCCTACGGGACAAGTCAATCACGCACGGTAAAAAACGTTTTATTATTATTAATAAAATAAATAAAAAAACAGACATTTGATCAAAATAGGATGCAAGAGGGCAAATAAGTAGGCATGAATATGATCCATATGATATAAAACCCCCTACACTTAGAACCGAACATTGGCCTCAATGTTCAAAAGTGATAAGGTGCTACCCCTACACTTAAGAACACAAAAGGCTAATGCTAGAATTCCAAGTGTAAGAAGGAGAACACAATTAAATATGTATGGATAAAGATGAGAACTGAGTACTCCCCTGATATAGACATGAAGATCGATCGGAGACTGAATGAAGAAGATGATGGAAAACATCAACATCAACCTTCTGAAAGTCTTCTCGGTCCAAGGGAACCTGCACACAAAAACAAAAACCAACAAGCACACATGGAGAGAAGCACACGCCCCTACACTTATGCTAGAAAATAAATAAAAAGGATAGATCATCGGATTGCCTCCCGAGAAGCGCTTGTTTTTGTTAACCGAGTCACGAGCCTGACTCGACCCCGAATTAAATGGTCCATGGGGAAGCAAGAGAATCACCACTGGCTCAAAACAGATATGTCAGGGTCAAAGATCTTATCCTCATTACCGGATGAGAATAAAGAAGAAGAATCCACAATATAAGTGAAGAAAAGCAGAAGGATTCTTATAACATACGAGAAATAGGTATAAAGGCGATCCTTAAGAATACTCGTCATCGCCAAGGGCGGGAGGGTGGGAGAAAAAGATATCAAAGTGTCACCCGAGGACACTTGATAGAAACTCAAAGCAAGAGTCGATGGGGTAACCGGTAAAACATCACAAGTAATAGCAACATCAACGTCTCCTCCGGGATCAAAACACTCATCCTCATTTCCCGGTATGAAATGAGGAGAGTAAAAGCGATACATCACCTGCTTGGGTGTGCACGCGGTAGGACGGGGTGGCAACATAATATGAGAAATATCAGAAGACATATCTACCACCCGCGTCACCTCACCAGACCGAATCAAACGGAAGGTAGGGTCAAATCTCTCCACCTCCTCTACGATGGGAGGTGGCATGGCTAACAAAGAATGCTCATCAATAGCAAGAGAGTCGGAGCTATCAATGTCCTCAATCCCCTCTTCAAAGAGAGGATTCACCTCACTAGAGATGTAGGCGTCATCAAAATCAAATAAAGGGTTCGAATAAATCTTGAAATTTTCCTTCTGAACGTCTTCATCGGATAGTGACTCGTCATTACTAGAAGTAAAATCATCATCGAGATCAAAGAGAGGATTAGAGAAAGCCAAAGAATCGTCTCCCAAGATGTCGGTGGGAGGTAATGAATCATCACGAGAAAGAGATTCACACTCATCGTCACTATCAGAAGCAACCGTAGGCTCACTTTGGATTGGAATAAGAATCTCATCACAGGGAATAGTGATAAGACCCTCATCCCCCATGATGAGAGAGGCATCGGTCTCCGTAGTGGAAGAATCAAGAATAGGAGTGGTAGAATCCTTAGGCTCGAGAGCCGGCAAGTCGAGAGAAGGAATTACAATTGCACTAGGACATTGAGCACAAAGATCATTCCAAGAAATAGAATTCTCATCGTCATCATCATCATAATAGTAAGAACGCACAAGAGGAGGAGTATAATCACTAAGATTAGATACTTGCTCTTGTCGTTGTCGTTGTTGCTCCTCCAATGTCTCGGTCAGTCGAATTAAGCCGTCATGAAGTTTCAAAAGAAGGGCTTGTCTTTCGTCATTCAATGCATGGATTTGTTGAATTCTCTGAGAGGATTGATGATTGAGGGTGGGGTGTGGGGGCTCATAGTTATGAAAACCAGAATTATAGCACGGATGTGGCTCATAGGAAGTCATCGGTTGAGAAGAATTAGAACACGGATTTGGTTCATAATAATCCATCGGTGAGGAAAAATGAGGACACGGATTTGGCTCATAATAATTCATTGGCTGACAATAAGAAGTATCGTGAGGGCCCCCACAATGATTGCAACACGGGTATAGAGAAAAACCCGATGCATGTTGTGGATAGGGATTGTCATATGTGGGAGAGTGTGAGATAGTGTCATTAGAGGTGAAGTGTGAATTGGTCCAATTGCAAAATGAACAATGTCCAAATTCGTGATTAGGTATATCCATACCGCACCGCTCGCATGAACACCAATAACATGATTGACTATCAGACGACCCACACCCTATACAATATGAATCCATGAAGAATTAAAAAATAAGAGGGGTTGAGAAAAAGAATTAAACACAATAGAAGATAAAGAAGAATATTTTTTTAAACTTTTTATATATATATATATATGATATATATAGTAATAAAGACAATAAAATAAAATAAGAAAATATTTTTGATTTTTATAAATTTTTTATATTTTTTTGGATTTTTAAATTTTTTTTATTATATATAAACAAATATGAAAATAAACTTTCAAAGCGAAAGGATCTTCAAGTCACCAACTAAAAAACACAACGCCAATATCGCTACACACAAAGCCGGCAGTGGCGCCATTTGATTGTGTCGTTTTCGTACACCCAAAGGTTATCGTAGTTCCTGGCGAAGTGTGAATGGAAATCCGCGTTTATGTCTCAAGTTTGATGCTCGAATAAAAGATATTTTGATTTCGAAATTAAAAACTACTAATTTAACCGATTAAATATTAACATATATAAAAGCGATAAGGATGAAAATTAAACTACAATTATAAAGCGAGAGACATCTAAAATAATAATAACGACAATAAAAATGCTAAACTAAACAAGCATAATTAAAACTATATATTTAAGCTAATGAAACAAAGATAAAGGAAACGAACCCGTTTGATGACCCGGAGACGCCGAGCTAACATAAAACATAAAACGGTTAACGACAAATAAGGTGAACGACACATTTTTTTTTGTTAAGATTGACTTGTAAAAAAAAATAAATTTAGAAATTTAATTTTATAAAACCATTTTTTCATTATTATTAAAACTGATTTTTATCATTTTTATACAAACGATTATAAAACTAGAATTTCTAAACTAAATGAGATTTAGAAAATTAAATTAAAACTAAATCCCTATATTAACTACTTAGTGCACATCTAAACAAGAAAAGAATGATGGAGCAGTGGTAAGAACGAAAATCCTAAGGGTAAAGGTTTAATGTTCGCATCCTATAATAGACATTTTTTTTAAAATTATTTTTACTAGGCTAACAACCATGTAAACTGTTTGTTGCGACTTGCAGTTTGTAACCCAAATGAGATAAGCTATTAGCAATATAAAAACCAAGAAAATTCATGACCAAATCCTAACTTTTATTGACACCAAATCAAAATCACCCCAAACATCGAGCATCAAAACCCGAATCTCTAAACTACAAACTAGAATCAAAGCTACCACAAACTTCAAATTGAAATCTCATATCATACCAAAATCATCCGAAAATCAGCAGCTAACAGTATAAAACCGAATCTGAAATAATCATACCTTCGATTTCATTACCAAAACTTGCAAAAGAAAAGATAAAAGATGCGTTTTTTTCCTCTTCAAAAATCAGTAAAATCAAAACAAATAACAAGTACTGATCTATTTAAAACTGCTGCTTAAACAAAATTAAATTAAAGAGAGTAAAAAAAAAAATGAAATCTATTATCCTATCTAAATTAAAAACGCAGGAAAAAAATGGAAGTGAGTGTGTGTCTCTCTATCCTACGCTACTAAAGAAAAATAATGAAAAAAATTGCGAATAGAATGAATGATGCGTTTTTTTGTACGCAGCCCTCTTTCTGATCTCTCTTTCCATTCTTTTAGGTTGGTCTTGCTGGGCCATAGACATCCAAAACAAAAGGCCTTCAATCTTCCGTTTTCTATTTGTATCTTTTTTTTGGGCTGCTAACTTGATAAACGGGCCTGAGTAAAAGACTGGGCCTTTGTTTCTTCCAAAATGGGCCGACACTTGGTCATTGTTGGGCCTGCGTCTTTGGGCTTTAGCTGTCTTGTTAGTTGTATAATAATGGGTCGGTTCGACCCATTTAAATGGTGTCGGGCCGGCCCAATAAAATACGAATGCACCGTCAAACTCGATTTTTCACGCTCTTTCCATTTCTCGTGCTCGTCTTTGCTCTTTTTCTTCTTTTTAGCTCCTTTTCTTTAATATTCGTACCTACAATAATAAATAGCAAATATAAACGATATATGTACTAAAAATACATTTTTGCTATTTATTATGCGAAAAATGAGGGGTTATTTGTACTAAAAACATGAATAATCACGTGTTCAACACGCGCCAATCCGAAGAATCAACCATGATCTTGATACCAATTGTAGGATCGTATTTTTCTAAGGATTTGACATGTATGGATTAATCTATTGATATGGATGGAGAATGGAGAACTTAGAGAGAGAAAGAAGAGAGAGAACGGAGAGGAATAAGAAGAAAGATGGAATTGATGAAATGAAAAGTGTTCAACCCCTCCTAACATGCTAGGAGGGGGGTTTATATATCCCACCCTACATGTGAGCTATATGGGCTATATTGGATCACGAGCCCAATATCATTGGAGTGACCGATCCTTTCTAAATACGTAAAAACGTATTTCCAACAACCATAAACTCTTCAATTCCTTTCGGCAATGACAAAATCGGAGTAGAACACAACTTGTCCTTTAGCGTTTTGAAAGCGGCTTCTTCATCTAGTCTCGAAACTTAGAAACTTATGCGTACGAGTGGGGACCACACGTCCAATTCTTCACAGTAAGCTTGGTCATTGGCTTTGTGATCAATGAAAATCCTTCGATAAATCTCTGATAGTAACCAGCTAAACTAAGAAATTGTTGAACTTCAGTCGGCGTTATCGGTACCGACCAATCCTTAATTGCCTCAATCTTGGCAGGATCTACACGAACAACTTTGTTGTCAATCACATGCCTAAGAAATTGCACGGATTCGAACCAAAATTCACACTTAGAGAATTTTGCATACAGCTTCTCTTTCTTCAACAATTCCAATTTTTTTCTCAAATGCTTCTCATGCTCTTCCTTGTTCTTGGAATAAATAAGGATACCGTAAATAAACACAATGACGAACTTATCCAAATACGACTTGCACACACGGTTCATCAAATTCATAAACACAACAGACGCATTCGTCAAACCAAACGGCATTACTTGAAACTCAAAATGCCCATACCGAGTACGGAAAGCTGTTATAGGAATATCTTCCACTCTAACTCGCAGTTGGTGATACCCCGATCTCAAATCGATCTTCGAGTACACAATTGATCCTTGCAACTGATCAAATAAGTCTTCAATCCTCGGTAATGGATATCGATTCTTGACTGTCAATTTGTTAAGCTCCTGATAGTCGATACACATTCTGAACGATCCATCCTTCTTCTTCACAAACAACATAGGCGCTCCCCAAGGCGATGAACTCGGTCTAATAAACCCCTTATCCATCAATTCCTTCAATTGATCGGATAACTCCTTCAATTCTGTTGGTGCCAATCGATAAGGCGTATGAGCAACCGGTGCAGCTCCAGGCACCAAATCGATCAGAAATTCTACTTCACGAGATGGCGGTAGTCCCAGAAACTCTTCAGGAAAAACATCAGGATACTCTCGAATCACTGGCACATCTTTCAACTTCGTATCTACATCACCGTCGCTAATAATTTGAGCCAAAAATACATCACACCCTTCCTCCATGTACCTCATCACCTTCAATCAAGATATTACTCTCAAACGAGAAGTACACTCGTCACCCTTCACTGTTAACACCTTCTTTCTCAACGAAATCTGAACTAACCTCTCACCACAAACAATCACCGCACCATGTGAAACTAACCAATCTATCCTAATGATCACATCAAACGATCCTAGCTCTCTTGGCATCAAATCAATATCAAACACATAGTTCCCTAACTTCAAGGAACACACTTTCAGTATAGAAAGTGCTAACAATCTTTCCATCGGCTAATTCCACATTATAGTTAGTTGTTAACATTACTAGTTCTCTATTGATAAGGCGACTGAATTTTACATCTACAAAGCTTCTATCCGGTCTAGAATCAAACAATACGCTAGCATAACGAGCATCAAGTAAGAACGTATCAGTTACCACGTTCGGACCTTGAGGCTTGTCTGCAGTCCCCACCACATAAGCTGGAGCGGCAGTATTTCCTCCTTGTCTATTCCCAGCCTTTGGACAATTACCTTGTTTGTGTTCTCTCTCACCACAACCAAAGCAAACCATAACTCTAGTGGCATTTTCTACCATAGCCACACCTCTTGTCCGACACTCCACAGCTTTATGTCCAGCCTTTCCACATTTTTTAAAAGTAGGAGGGTAGTTTACCACATGATACAAACTACAACGGCCACACTTGGTATTGACCTTGTTTCCTTTAGGCACTATGGCAGCTCGCATCCCATCATTTCTTCCCTGGTTGAATTGCTGATTTCCGTTCGATCCCTGAGTGTTATTATGATAACTCCCACGGTTCTGACCTTGCGATTGATTGGATTGGGCAGACTCCTACTTTCTCTTAATCCCTTCATTCACACTATCTTTCCTGTCTTGCACCTTAACGTCCATTAGAGCGTGAGCCACCTGGACAGCTTCATCAAAAGATCTAGGATTTGACAAAGTAGTCTCACCCTTGATGTTGCTTGACAATCCTTTGATATACTGTTTAATTTTCTTGCGGTCATCCGCAAAAGCATTGGGGCACAGCAAGCTCAACTCATTGAATCTCCTGGTGTAACCAGTTGATGACGTATAGTCCCTAGTCGGGCTGGATAGTCCGACTCACGGGTACTGCCCGTATCCATCAGGAATGGATTAATGCTTATGCGATGTGCGCACAGCCCAGGAGGCCCGGTAAGTCGATGTCGCGCATACGGTTCATTACTTAGACCGTGTTCTCGTCGCACTGCGACATGATCAGACAGAATATAATCTATCTTATGATTATATTTTCCTAAGGGAAGAAGATATACACTTTCCTCGGTTACGCGATAAGGATCAATCTATTTTGAATCATTATCTCTTCCTTAGGCCGCAAGAACAGGGAGCCCAGCCTGGACTCCTCTCGGGTATAAAAGGAACCCCCATGGTTCCACAAAGGTACGATATACACAATACCCTAAACCCTAATACACTTAAATCGATTACTTACTCTTACGTCGGAGCCTAATCGCGGGTCACAAACCCAAGGTAAGCCTAACGGTGTCTGTTTAGTGCGCATGGTCCTCAAAGCAAGTTTCACTTGGTGCAAGAGTTGGAGTCCACAAGACCCCGAATTAAGCCTAATTCGGGTTAAGCTCGGTCCATCCAACTTTTGTATCAACAACTTGGCGCCATCTGTGGGACCCTACACTAAGCTCTAAGTAATGACGAAAAGCGACGCAAACCCGCCCCCACCAAAGGGGGGATCTAAGAAGCCAACAGGTCTGTACTCAAGCTTTGAACCTCATAACCCAGGTCGTGGAGGGAAGGGATTGCAAGTATCTTTCTCTCCACTAGTCACCTCAACCCTACAGATAGTTGGGGATGCATCGTCCTCTCGGGAAATCCATGATCAAGGCCACAAGGACGCTCTGGAGACGAGGGTTGTGATAGACCCGTGGACGGAGACATATATTCCTCCCTCGAAAAAGAAGAGTATGAGCGACCACGTCGCAGAAAACTATGAGGCTCTAATTCCACTCATGAGAGCGCAGATGAGGGCAAATCCGACAAGAGATCTTCAGATCAGACTAGACTTCGATAAGGAACTCAAGGCTATAGAAGGGTCAAGACCTAACAAGGAAGCTAGGAAGGAAAGGAGGAAGAAAGAAAGAACGACTAAGATTCCAACATCTCCTTCGGGCGCGCCCTTATTGAAGACACATCATCCTCAGACAGTTTTGAGAACCCAAAAGAAGGGGACGGCTTCATTACACCAGTCAATAACCATCGAGGCACAAGTGTGAAAGACAGATTAGGGTCTGACCCTTTGGGCAGACGGAGCGCCCTTAACAGGTTGGGCCCCTTGGAAAGAGATTCTTCCCAAGATCTGCAAGGATAAGAAAGAAATAGGAGCACCTGATGTGATCGTGATAGTATAGTGATAATTAGATACGTTATAGGGTAAATTAGAAAAATACCTTTAGGAAAAAGTAATAGACTAATATTACCAAAGACGAATTTAATTAAACACGTGATGAACCAAGTTCGTTGTACACGAAGATCGAGTGAATTTGAGACGTTTTGATTCGATTTGGACAATTGATTTGAATTGGTTTTCGGTTTTTAAACTACAAATTAAATTCACCAATTTTAAACCTATTTTAATCCTAAAGTGCATGAATCGTAAACCCCGCTATTATTTTAATCTAATCACTTAAAATTAAAAACAATTTAAAATTTAAACTATTTAATAATCTATAAAAATTAATCTATTTAATAAAAATAACTTTTAATCTATTTTTAGAAATCTAATTAACTTTTTAAACTAATTAACTTTATTAAAAATTACTTTTAAACCTAATCTATTTTTAAAACTATATTTTATTTAAACCTAAAATAATAACAAACTAATATTAAAAATTAATAAAAACATTTTTTTATTTTATTTTAAAAATATTTTGAAACTAATTATTATTGTAAAAAGTCAAAATTTACTTTAATAAAAATAATAATTAAACTTTATTTAAAACTGAAACTTAATTAAACAATATTTAAATTAAAATCTGCCAGAAGTAGTAATACTATATTAATAAACTAACTGTTAATAAAACAAAATGAGCACTGAGCTCAGTTGGCTAACACGTTGGCCCTGTGACCAGGAGGTCATAAGTTCGATTCCCATGAGGGACCATTTTTTGTGATTATTTTCTGATAATGAAAAGATGAAAAATGGTCACAGGAATGACCTTTGTAAAGCTTATTTTTAATTGAGCTCTTAGGAAACAACTTATGGGCTAATTAGATCAAAGGGATCTGATAAGCTGTTTGCTTGAACAATTAAACAGCAAGTTTACTTAAAACAACCAAACACACTCACAGATTAAAATGGAACGCTAAAAACTAAATATTAGCAAGCAGATAAAATCATACAATTTAAACATTCAGACAATCTAAATATCAAACAGGTCAGTCTTAACTTAATCATGAATCTAAGATCTACACAGCTCACAAATTCAGTAGAAAGAACAAAACTCATATTTCATAACAATATCTTATTCAAAAGAACAGTCATCACATTAGCAGGATGCATATCAGCAATCTTATATTTAATTAATTCCTATCAAAACAGTAGGACTCATAAGAACACTCAACATAACAAAGTATGCATCAGCAAAATAAACCTTAACGAAAGCTGATAAAGAGAAACTCAAATTAACAGTTACGTGAAAAATGATCAACTCTGTTATAAGCTATCAACCAGATTAAGTCTACACGTTTAACTACATTAGCAGAATACTAAAACTCGTATATCAGTTAACCCAACTTCCCCAATCAATTCAGGCATCAACCACTTAATCAACAAAAGAGATCAGCAAGGTCTAAATCAACCTTCAATACTCAACAGATAAGAATAAATAACAAAATCCTAAAACTGAACAAATCAGTCACGTCCAACACTTATCAGCAGAATATAGAACTAATTAAGCTAAAGCATAAATTAATCAACTTAAACAAATTATTTAAACTATCCTATATCACATATATCACTTTTATCATAAACAGACTAAAAGAAAAATGTATAATATAACACAAATTTAACTGAATAACATACCATTTGTAGAGACCATTTGGGAAGTAACGCAGCGCTGAGCTGGCTAACAAATCGAATCAACACCATCTAACGTCATGATCGAACCACCATAACCATCATAATCAAATCACGAACACCATAATATTCGACCCATATTTCTTTATAGATCAAACAGTGGGTTTGACCTTTATCCCAACTTCACTTTCATCATTTAACCAAGCTATATTTCTTTTCAGCTTAATTAAATAACGTTTTTATTATAATATCAAAATTAAACAGTAGTATTTTAAAGAAAGATTTAACAGAAAATAAAATAGACAAAAAGATTTATGCCAAATTAAACTTTTATTAAATCAATTAAAATATTACAATACTCTGGAAATTGAAATACAATAACCCTACAGCTAATTTAACATTATAACCTTAAGTAAAGAAAAGGGATGATGAATTACATAAAAGTAGAGGGTTTTTATAGCCATCCCAAAGGCTGTTGAGGGAGCATCTTCGAATCTTCACCAGCATATTCCAACTTTAATATTGGCCTTTAGATCAGTATATTGATCTTATCTCTCATGTTGGCTTTGATCCTACGGTTGATAAGACACAACTAGCACACGGATTGCCAACGTGGCATCCGTTTGTGCTAGTTGTGCTTCTTGGATACTGATTTGGCCTCTCTTGATTGGTGGAGTGGGGAAAATGAGGTGTTTCATCCAGTAAATCACTGCCACGTAGCCTAGCCTCTCCATCATTCTCTTCCTTAAAACATGGGGAATTAATTCCCCATGCGTGTGAATAACTCGTGGGAACAAAAGCCCTATTTAATTTGATGATTTAATGATTTAGGGTTTTAAACAGTAACTTTTGTGACTGGTTATTCATTTTTGGGGAAGATGGAAGAAAGGGATACATAGGATGTATCGACCTAATTATTTTATTGTGTGGTGAATAGGAAAAACGTGTGAAGTAAATAAAGGTGAGTGGGTGTGGATCGTTTTATTTAATGTTGTGTGTGAGGCAGTTGGTAAAAACATGTGATATGTAAATCATTTTGAACAAACAAAAAATAGCTAAAATCCCATATCTACTCCATTCGTTTAACATTTTTCACTGATTTGGGCTTTTGGCCCAAGAAAGAAACTCCATCCGTCTAATAAATGTTGCTTTAGGCCTATTGGGCTTTTGGGAGTAACATAACCATTTTAATGGTATTTCAGGCCCAATAAGTATTTGTGGGACCCACTTGGCCCAATTCTTTTGATAAAGTAAAATCCTTGGAAACGAACTCGATTTGTGGCTTCTCGATCTTTTCTTCAATCTCGTGTCGATATTTTCCGGTTTTCGCGAACTTGGTACCTACACACACGAAACAACAAAAACAAACATATACAAGACATTTTCATGATATTTATGAAATTATTGAATGTTTATAGATACAAATGATATGAGTAAAATCACTCATATCAAACTCCCCCTTGCTAAGAAATTGTCGTGTCCTCACGCAATGATAAAATAAAATACTAACTACACTATTATTCAACTTTTGACATTTTATTTTGCAAAGACATAATGTATTGCTTTCATTATTTGAAAAATAACTTTAAGGATCATAAAACTCAAATAGATTCATCGTCCCCGACTTTTCACTTTTCCATGCCAAGTACAAAAAAAGATCATTGTCAATCATAAGCCCCAAAATTAAACCAACTCATACAAGTAATTTGTGTTAAACTCAATCTCCTATTATTCCTAATTGTATCTCTAGATTTTATTTGTCATTCACCCAAAGGCTCATTTGACTTTATTTTGATATTTATTAGTCTAAAAATGAAGGCAAGAACGGTGTAAACTCAACACTCAAAACCTAACCTCGACTTCAAAAACCGTTGTCACTAAAGAAAGCCCACATCAAGGATAACTTAACACGATTTAGGGATAAATCCCGGACCCGAAATTTGGCTAATATGGCTACTTAAAAGCAACAATAAAACCTCCAAAGTCAATTATGACCTTATTAATGGAGTAAGCAACAACTACAGCATAACACCTTGTGGCTCTTTAAGATGCAATTGTGCTCCTTATTTAAAATCCACACCCTAAGGCTCCTTGGACAAAAATAAGGGAATTGACTTCACCATCCCACCTTCCGGATCATGATGATGAAGCAATTTTTATTCAACACACCCCTTGACATACACCCTAAGGCTCTAATGACAAGGTTAGTGCTACATGACTCCCACCCGAAGGCTCCTAGAGAACATGTTTTTATTTATTCTTCTTTATTAATATGATATTTATAGTAAGCCAAATTTCCGCAATCCCATGATCAAAAGTCCATGATGCTGACACCCTTAATGTGTTCTCACTTTAATTACAAGGGAAGAAAAAGAAGGAGTTACAAGTTAAGATATCAAGCCTAAACCGCTAAAAACTTCATTTATTAAGCAATTATTATTCAAGCGTGGAAAGTAAATACAAGGAGATTAAATCAAACACAAAAATACTTGCACAAAGAAGAGTTTGTAACACCCCCAAATTTATACAACTCAGTTCAGCGGAAGACTAGTTGGTGTTACGGGATAGCACATTACTCACATCATAGACAACGCATAAAAATCGCGTCGTTTATTAATAAATCATTTCCATTCATAAACATCAAAGTTACATAGGTCCCAAGTCATTACATTTCATACAAAGTTTTACAAAGTGTTTGAATGGAAAAATATAGTTTAGGTGCGGGCCATGAATTCTTGTTGTCTTCCCGAGAATTACCTTCAAGTACCTGAGATAAGACATGTTAAAAGAAAAGGTCAGCGATAACGCCGAGTGAATTCATAGAGTTTAATAAATTCCATCAATATAACTTTGGTATAAATTTAGTACCAAAAATCAATTCGTACAAATCATTGTAATAGGCCGTAAAATGGCCAAAATCGTTTTATACAAATCTTTGTAATAGGCCATAAAATAGCCAAAGTCATTTTATATAAATCCTTATCGAAAATCATAATATAGGCATTTGCCTTAAAAATCATTATACGAATCATTGTCGTTAAAAACATCATACAATACGTCTTATGACGTTGTATAAAATCCAATAAAAACCGTTATATGAATATGGTTATGAAAACCAAAATACAAACATAATATCAATAGTATGACCCAGTATTGCTAGTCAGGCAATACATCGTAATTCGGAGCGTCCAGTAATATTTTTGGTGATTTGGATTATTATAAGCCGCATGACATTGTTACCTTACTAAACCAAAACGGGTAGCTAACCCGATACCAATTTTGCCCATCTAAAGTAGCGTGTCGTCACAAAGGTCACGCTATTGGAAATCTTCTCATACATAAATTCGCTTACCAATCAATGTGGCACGACGGGGATCAACCGTCAAGGCGCGAACTGGGGTGATCGTCCCCAAATAGTACTATTAAATGCATAAGCGTCTACCAACTCCCGGTAGTTCACAATTCATGCTAATGGGACTTTTAGTGACATAACCTAACTTTAATAATCCATTTAATTTCATCTATCGGGTCCATTAATCATTTATCGGGTCATACAATCGGGTCATTCAATCATTCGGGTCCAAAATTAATAAACAAACAATCGGGACAAATGGTGTCCAAAATTTTATAAAAACTAACATGTTATCTCCCTCGCGGGTTTATAAAGCATTTATAAAACATTTAAAAGAGTGCGAGGCTATGAACTCACGTTGATGTGGGAAGTCGGGTTATCGGCAATTCGGACGTACGGTGCGTGCTTCAATCACGGAAACCTAGACAAATAATAATCGGTCTTAGACGTTTGTCCAATGACTTTATAAAAATAACATCTTGGTATACATATGATGATTATATATATATGATGATCAAGTGGGTTTACATATTCTCGTTTACTCCTTTTAGTGTTATATGTCGATAACTTTTATACTAGTTTACTAGTTTTACCCGTTTACGTGTCTTAAGCCCAATAAGCTTATTATAAGTTATTTAACTTATTTTAATCCATTTTGTACCTATATTATCAGTATGTATACTTTCCAAGTTGGGCCTAAATGGGTTAAGCCCAATAAGTTCTTTTTATGGGTGTTTATCTTATTTAGTCCATTTATTAGTCCAAGTATTAGTCCAATATGTTTACTTAGCTCGTTAATGTCCGTATGCCCTAAAGTTCGGGTTTTGTCGGTTTTTACTTGTTATACATGTCTATATATCAGTATATAAGTTTTATAAAGTTTTCATTAGACGGGTCCAACCATCTAAGTTTTATTTAACAAAAACGTTAATTTTACGGCAATAGCCGAAAAAGTCGTAAAAATCATGTTTATAGTTTTATAACTTATAAAACTTAACAAGTTTCCATTTTCATCATTTATACACTTATTACACCTTTTATATATTTATATAAATAAGTTTTATAAGTTAGTGGGTTTTTATTTATATTTTATATATTAAAATGTGAGTGCTTATATAATAGTATTATTCTTTAATTTCCAAAAATCTGATTTTTAACTTCATCTTCACCAAAAATGTCATATCTTGAGTTCTACATGGAGATAGAAGCTCAAATTTTTATCACATAAACTACATGATATTTGCTACATTTAACTCTTCTATAGCTACTGTTGAATCATCCTTTAAGTATTTTCTAAAAATCGTCCAAAACAGTAACTTCAGATTTATACCCTAAACTTGTTTTGATCATATCTCACTCATTATTTTGATTCCATTGCATGGCCAACTCTCACATGTGTACAAGACCCATAGCTTACTGTAAATGGGTTCTACTTCATCATATTATCAGTTTACCACTTGGTCCTTTACTGTTTTATACAGCCATGCAAATTAATCAAGATTTTAACCTTGTTTCTTATAGTTTTTCACCTTTTTATCCATGATTATCAACAACAAATCCCCACATAACATTTTTATCATCATATAATCATCATAAATATATACAATAGGAAATAAAATACAAGTTTACATAATCAAAATAATAAGAAGGTGAGGAGGACAATCTTTATACCACCAAGTTGACATAGGTGATGATTTTGACATGGTTTTTGATGAAGAAACTTGTAGACAACCATGACCATCTTCAAGACCACCATGCTCCATGGAATCCTTGTGGAAAATCAGCCTCATGACACCATGAAAACTCCTCCATGGATGTTATAAGTACCACCAATCAATAGGGTTTTGAAAGGGCTTCAACATAGGTGTAAATTACATAGGATTTTGTGGTTAAAAATCATATGAAGGTGGTGTTTTGGAGGCTATATGGGACGGCCAAAAATGGAGTTAGAGAGAGAGTTGTGAGTTTTTGCATGTTGTAAATGAGAGTGGTAATGGTTGCAAATGGTTTTGATGTGTTAAAGCTTAAGATGTAAGCTACTTAGGACAAGTGTGTCTTTGGTTATGAGGTTGTGACACCTCATGTGTTACTAGCTAAGTTATAGCCGGTTTTGGAGTGGGGTGGGACAAGTGTCCCACTTGTCTCATCCCACTTATTTACGGGTACTCCTCGATTCTAGTTTCCTCGATTTGCGTGCCCTCGGGTCGTTTTACGAAAAACGTTTTTATAAATTATGAATCACCGTCACAAAACGAATCCAATAAAAATTGTCTCATCAAAAACGGAGTTCGAAAACGTAAATACGAAATCCTAAGGTTTCCGGTTTAGTCGTAAAGGTCGTTAAAATAAAATCGTAAGTCCTAATCTCTTCTCGTAAATTTGTGAGTTTATGAACTAACACAAATTTAAAACTCCAAAATAATGTTCTCAGATAAATTTATTTTCTGAAATGTTGGACTGTCACCAAAGACGGTGTATGTAAACGTAAGCACGTAACGTTGAATCCTCCGGTTTAGACGTATTCGACGCTACTTCAAGATGTAAATCCAGATTTCTTCCCAAAAATATGTGAGTTCATATTGTAACATTAAAATAATATTTTCAAATAATATTTGAGAATAAAATATCAATCGTAAATTGACGGATTGTCACAGCATTTACCCCTAAACAGGATCTTTGTCCTCAAAGATCATCTTACCTTACTACTCGCTTCTTATAGAGTTAAAGCCATGTGGGTATTTCCTCCACATTCGGTCTTTCCTCACAAGTGCAATTCATTACTATGCGCGAGTTTCATCAAACATAACTACGGGAATAAGATCAGGCTTAATGTTGACTTACTTTCTCTATCCATGATGTTCACGGGTTTTTGATGAATGCAACTTTTCGCCGATCTAAGCTCTATTAAGAATAATCAGAATTTCACTTGATAGATATTCCATCAAGTGCGATTTACGAAACATAATTCACGCGGTTCTTGAAGTCCTAGGGTAGATCCAGCTTATATGCCTTTCAATCCCAACTTTTACATCATTTCAATGGTCCCATACAATCGGGGACTTATATCCCATGATTTGTCAGATCATGAATTCATTTCTCCAAGTTTAAAATAGTGGCATAACTTCGCTACCCATTTGGCACTTCAAGATCTACATTTCACTTTCAAATAACCTCTTGCCCACTATCGGCAGTTAATAATCAAATCCTAATTTCAATAATCATTTCAGATCTCGCGGGTCGGGTATTTTGCAAGGATAGGTTCGCCATCATAGGAAACCTTAAACCTAAGAGACATGTCCAACTCACAATGGGTGTATGTCGGATGTCTTCATCTCAACTCCAGCTTACAGATGCTCTAATTTCTAAATCTTAACAAGATTCGATCTCGATCCTAATACGATGATTATCAATGATAATCTCTCCAAAGGAAAATGATTATATGGTCTATTACCAAAGGTCAATCATTCAAACATAAAACAACACTTATATTACTCTGTATCGTTACTTTACCTCGTCCCTTCGATTTGGGATGGTACATAGTACTCTCATCAAGGTTCGTTCTCAATGATTTCCGAGCAAATCTCTAGAAATTCGATGCGAAGCGAAGATCTTGATAAAGATGTTCGATACAGGCACACTATGTTTACATAATTCTTTTGCATTTATCATTAACGGGAATGATATTAGCAGATTTGGTCAGTCTGTCGACGATGACCCAAATCGAATCAAATTTAGATGATGACCCTTGCAATAGCTAAACGTTTACTAATGTATGAGGCGATGTCTGCCTTCATAATTTGCCATTAGTACAACTTCTTCAGACAAAGATACTTCTAGCCATAAATGATATAAATAGAATACTTATACTTACAAATTCCAACATAACTATATCTCACAATCTTCCAATTTTAGACAATCACAAGTGGTCTTTAAAATATTTAATGCTATCAACTTCTCAATTTTAATGATTCATATTAGTCGTGAATCCTCTTTTATAATCTACATTATCCTTTTTACAAACATCGTTTATTTTTATATCGTTCGGCAAATTATTTTGCACCTTCATTATTAAGGAACATGTCCTAACTGGTTCTTTATTTTATTTTTTTTTTTCTACATAATGCGTCGGTATCTATATTCACTTCTCATGATGATATAATTATCATGTCCACATATCACTCAGATATTCTTTCTATATTATGCGTTAGTAATTACGTTTACCTTTCTTCATATTTTCTCTATTTTAGTTTCTTCTTAACTATCATTTTTATCCGTTTTTATCAATCCAGCGTTTAAAGCGTCGATAATTATTACAATTAAATAATTATTATGACTAATTAAATATTAAGTATTCAATTATTATGAAATGTAAACGTAAAAGTTTTAAATTTCTTAGTTCGACCAGTTATATAAAATGTTCAAAATAAATTTGAGTTTAATTAACAAGATTTTCGTTGATTTATCGAAAATATTTAATAAGATTCGTAATTGTTCGAAAAATTCTTTGGTTTATACTTTGGTCAAAGTTTCTTTAGTTTGAAAAGCGTAAATTATCGTTTCAAATTTCAAGTCATGTTTTATATAGTTTCCTCAATTCCTCTTAAGTTGTCTAAAAGTATACACAAACATTTACCCCTAAACAGAAGTTTAGTTAAATGGTTTGTGTATAAGGGAATAATCCCTTAAAATTCTTTGTTAAAATATTTGTCAAAACATATTTCCATTTCTTTTTGGTAAAATCCAAAGTCTTAAAAGGGCTCTTAATTTTTGAAGAGTCAATTTATATTCCATTATCCTTTTAATCACATAGTCAAATCATGTAAAGATTCAGGTCTTTAATCACGTGTTAATTATTCAAGGTTCAGGTTTATACTGTTCGGCCAATTCAGGGCAGTCTATAAATAATTATTAACTCATTCTTATTCTGATAAACATACATATAGTCCTTAATGATCACGAGCATGAATTTATCAAATTACAGCCTACACACGTGATTCAGCATATTTATGAATACTACATGTGCATTGTCAATCCAAACGACATCACATGAAACTTATAATGTTCATTACAAGTACCGGATGTAGTGATTGGAATAAATAATCTCTTTCGCAGATGCGAAGTTGATGATAACCATGCCGTAAATCAAATCTTAAAACATACGCTAAAACCTTGTAAATGATCGAACAAATCTTCCATTTCGAGTTATGGATATCGTTTTCGATTGTCAATTTACTCAGTCACAGTAATCTATAAATATAAGGAAAGATAACACCATAGCTCTTCAGGATGACAGGCTTGGTATAATAAAATCTTTCTCCAACAACTTTCTCAGTTGTACGGTAATTCTTTAAATTCAGATGGTGCCGACGTACAGCGCACAAGCCACAGGTGCAGCACCGGGAATATAATCAAATACCAAATTCAACTTGCCTTAGTGGCGAAGGTCTAGTTAATTCACCAACAAATACCTCCTAAAGTTTCAGATAAGATAAACATCTTTTAATAAATACATATTAGGTTCTTCTAGGTTATAATATCTATAACTAGTTCATAACCATTCACGGTATAATTTCGAGTCTTAATACAGGATATGGTCATCCATCAAGAATTATTTAGATCACTTTTGATAATCAACATCTTATCATTTAGGGGAATTCTACTCGAGTTCCCATCAATTAAGACAATGTCGTCATGTCATAATCAATCAATTCATTCCACTGGCACTATCAACTTTCCAGTTTTATTGCCGTCGATAAGATGCGAACTTCTCAAAAGTCTAATAATAATTCATAATCCTTCACAAATTCAGGAGACATAACTACCATTAAAAGAGTAAGGTCAACACATAATCTACGCGAGAGAATTTCAAATCAGATACGGACGAAGACATTTAATGGATATGAATATATCCCATGTTTTCATAATTTGAGTACGCATTCGAAAGCTCCTCGGATCGTTACCCAGGTCATTCAAATGAAATCAAATCAAAATAAATGATAGGAACGTCGATACATCCAGTCGGGTATCAACACTCAATAATCAAATACTTTTCCTAAGAATTTCACTACGGGAGAATTGGACAAGAAAGAATTGTCAATTGTCAAATAAGACAATTTCCACAGATGAGTAAATTCGGCTCAGAAGAATAGATGCAACAGGCACATATGTAGGTGTCCCTAACACTATGTCCTTATTTTTCACTTCTTGCAGATCTCATTAAAATTTAATCTTTCACAATCCTCACAGAAAATGTATTGTTTATTCATTAGTTTTATGGTGACTACTAATCAGTCTTGCATAGTCCATTCCAAATTGTATGTAGGCGCGCAACTATATACAATTTCAAGATTAACGATGCAATAATCAGTTCGTCAAAATTTTATCATCATGTTTACAGTAAAAATCATTTTCATGCTTAATTCTTAGATAAGAACCAAGAATAAATTTACAAAGATTTTCTTTGTTATGAAAACAATTAAGTTTCCAAAGCTTTTCATAAACAACTTCATTTTGATATCAATCACTTATAATTCTCACTTTGAATAATCCTTATTGTGATGAAAATTAAATTTTCTCAAAGGATACCGTTTTAACTTTATAAAAACAATGTGTGATCTGCAAAAGAGTGATGGAAAGATGTTCACCAAGAACTAACTTCAATATATATCAGGAAACGAGCTTAGCCAAATAATCATGAGGTTCATGATCTCGATGGCACTCAGGAATACAAAGAGAATAATCTACAACGTAACTCAATTCGAGATGAGTACTTGTTCAATGGTTGCATCACTAATGTGAACATTAGGAAGAAGCAATAAAAGATAGATAACATCGATACATGTAGAATTTAGTAATTAAAGGTAGTCTTTTCGTTAATCACAAACAAGTCTAAATTGTACCGTAACACATTACATGTCACTATGTCATACAATTCTCGGAACTCATCCTACCAACTGATATCTCAGTTAAGTTAGGGATTATTTTTAAAAGATACCACAATGAATACTAATCTACAAGAGTCATTAGGTGTTCCATATGTCCCGGAAGATCCATCGGTCTCAATTCAGAAGAAGATTTCTTCAATTTATTTCTTGGACACTAGGCATCCTCGTTAGTGGACAATGGTCTAGGAACAACCCTTAACACAAATCAATAATCAATTAAATCCTTATAATTCAATCACAAAACTTAACGACTTCCTCTTAACAATCTTATATCCCATACAAGTTAAATTTTACTTTATTCAAGTTTTAACCAGTTTTATACTCAATTCGATATCCTTCCTCATTTTCCAATACTTACAACCTTATTCTTCGGCCTTGTAAAGGCAATACAATCTCAATATGAATCAACACTTAATTTCCAATCCTATAACTCCTTTATCAATAATTATCAAATGAGTCATTAATATGAAATGACTTAATCATTCAACTAGACTTCTCGGAAAGGTATTAGTGGCATGAGGCTTTTGGGTACTGGTTCCAATGACAGCCTCAAGTGCAACATTCACCCTTTCGATTTCGATTTAAGAATTGGATGACAACGAATCAGATGACATCTTTCCAGGTGATAACGTTTTGTCAAACTCCACTCTATAAGGAAAGATCGTCATGTCATCGATATCAGTTTTAATCTCGCCAATTCTTATTCAATATCACAATCAACTAATATCTATATTTCTACGAATATCAACCATTTGTTGGGATCATAATTATCCGCAACTTGGTTTAGATCTAGGATAGCTAAAATTCCTACGAGAATAGCTTAGATTAATTTACTAGGGGATTTAGGGTTACTTGTGACAATCTACGTCGTATAAATACCTCGTATAAAAATCAAAATAATCATCAAACAATCATGTAATAAAATTACATCATATATATATATATAATCCAAGTTATATATATATATTAAAATAACACTTCTCAGTCTTGGCCTTGTCGGTAACTCGGGAATTCTTCGGCACCGTTATAGTCAAAAGATTTTTAGACATTTTTAGAAAAATGTTTATAGTTAAAAGATTTTGAAATGTTTTATTCAAAACCTTAGTTTTAAAAATCTTTCGTTCTCTATAACGAGAGCTCTGGTACCAAACTGTAACACCCCCAAATTTATACAACTCAGTTCAGCGGAAGACTAGTTGGTGTTACGGGATAGCACATTACTCACATCATAGACAACGCATAAAAATCGCGTCGTTTATTAATAAATCATTTCCATTCATAAACATCAAAGTTACATAGGTCCCAAGTCATTACATTTCATACAAAGTTTTACAAAGTGTTTGAATGGAAAAATATAGTTTAGGTGCGGGCCATGAATTCTTGTTGTCTTCCCGAGAATTACCTTCAAGTACCTGAGATAAGACATGTTAAAAGAAAAGGTCAGCGATAACGCCGAGTGAATTCATAGAGTTTAATAAATTCCATCAATATAACTTTGGTATAAATTTAGTACCAAAAATCAATTCGTACAAATCATTGTAATAGGCCGTAAAATGGCCAAAATCGTTTTATACAAATCTTTGTAATAGGCCATAAAATAGCCAAAGTCATTTTATATAAATCCTTATCGAAAATCATAATATAGGCATTTGCCTTAAAAATCATTATACGAATCATTGTCGTTAAAAACATCATACAATACGTCTTATGACGTTGTATAAAATCCAATAAAAACCGTTATATGAATATGGTTATGAAAACCAAAATACAAACATAATATCAATAGTATGACCCAGTATTGCTAGTCAGGCAATACATCGTAATTCGGAGCGTCCAGTAATATTTTTGGTGATTTGGATTATTATAAGCCGCATGACATTGTTACCTTACTAAACCAAAACGGGTAGCTAACCCGATACCAATTTTGCCCATCTAAAGTAGCGTGTCGTCACAAAGGTCACGCTATTGGAAATCTTCTCATACATAAATTCGCTTACCAATCAATGTGGCACGACGGGGATCAACCGTCAAGGCGCGAACTGGGGTGATCGTCCCCAAATAGTACTATTAAATGCATAAGCGTCTACCAACTCCCGGTAGTTCACAATTCATGCTAATGGGACTTTTAGTGACATAACCTAACTTTAATAATCCATTTAATTTCATCTATCGGGTCCATTAATCATTTATCGGGTCATACAATCGGGTCATTCAATCATTCGGGTCCAAAATTAATAAACAAACAATCGGGACAAATGGTGTCCAAAATTTTATAAAAACTAACATGTTATCTCCCTCGCGGGTTTATAAAGCATTTATAAAACATTTAAAAGAGTGCGAGGCTATGAACTCACGTTGATGTGGGAAGTCGGGTTATCGGCAATTCGGACGTACGGTGCGTGCTTCAATCACGGAAACCTAGACAAATAATAATCGGTCTTAGACGTTTGTCCAATGACTTTATAAAAATAACATCTTGGTATACATATGATGATTATATATATATGATGATCAAGTGGGTTTACATATTCTCGTTTACTCCTTTTAGTGTTATATGTCGATAACTTTTATACTAGTTTACTAGTTTTACCCGTTTACGTGTCTTAAGCCCAATAAGCTTATTATAAGTTATTTAACTTATTTTAATCCATTTTGTACCTATATTATCAGTATGTATACTTTCCAAGTTGGGCCTAAATGGGTTAAGCCCAATAAGTTCTTTTTATGGGTGTTTATCTTATTTAGTCCATTTATTAGTCCAAGTATTAGTCCAATATGTTTACTTAGCTCGTTAATGTCCGTATGCCCTAAAGTTCGGGTTTTGTCGGTTTTTACTTGTTATACATGTCTATATATCAGTATATAAGTTTTATAAAGTTTTCATTAGACGGGTCCAACCATCTAAGTTTTATTTAACAAAAACGTTAATTTTACGGCAATAGCCGAAAAAGTCGTAAAAATCATGTTTATAGTTTTATAACTTATAAAACTTAACAAGTTTCCATTTTCATCATTTATACACTTATTACACCTTTTATATATTTATATAAATAAGTTTTATAAGTTAGTGGGTTTTTATTTATATTTTATATATTAAAATGTGAGTGCTTATATAATAGTATTATTCTTTAATTTCCAAAAATCTGATTTTTAACTTCATCTTCACCAAAAATGTCATATCTTGAGTTCTACATGGAGATAGAAGCTCAAATTTTTATCACATAAACTACATGATATTTGCTACATTTAACTCTTCTATAGCTACTGTTGAATCATCCTTTAAGTATTTTCTAAAAATCGTCCAAAACAGTAACTTCAGATTTATACCCTAAACTTGTTTTGATCATATCTCACTCATTATTTTGATTCCATTGCATGGCCAACTCTCACATGTGTACAAGACCCATAGCTTACTGTAAATGGGTTCTACTTCATCATATTATCAGTTTACCACTTGGTCCTTTACTGTTTTATACAGCCATGCAAATTAATCAAGATTTTAACCTTGTTTCTTATAGTTTTTCACCTTTTTATCCATGATTATCAACAACAAATCCCCACATAACATTTTTATCATCATATAATCATCATAAATATATACAATAGGAAATAAAATACAAGTTTACATAATCAAAATAATAAGAAGGTGAGGAGGACAATCTTTATACCACCAAGTTGACATAGGTGATGATTTTGACATGGTTTTTGATGAAGAAACTTGTAGACAACCATGACCATCTTCAAGACCACCATGCTCCATGGACTCCTTGTGGAAAATCAGCCTCATGACACCATGAAAACTCCTCCATGGATGTTATAAGTACCACCAATCAATAGGGTTTTGAAAGGGCTTCAACATAGGTGTAAATTACATAGGATTTTGTGGTTAAAAATCATATGAAGGTGGTGTTTTGGAGGCTATATGGGACGGCCAAAAATGGAGTTAGAGAGAGAGTTGTGAGTTTTTGCATGTTGTAAATGAGAGTGGTAATGGTTGCAAATGGTTTTGATGTGTTAAAGCTTAAGATGTAAGCTACTTAGGACAAGTGTGTCTTTGGTTATGAGGTTGTGACACCTCATGTGTTACTAGCTAAGTTATAGCCGGTTTTGGAGTGGGGTGGGACAAGTGTCCCACTTGTCTCATCCCACTTATTTACGGGTACTCCTCGATTCTAGTTTCCTCGATTTGCGTGCCCTCGGGTCGTTTTACGAAAAACGTTTTTATAAATTATGAATCACCGTCACAAAACGAATCCAATAAAAATTGTCTCATCAAAAACGGAGTTCGAAAACGTAAATACGAAATCCTAAGGTTTCCGGTTTAGTCGTAAAGGTCGTTAAAATAAAATCGTAAGTCCTAATCTCTTCTCGTAAATTTGTGAGTTTATGAACTAACACAAATTTAAAACTCCAAAATAATGTTCTCAGATAAATTTATTTTCTGAAATGTTGGACTGTCACCAAAGACGGTGTATGTAAACGTAAGCACGTAACGTTGAATCCTCCGGTTTAGACGTATTCGACGCTACTTCAAGATGTAAATCCAGATTTCTTCCCAAAAATATGTGAGTTCATATTGTAACATTAAAATAATATTTTCAAATAATATTTGAGAATAAAATATCAATCGTAAATTGACGGATTGTCACAGAGTTAATTTTAGAAACTTATGATTGAACTCTATCATCTCTTGTTCTCCATATTATAAAATTTCAAAAATGTGAAATCAATGGATACTTAGCCTATTAAATCAAAGTTTTGGGTTTTCAAGTCATCTATAGGATCTTGCATCTTCTTATACTTTTTAGAATTTGCGTTTTAAAGTTCCCTTGATAAACGACTTTCTAGGATCAATTATAGGAACTTGCGAAAAGTTCTTGTTCTTAACCCATATGAATTAAGACTTTCGCGTTATAAAGCTCCCTATATAAAAGCCTAGCAAAACTTAATTTAAATACGTTAAGGAAAAGCTAAGGTTAAAAACCGAGTCGAGTCAAAAACTATTCTTAATTTCACCAACGAAAAGCCTACATTTGTGTCAAAAGCACTTATTTTATTTATTAAAACTTAAAAATAACACTAAAAATTTAAAATTTTATTGAAAAATGAGAAAAACAATTACGTTTAGACACGACAAGAGCAATAGCAAGCGATTATATCGATTGACTCCCCCATGCTAAAACCAAACATTGTCCTCAATGTTTCTTAGCTCAAGAGTAACACCCCCTTGCTAAAACACGAAGAGTCTAATGCAAAATCCTAGCATGGAAAGAGCACGCAAATCTATAAGCCGTTTATCAATTATGCCTTAAGATAAAACGTTAGTCGATAAAAATCAAGGGTAAAGAGTGTGCCCCTTTTGGCATTAAAAGAATGGAAGATCAAGTGGACCGGCAAAAACCGAACACGAGAGTCTTTAAATATTAGGGTCATACCTAAGATTCACAACATAACAAAACACGAGCACGAGCTTGAAAGATCAAGCCTTATTAGTGTTAGAAAATAGAGAGAAGATAAAATGTATGGGACTCCCCCACAAGGCACCTCGCTTTTGTTAACCGAGTCATGAGCTCGACTCGATCCCCCCATTCATTGGTTCTTAGGGAAAGTTTGAAGATCCGGGACAACCTCCGTAGGTATGTCCCCTCCAAAGTAGTGTTTCACACGATGACCATTCACCTTAAAGTTAGGCCCGTCTTTTTGAGCTAGCTCAACGGTGCCATAAGGAAAAACTTGTGTAATGGTGAATGGTCCGGACCAACGGGATTTAAGCTTGCCCGAGAAAATCTTAAGTCTATAGTTGAATAAGAGGACTTGATCACCAACATTGAAAATGAGTTTTTTTATCTTAGAGTCATGAATCCTCTTAGTCTTCTCTTTATAGATCAAAGAATTTTCATAAGCTTGATCCCTTAATTCACTTAGTTCATTCAATTGAACCTTGCGGTGATCACCCGCTGTCCTCAAATCAAAGTTACAATGCTTAAGAGCCCAATACGCCTTATGTTCGAGTTCAATTGGCAAGTGGCATGCTTTTCCGTAGACAAACCTAAATGGTGTACAACCAATTGGCGTCTTGTAAGCCGTACGGAAAGCCCACAATGCATCGTCCAATTTATCCGACCATGAAGTGCGATTCTCTCCAATAGAACGCTCCAAAATCCTTTTAAGAGCACGGTTTGAAACCTCCACTTGACCACTCGTTTGAGGGTGATAAGCCGTAGAAAGTCGATGAGTGACATCATATTACTTTAGAACTTTTTCAAATTGTTCATTACAAAAATGGGTCCCAAGATCACTTATAATAGCCCGCGAAGTTCCAAACCTAGCAAAGAGTTGTTTCAAAAAGTTCACCACGACTCGAGCATCATTCGTGGGAAAAGCCTTAGCTTCAACCCATTTAGACAAATAGACCACGGCTACGAGAATGTATTTATTTCCTTTCGAAGATGGAAACGGCCCCATAAAATCGATCCCCCACATGTCAAAGTTTTCACAAACTTGGATAATGTTTTGAGGCATTTCATCTCTTTGTGAGTTCTTTCCTTGACGTTGACAAGCATCACAAGTCTTGATCAAGTCTTGGGCATCACGATATATGGAAGGCCAAAAGAAGCCGACATCAAAGACTTTCTTCGCAGTGGCGTTAGCACCATGATGTCCCCCGATGGGTCCCTCATGAAAAGATTTAAGGATATCTTGAGCTTATTTGCCAAACACGCACCTACGAATCACTTGATCCGCGCACACACGAAACAAACAGGGGTCGTCCCAAAAGTAATAGGAGACATCCTTAAAAAACTTTCGTTTTTGTTGGGACGACATACCCTTGATCACAAACTTCCCCGCATGGTAATTTGCGATGTCCGCAAACCATGGGGTACTATCATCACCACGAAAAGCAATCATACCAAGCGTCTCGAGAGGAAATGTTTCATTGATTTCCTTGTTCTCTCGATCGCTTTGGTGAGGATTCTCAAGTCTAGATAAATGATCGGCCGCGAGATTCTCGGCTCCTTTTTTGTCTAGAATTTTGACATTAAATTCTTGAAGGAGGAGAATCCACCGGAGCAACCTCGTCTTAGCATCTTGTTTATTAAGAAGATATTTGATAGCCGAGTGGTCCGTATACACTATGGTTTGAGACAAGACGAGATATGGTCTAAACTTTTCAAAAGCATACACAACGGCAAGTAACTCCTTTTCCGTTGTAGTGTACTTTGTTTGAGCATCCGTCATAGTCTTACTTGCATAGTGTATAGGCAAGAAGTGTTTTGACTTACGTTGCCCCAAAACCGTACCTACCGCATAATCACTAGCATCACACATAATTTCAAAAGGTAGGTCCCAATCCGGGGCAACTAAGATTGGAGATTCGGTTAACTTCTTTTTAAGCATCTCACAGGCTTGAAAACACTCATCCGAAAAGATGAAAGGAGTCTCTTTTTCCAAAAGATGGGTCATAGGCCTAGCTATCTTAGAGAAGTCTTGTATAAAACGTCGATAGAAGTCGGCATGGTCGAGAAAACTCCTTACTCCCTTAACGGTGGTGGGTGGAGGCAATTTGACAATCACGTCGATTTTAGGCCTATCAACCTCAATACCGGCCTTAGAGATCTTATGTCCTAACACAATTCCCTCTTTGCACATGAAGTGACATTTTTCATAATTAAGCACAAGATTCGTTTCCTCACAACGTTGCAACATTCTTTCAAGGTTAGAGAGACATGAAGTGAAAGATTCCCCAAAAACCGAAAAGTCATCCATGAAGACTTCCATGGTTTTCTTGATCATATCATGGAAAATGGCCATCATACACCTTTGGAACGTCCCCGGAGCATTGCATAGTCCAAAAGGCATGCGACGATAAGCAAATGTTCCATAAGGACAAGTGAAGTGGTCTTTTCTTGATCACGAGGGTCAATGGGGATTTGGAAATAGTCCGAAAATCCATCCAAAAAGCAATAGAATTCATTCCCCGCTAGTATCTCTAACATTTAATCCATAAAAGGTAATGGAAAATGATCCTTCCTAGTGGCATCATTAAGTTTCCTATAGTTAATACAAACACGCCAACCGGTCACAAGTCTAGTAGGAATCAATTCATTATCCTCATTAGTAACAACCATCATTCCTCCTTTATTTGGAACACAATGCACGGGGCTAACCCATGGACTATTCGAGACAGGGTAGATCATTCCGGCGTCAAGAAGTTTAGTGACTTCCTTTTTGATCACCTCATGAATCTTTGGATTGACCCTTCTTTGATTTTGGATAGCGGGTTTATAATCATCCTCTATTAGAATTTTATGAGTACAAAATTTTGGATCTATACCCTTAATGTCGTAGATTTTCCATGTAATGGCCCGTTTATGTTTCTTAAGCACTTTGATAAGTTCATCCTTTTCATTTTCCTTTAATCCCTTAGCAATAATCACCGGTAACTTATCCGATCCCTCAAGAAAAGCATACTCCAAATGAGTGGGTAATTCCTTAAGTTCTAATTTGGGTGCTTCCTTAATAGATGTTTTCACTTTAGTCTCATTTTCATTCACGACTTTTAAATCCATAGGTGGTGATTCAAAAGGATCCATATTCAACAATTTTTCAATTAAAGCAATATCTTCCTCGGGATCAAAATTCTCACTATCAAACTCACTAGGATCAAATGGTGTCCTAAGGTAATCATCAATTTCCTTTTCGATTTTTGAATAACCATTATTCTCAAGCTCTTCAAGAACGAAGTCACCTCCCTCAAATGGAGTGAGTGGAGGTTTAGCCAAATAGATAATAGGATTCGATGAAGTGGGATTGCCACTTTTAGAAGAAGCCGAGAATCCAAGCACTTCTTGAGAATATTCTTCACAAGTAACGTCAATCACATCGATTTGATTAATTGATTCCTCGTAATACTTGGAAGAAAATTTAGAGATATGACCAATATCAAACGTGATATTTTCATCATCAACTCTTAAAGTCAATTTCCCCGCTTTCATGTCAACTAAAGCACTAGCCGTCATCAAAAACGGTCTACCCAAAATTAGTGGTACACGAGAATCTTCGGGATAATCGCAAACCACAAAGTCCGTTGGAAAGACGAGTTTCCCTACTTTGACAAACACGTCCTCGGCTATTCCTTTTGGTAAAGCGATCGATCGATCCGCTAGCTCGAGAGTCATCTTAGTAGGTGTAAGCTCGAGAAGTGATAACCTTTTCCATACGGAAAGAGGCATCAAATTAATGCTAGCACCAAGATCGGCTAAAGCTAAGCATTCTTCCATATTAGGGAAATCACATGGTATCACAAACTTTCCCGGGTCTCTAAGCTTTTTGGGAAGCTTTTGTGTAAGAACCGCAGAACAATTAGCATCTAAAAATGTAGACACTTCAACCAATTTCCCTTTATCATTTATCAATCTCTAAATAGTCGAAGCAAACTTAAGCATGTAAAGCAATGCATCCGCGAAACTAACATTAATATAAAGATTCTTAAATATCTCTAAAAAAGTAGTCATTTGAGCATTGGAATTTTCGCGGAGCTTCTCTTGGTTAAGTCTCGAAGGGTAGGGTAGTGTGGGTTTAGTCTTCGGAAGCTCGGGTTCCGGAATAGGCAATTTGTCTAACTTTGGTGGAATAGGAATTTCCTTTTCTTTAACCACCTCGGGTTCTTGCTCCACTTCCCTCACCGAAGAGGTACTCACATGTGGAAGCAAAGGTCCGTCTAAAGCTTTCCCACTACGTGTGGTTATAGCTTTCATCTCACCCTTCGGGTTTGGAATGGTATTGCTAGGTAAGCCACCCGAAGACGAGGAAGGTTGACTCATAAAAGATTCAAACATCGAAAGCATCTTGTTATGACTTTGTTCCATACTTTGTTGCATACGATTTTGGTTTTGCTCTAGCCTTTGTTGATTAAGCTCAATCTTATTGTTTTGCCCTTTAATCGTATTTTGAAAATCGAGTTTCAAAGTATTAATTTGCCCTTGAATGTTGTTTTGAAAAGCTTTCATATTTGCCTCATTTGACTTGATATAGCTTGACAACTCATTTTGATTATTGTGAAAACCTTGAATGTTTTGATTAGCATTAAACCCATTTCCTTGATTATAATTCCCTTGGTTACCACGGTTAAAATTATTCCTATTGTTTCCATTGTTGTACCTATTTTGAACCGGTGGAGCAATGATAACTAGGGTTTTACCTAGTAAGAAAATTATCGTTCTAGTGGTCTAATCGAATTGATCTGGTTTAACTATGTGACTCAGTCGTTCTTTGGTGGAACAAATAGTTGTGTCGTTGTATTAATTAAAAGTGCAAAACTTTAAAGTAAATGACGTTAAAGTAAAATCTAAGGCTAATTTAAAATAAATGACGGGAATTTAAAAGCGTGACAAAAATTAAGATTGACAAAGTATTAAAATGAGAAATTAAAAATTAAATAAGACAAAATAGAAAAACAAACCTAATCGGAATACATTCCGATCGGAATATGATCGGAATAATAAACCTACCTTCCAATCGGAATGTTGATCGAAATACACTTACCTTTCTGATCGGAATGTGGTCGGAATTCCCAATCGGAATGCTGTCACCAATAGCCAAATCAGAATAACCTAGCAAAAACCCCAGATCGGAATGTATAATCGGAATAAGTAAGAGGAGAGCTGATCGGAATATACTAAAATGATACTAATCAGAATACCAATTAACACCCCAGATCGGAATGTCAAAGCCCTTTTCCGACCAAGCAAATGAAGCTATGGTCGGAATGTGAAACCCTTTTCCGACCAAGATGGTCGGAATACAGTAAAAAGAAGGCAAATTAAGCACAACAAATAAGCTATTACTCAAATAAGCACACGCCTAAAATCCTAATCAAAACACGTATAAGTAAAACTAATAAGTTAGAATTTAAAGACTTTTGAAATCACGAAATAAGAAAGATGTACGAAAACAAACTTTATATAAAAATAACTTTTATAAAAACTTTAGAAACTTAAAGATAAACACAAATAAGCTATAAAAATCAATAATCCAAAACAATCAAAAGCATAAAAACATAACCTTTAATCAAATAAGCAACATAAAAAGCATGTAAACAATAAGATTAAAGCATGGAAAGAAAGGTAGATGAGAGATTTAAACAAGAAAAGTAAAGATTCAATAAAAATAAAAGTAACTTACTTGGAAATTAAAGTGCAAGACAAGGTAATTAAAATGCAATAATGTAAATGTGCAAGTAAATAAAATGGAAGAACTAATTGTCACTTATTAGCCAACAAGAGAAAAATGCTAATCTAGTCTAATCTATATATAGGGGAGGTTAAGGAGTGCTTAGGAAGCTTCCTCCCTCTTTCATCTTTTCTTAATTGCACCATTAGTCCTTAAGCCTTTTAATATTCTTAAATCTTGGACTTTAATGACTTTTGGCTCGGGATTTCTTTGGACTCGTCTTTTAATTCTTCAATAAATAAGACTTGAGTTCTTCGGCTTTTAGTAAACTTCCGTCTTTTGACTTTTTCTTCGATAAAAGCCCGTAAATGCCCGTGTTTTATCCACTTTTCACCATTTCGTCCTAAATCACAACAAAAACACAAACCACGCATAATTCCGACATAATTGACATAAAATACACGTTTTGGTCCGGTTATTATTGTAATTAAGTGGTAAAAAGGATGGGTGTTTACACACCTATCAAATCCCCTACACTTGACCATTGCAATGTCCTCATGCAATGCATTAGTTACAAAGCATGTTTACATTTTTCATCATAATCAATCCACATTGGCCTTTATTAAAGAGATAGAAAATTATAAACACTCAAAGTAAAGAAATCAAAAACATACCTTGGATTTTGGAAAACGTCATGAATGATCATCATCCTCAAGTTTTCACTTTCTCCAAACCAAGCTTAAAAACGAGAACATTGTTATTATAAGTTAGCAAACTAACACGAACTCATGTGAGCCAATTATTCACTTAGACTCCCTTATTCCTAGGTGTATGTCTTATATTTTATTGTTGTCTTGAATGATCATGAGGATGCATTTTTAACTTATTTCGATAGTTATTTAGGCTGAAAATAAAGTGAACGATTTAATCAATAGTTAGCTAAAGGACAAAATCTTTTCAAACTGCTTCTCGGGACCTCATAAAGTTCATATCTTGGCATAACTCGCTTCGCGATTTGAGACCTTTCTCGGACCGATATTTGGCAGCGACTTCATACTTCAAACCTTGAGAGACGTTCATGAAATTATGGTCTTCTCTTCATATAGGAATTTCTTCACTTGAAATTTTGAGAGATTCTTCATATTTGGACGACGACTTCTTTATTTTTCTCCAGTATTTACTTTGGACTTTGATGTACAACGATCCGCCTCCTTTTTGGACTTGGCTTTATTTATCCTCATACCTTGCAAGGGTCTTTTCGGATAGACTTCTCCATGACTTTTGGGGAGTATTTGCTTTTCATCGTGTGTCTCGATCCTTTATATTGATCTTCAATAAATGATTCTTCACATCACTTTTGGATCTTTAGCAACAAAATATAGCCCTCATGTCTTGTTAGGACCTTTTTGGACTCGCCAATCTTCGCATCCCACTTCAATAAGTTATGCCTTGGCTATGAACTCTAATCCATACCGAGCAACTTTTAAACGATCTTGGGCTAGAAGCTAAGTAACTTTTCAAATCGTACAACCTTATTTATTGCAGATAAATTTATTAGCAAGCGATGGGAGAATAGACTTATAATTAACTCACATAAATTCATGAAAGAATACCAAACTTATAATTGACTCTATCATCTCTCGTTCTCCACAGTTTAAAATCTCAAGGAAAGAGACTCGTGGATGCTTAGCCTATTAAATCAAAGTTTTGGGTTTTCGAGTCGCCTATAGGATCTTGCAAACTCTTAGACTCTTTCAAGTTTAGAAATCGCATTTTAAAGTTCCCTTGATAAACGACTCTCTAGGATCAATTATAGGAACTTGCGAAAAGTTCTTGTTCTTAACCCGTGAGAGTTAAGACTTTCGCGATTTATAGCTCCCTATATAAAAGCGTAGCAAAACTTGACTTAAACACGTTAAGGATACTAGCTAGAGTAAACTTTAGATAAGTAAACTCGGGTTGAGTCAAAAGATTCACAATGTTTGAAAATTAAAACCACTTTATTAAAATTTATTCTAATAAGGAAAGAAAATAACTATACAAAGGAAAAAACTAATAGGCCAAAATAGATCAAAATTTTTGAAAAATGTCGAAAAATTGATTTTCCGGTTAAAATGAGGACAAATACTAGGAAAAGGCCACTTAACTTCGATAGAAGTCCCCCTACACTTAATATAAACATTGTCCTCAATGTTTAAGCATGTGGGAGTAAACTCCCCTACACTTAGGACATTGTGCACTTTGTTTAAATCTTGCTAAGGAAAAGACAACTAAAGAGATTACTATTTTAATATTAGAAAATATAAAATAGTAAATCGAAAAGAGTTTAGGATAGAACCGGGAAAATGGGAACACGGAATCACGGGTCGTCAAAAATCATCAAGAGTGGATCATTGAGCGCTCGAATCCCTGAATAGAAGAAGAGAGGAGAGAGCAAACACCAACGGGTCTCCCCTACACTTAGTATAAAGAAAGCTAAAAGATAGATGCATGGGTTGCCTCCCAAGAAGCGCTTGATTTTTGTTTACCGAGTCGTGAGCCTGACTCGACCTTGATTATCATAGGAAGCAGCATGAAGCATATCCACTGGGATCAAAGACATAGTTTTCGTCCATTAAATAGCACAAGCTTAAGGCGAACAAGGCAAGCCAAAGAAGAGTAGGCAAGGTTCCCTTAAGCAAAGACGGAGCACGGTGGAAGCAAGGGTGACGTGGTGCAAGCAGATTTCCATAAGTTCCAAAGATATTTCCTTTTATTTCATCAGGTGGATATTGAGATGGCTGCAGAATATTGATACCGGGGTGTTGGGAATAAATTAAGGCCAGATCACTTGAACGCTGACAAGAACAACTCAAGCGTTGACAAGAGCAAAGTGAGCGCTGACAGCTTAAGCGTTGACAAGTTAAAGTCAAGCGTTGACAGATTGAAGACAAGCACTGATGGAAGATGTGAGCTACACGTTTATTATGTTCTAGAATACTTCTAGTAAGGATAGAAACGACAATGTATTTTATATGTTTATCTTTACCTAGAATAGTTGATACGTAGATTATTGTACAAGGCTTCTTAGTCTATAAAAGAAGGCCTTTAGGTTAATGTTTAGTATCAAGTTCTCATTAAGTTTTTCATTCGTAAACATCTTTCATTGTAAGCAAGTTCGACATTGATAATCAAAGTGAAAGTTTTGTTTACATCTTGTGTTCTTGTTTAAGTATTAAATTCCGCATAATACTTAGATTCACAAAGCATACTACAAAGGTTTCTCTAAGTGTTATACTTGATCTAATCTCGTATACACAAAGCTAATCGATCTAAGTTTGGGATCAACAAGTGGTATCAGAGCTTGTTGAGGAACTTTTGATCTTTGAAGAACACCAAAACGATATACGAACACCAAAACCCTAATTTTCTCAAAACCCTAAAAACATCATGTCTGAAGCAATAACCTCCTCCTCCTCATCCTTACCAAACATCAAGATTCCCATGCTTGATGCAACCAACTTTGACTTATGGAGGTTCAACTTTGAACAATATCTGGGGATCTTTGACTACACACTCTGGGACATTATTGAATATGGAAACTCATTCAATAAAGCTCAAAAGATTCTGAATGCCATTGCGACAAGAACAGCTGTTGAAGGATGTCCTGATGAAGATAAGAAAGAAAAACCTGGGGATGGTAGAGCTGTAAGTGCTGAAGATATTGCAAAGAAAAGGGCTGACATGAAAGCCCTAAATATTCTGAAAGTGTCTTTGGGACAAGAAAATCAGCACAAATATAGAAGCTATGAATCTGCTAAAGATCTTTGGGAAGCAATTGAAGTTGCATATGGTGGTAATGCAGAAACTAAGGAAGAAAAGAAGAAGCAACTTCTGCATGATTATGCTGTCTTCAAAGCTCAGCCCAATGAGAAACTGAGCAGTGTGAGAAGCAGGTTGCTTGACATCACAAGCAAATTGTCTTTCATGGGGACACAAGTTGGTGATATTGACATCAATGCTACTTTTCTGAAAAGTCTTGGTGAGACATGGAAGATTGAGGCAAGATCTATTCTTGCCAATAATACTCACAAGAGCTCTTCGTTTGATGACATCTACAACAAACTAAGACTGTTGGAAGATGAAACTCTTTCAAGCAAAGCTAGCACCAGCAACATGGCCTTCTTCTCTCATAGTGAAGGTCAATTCAATCAGCAGGATTCTTTTATGCATCCAGTTACTGGATCATCATTTATCAGCGCTGGAACAAGTCCTGTCAACGTCTCCTTTTCAGACGCTGACACATTCATGAATGACTCACCAAGAGTTAAACCTGCTGGTTTGGATTTGGATACTGTTTGTGCTTACATTGCTTCTTTGCCCAATGGTTCAGTGATTACATATGAGGACCTTGAGCAGATAAGTGATGAACACTTGGAAGAGATGGACATCAAGTGGAACATGGCTCTTGCTAGTATAAGAGCAAATAGGTGGAATAGAAGGTTCAAGAAGAAGATGACCTTCAATGCTAAAGACACTGCTGGATTTGATAAATCCAAAGTTGAGTGCTACAACTGTCATCACATGGGGCACTTCATGAGGGAATGCAGATCTCCTAGAAGATCTGATGCTGGTAAACCCTCAAGTCAGGTTGTTAAAACTCAAGACTCCAAAGCCATGGTTGCAGTTCAAGGAATTGATGGTACTGGATGGGATTGGAGCTATCTGGCTAAGGATGCTGAAGAGGACAAAGCTTTGATTGCTGACATTGAAGAAGAAGAGCATGTTGAATATGCTCTCATGGCACACTCCTCCTCTTCATCTGATAATGAGGTATATGATGATGCTTTTTGTAGCAAAGGTTGTAGGTTAAACACTGACAGACTTAACAAAGAAGTGTTAAAACTAAAAGAGGATATGAGCACTGAAAGGTGTAAATTATCCAATTACCAACTAGCTCTTACTGAAACTGAGAAAACCGTTTCTGAATACAAGAAAATGGAATTTGATTTAAAAGATAAGATAAATATCTTAAAACATGAGCTAGAGGGTAGTATGGATATTAGAAATATCATGTCAAAAGTCAATAAAGACCTACAGGCTAAGTTAGATGAGGCCATTAAGAATAAAGATAATGTTGACCTCAAGATTCAAAGATTTGATAGAGCCACCCAAGCCCTAGGAGACTGTGTAGCTAAACAAAGAGATCCTAAGGATATGACTGGGCTTGGGATGAATGAGAATGATTACTCTCTGGTTCCACCACCAGCTGGTGACTTCTATGGTGTCCTTAGAAAGGATTTATCTTGGACTGGTATTCCAGAATGCCAAGAAGAGGAATTTATTCCTCCACCAAGAGTTGTCACCCCAGTAGAAGAGTATCAACAAAAACTGACTGACCTAAATGAGTGGAAGAAAGCTAACCCTACTTTATTTGTTAAGGGAGGTTTGCTGTGTGAAAGTCCCATTGAATCCCCACCCATTAAGGTTACTCACCCAGTTACTGGTAAAGCTGTTGACCTAGGCTCCAACACTGTTAGAAGACCTACCATTAAATATGCAGAGATGTATAGAAATAATAGGTCACCCAAGAGCCAAGTTAACAATCATGGAACAGGTTTCTTTGCTTCTAGACCTAAGAATGTGTCTAAGAAAGCCTGTTATACTTGTGGTAGCTTTTCACATTTGGCATACAAGTGTGTCAACGCTCCCAAAGTCAGCGCTGATAGGAATAATTTCAGCGCTGATAGGAAGAAAGTCAACGTTGTTAGGAAGTCAAACGTTGTCAGACCCAGACCTTGTGTGCAGCAAAGTCCACAAGTGATTAGACCAGCCCCATTCTTTTCTAGAATGTCTAACACTCATGGACAAAGACCTTTTAAAAAGACAGATACCTGGTCCAATAGGCAATGGGTTCCTGTAGCAAACCCTAGGTTCAACGCTGACAAGGGTAATTTCAGCGTTGACAGGACAAAATCCAACGCTGACAGAAACGTGACCAGACCTAAGTATTTGCAGCCACAAGGTAAGGGATCTAAAGCTTCTTCAAGCTTAACATGGAGACCCAAGAAAGATCAAAACCCTAATAATAATGGAATTTCAATGACTTGCAACAGGTTTAATTATATTTCAAAAGTCATTACAAAACCAATTGGGGTTAACTGGGTATTTCATCCAAAAAGGGATGAGAATGGGGTTGTTGTGAGAACTAAGTCTGTTCTTATTGAACAACCAGATGAATCCAAGTCTTTTGAGACTTGGGTTCCCAAAGAAAACTAATTTGTTTTCTTTATGTGCAGGGCATTCAAAAGCAGATCAATGACTATGGATATTGGGATAGTGGATGCTCAAGGCACATGACAGGAAAGGAAGACTATCTGACAAACTTCTCTCCTATTAAAGATGGTGATAAGGTATACTTTGGAGGGGGCTACGGCACCATCACAGGCAAAGGAACCCTTCTCACCAATAATCTACGTTTTGAGAATGTCTTCCTGGTAAAAGAACTGGACTATAATCTGTTTAGTGTATCACAAGTGTGTGATAACAAAAATAAGGTTCTTTTCACTGATACTGAGTGTTTGGTGTTAAGCAAGGATTTTAAGATCCCTGATGAGAAGTATATTGAGTATAGAACACCTAGGCATAAGGACATATACAATGTGAATTTAAATGGGATTAAAGTGAATACAAATATGTCTTGTTTTTATGCTAAGGCCTCAGTAGATGAAAGTAATTTGTGGCACAGGAGACTAGGGCACATAAACTTTAAAAATATAAATAGACTTGTGAGGCTTGGTTTAGTTGATGGTTTGCCTGAAAAGGCCTTCCATAATGACCACTCTTGTGTTGCATGTCTTAAAGGCAAGCAGCACAAGGTCTCATTCAAGTCCAAGCAGGTGCATACTAGCTCCAGACCTCTTCATATGCTTCACATGGACCTCTTTGGTCCAACTAATATAGAAAGTTTGAATGGCAAGTCATATTGTTTTGTTGTCACTGATGACTTTTCTAGGTTTACTTGGACATTCTTTCTAGCTATGAAGAGTGACACAGCTGATGTTCTTATTGAATTTATCACTCAAATTGAGAAAAGGTCTGGCTATGAGGTTAAGATGCTTAGGAGTGATAATGGTGGAGAATTTAGGAACAAAAAGCTAGATGATTTTTGTGCCATGAAGGGAATTACTAGGCAGTTTAGTATTGCTAGAACCCCACAACAAAATGAGGTTGCTGAAAATAAGAATATAACCCTAATTGAAGCAGCCAGAACAATGTTGGCTGATGCTCACTTTCCCATAGCCTTTTGGGCTGAAGCTGTTAATACAGTATGCTATGTGCAAAATAGAGCATTGGTTAACAAAATTCAGAACAAGACACCTTATGAGTTACTTTGGGGAAGAAAACCTAATATTGGTTTTCTCAGACCTTTTGGATGTCATGTAGTAGTCTTAGACACTAGTGATGCCTTAGGGAAATTTAGTGCAAAAGGTGATGAAGGTTACTTCATGGGGTATTCAGTGCAGAGCAAGGGTTATAGGGTTTATCTTAAGGAGGACAAACGTATTGTTGAAAGAGTACATGTTAGGTTCTTAGAAAATAAACCTAGTGATCCTGAAAGTGGTCCTAATTGGTTGTTTGATTTGGAACCCTTATCTAGAACTTTAAATTATTTGCCTGTCACTAATCCAGACATTGTGAAGGTAACTTCAAATGTTGTGGAGGAACAAGTTGTTCATGTTTCAGGTACACAGGTTGATGAAAGGGTTGGATCACAAGCAGAAAAGGCATCTCCTATATTTGAATATGTCACAATTCCCATTTGGACTGATGCTTTTGCTGCTGCTGCTGCTGTTGGACAAGATAATGGTGGTTTCCAAATACCACCAGATACAAACATGCATGGTTCTTCAGGCGCTGACAAAGGCAAATCAAGCGCTGACAAGAGCAATTCAGACGTTGATGGCTCAGACGTTGACAACAACAGTTCAAGCGTTGTTAGCCCAAGCGCTGACAAACAAGGTTCAAACGTTGACAACACTTTTGGGCATCTTTTCTCTTCCAATTCTGAACAAGGTGGACCTTCCAACGTCCATGAAGAGATTCCTGCTGCTCAAAGAGAGTCTGATGAAGAAGATATTGGCAACATGGAGCGTGAAGTTGAGGACACCAGACTTTTTGAAGGAGGAGTTCTCACTTCCACAATGAAGAATCACCCCCCATCTCAGATCATTGGTGATGTTATGACTCCAGTTCAGACAAGAAGATCCCATCAAAGTCTTGGTGGATTTATTGCCAATATACACAAGAAGGTTGATACCCCTCTTGTGCAAGCATGTTTGTTTGCATGTTTTCTGTCACAAGAAGAACCCAAGAAGATATTTGATGCTCTCAAAGTACCAAGTTGGGTGGAAGCAATGCAGGATGAGCTTCACCAATTTGCTATTCAGGATGTTTGGGAGCTGGTTGATTGTCCTAGATATGTCAGACCAATAGGGACAAGATGGGTTCTCAGGAACAAAAGAGATGAAAGAGGTATTGTGGTCAGAAACAAGGCAAGGTTAGTGGCTCAAGGTTATACACAAGAGGAGGGGATAGACTATGAAGAAGTCTTTGCACCAGTTGCAAGGATTGAAGCTATTAGGATTTTTCTAGCATATGCATCTTGCATGGGCTTTACAGTCTATCAAATGGATGTAAAGAGTGCATTCTTGTATGGCACTATTGTTGAAGAAGTTTATGTCATGCAACCTCCTGGTTTTGAGGATCCTGAGCATCCAAACAAAGTGTATAGAGTCAAAAAGGCTATGTATGGCCTTCATCAAGCCCCTAGAGCATGGTATGGTACTTTGTCTACCTATTTGGTGGACAATGGCTTCAAGAGGGGCACCATAGATCAGACACTATTTACAAAGAAGAAAGGCAAAGATGTGTTGCTTGTGCAGGTCTATGTTGATGATATCATTTTTGGGTCTACTGATCCAAAGATGAGTGAGGATTTCTCCAAGCTCATGACAGACAAATTCAAGATGAGTGCTATGGGGGAGATGAACTTCTTTCTTGGTTTACAAGTTCAGCAGAAAGAAGATGGTATCTTCATCTCCCAAGACAAATATGTTGCTGAAATCTTGAAGAAGTTTGGCTTTTCTTCACATGAAAAGAGGGCTTCTACTCCTATGGATAGAGAACACCCTTGGGGAAAGATTAGATATGGGAAAGATGTTGATGTCAGGCATTATAGATCCATGATTGGATCCTTGATGTATCTTACTGCTTCCAGACCTGATATCATGTTTGCTGTGTGTGCATGTGCACGCCATCAAGTGACTCCCAAAGAATGTCACCTTTATGCTATGAAGAGGATCTTTAGGTACCTAAGATGTTTTCCTACTCTTGGTTTGTGGTACCCAAAGGATTCACCATTGGAGCTGATTGCATATTCAGATAGTGATTATGGTGGTGACAAGTTTGATAGGAAATCCACAACTGGTGGATGTCAATTTCTAGGGAGCAGATTAATATCTTGGCAATGCAAGAAACAAACAGTGGTGGCTAACTCTACAACTGAAGCAGAATATGTGGCTGCAGCAACATGTTGTGGTCAAGTGTTGTGGATTCAGAACCAGCTGTTGGATTATGGGTATAACTTCATGCATACTAAGATATTTGTTGATAATAATAGTACTTTATGCATCATTAAAAATCCTGTGCATCATTTTAAAACCAAACACATAGAAATTAGACACCATTTTATAAGAGATTGCTTTGAGAAAGGTTTAATACAACCAGATAGGGTTGACACTGAGGAAAATGTGTCAGATTTATTAACTAAACCTTTTGATGCTGGAAGATTTCAGTACTTGGTAACAAGTATTGGAATGGTTAATCTCACTTAAGTATGTGTTTTGGATTCTTTTTGTAAAAGTATGTACAGGATGATGCATTACTATTATTAGTCTTATTGATGATTTAGATTTTCCACTATATTTTTCTAACACTGACAAAGGTTGTTTGAACACTGATAAGTGCTTTTACAACGTTGTCAGCAATATAATTGTTTAACGCTGACAAAGCTTCCTTCAACGCTGTTATGTGTTATCGGGGCGTTGTCAGCAACAATGTTAGTTTTGTGGTTTTCAATCTAAATGTGCAGATGGTGTTAGCAGTATACCATTGGATACAGAGTTGCTTATGGATCACAGGAGAAGCATTTGGACATGTTTTTGTTTATGGATGATGGTTGGAATGTTTCATTCCTATCTTGACATAAATTTTTTATGTTCATGCATATTTTTAGCAAACTCTTTGTATCTTTGTTTAAGGGGAGGTATTAGGAACCTTTAGGATTTTTGGGTATCCATATGATACTCTTATCACAATTCTAGATTGTGTCCACAGGTGAGTATGGGTTAGTTTTACTAAACCATGAGGCACTGTAGCATGCATAGTATATCAACTTTGCATGCTGCCAAGACATTTTTGGCCTAGAATTGGTTGTGGTCTGTTGGGAGACTTGGGAATCATTTTGATATGGGATTTACCTGGGAGTAACAAGGATTTTATAAGGTAACTTGGTTGTTAAGAATTTTGGTTAGCAAGGGACACTAGAGGACTGTTATGTCTATCTTGCTTATGCAAGTGTGCATAACTGGACAGTGCTTGCCGCCCTATAATAATTATCAGCTTTTGGTTATTTTCTCTAGGATAAATTACTTGTTAAGGTCATTTTTCACTTTTTAAAACAATTTTATTTTTGGACGCTGACAAGATTTTTCCAAGCGTTGTTGTGACCAAATTGGACGCTGACATGGCTTTAGGCGAACGTTGACAAGATTATAGCCGTTGGGCGTTGATGGGTTATATTTGACCGTTGACACTCAATGGGACCTACCCAGTTGTTACTTTTTGACATATTTTCAAGCCGTAATTTTAGGAGTTGTTACTTTCATTAAATGCATGAGATAACTTATAACTTTTTCAATATTTTCATGATTAGTTTTTGAAAATCTTTGCCTATTTTTGGGCCAATCACATGCATTCATCCACTCCTATAAATTTGGCTCCTATTTTTAAACAGGGTATCTATAATTCTTGTCTAACACTTTTCTCTTATCAACCTTCATCTTCTATACTTCAAAATTAACAGCTTTCATCAATGGCACCAAGATTTAACTCAGCAGAATTAGATTTGGGGTTCAAGTCTCAACACAACATGATTGCTATCTTGTTGCTGATAATACTTTGTTCCCTCAATACACACAAATGGTGGCGTATTTGAACGCATCCCCATTAAGGTATGCTCTTTCGCATGCACCACTCATTCCAGTCACACACATTAAACAGTTTTGGAACACTGTCAGTTCCTCAACAGTTAATGGAGTGACCACATTAACTTCTATTGTTCATGGGAGATCTTGGGTGGTTACTAAGGCCTTGGTACGCCAGGCCTTGCATCTTGATGATGCTGATGGTATAACCATTCTTCCCATAACTGAAATAGAACAAGGGCTTAGGGCTTTGGGATACCCTATTCCTGATGAAGGTACTCTTAATAAGTACCATAAGCAGGAATTTCCCCCAGCCTGGAAGTACCTCATTTACATTCTCCTTCAATGTTTGAGTCCCAAATGTACTGCACACAATGAGATCAATAGATCCATTGCAACTGCTATTGTGTGTATTGCAACAGGGCAAAAATATAATTGGTCTAAAATGATTTTTGAAGGAATGTGTAAAAACAAGGGGACAAAAATGACTTTAGCTTATCCCCGTTTTCTACAAATGATTTTTGATGCTCAAAGATATTGTTCAAGGGATCACAATGATTTTAATAAAATCCCTGAACAAAAGAAAGCTATTTTTACCAAGATGAATTCACCACCTCATAGGGATTTACCTTTAACCCCATCCATGCTTGCTGTTATTACAGCAGCACAACCCCAACCAGACCCCCAACCTCATATTGACCCTCATCCACAACTTGAGCCTATCCCTGAACCTTTACCCTCACCTGACCAAATGCAAATAGACCAAGAACCCTTTGACGCTGACATATCTAATGTGGGCGTTGATGTGCCTATTTCCAACGCTGACACCCAACCATCACAATCCCAAACACCCCTTAACCAACCCACATCTACCCCTTCTTCCACACCATCTTCCACACCACCTGAATATAGGTTGATTAAACGCCAAAGGACTGCTGGAGTGTTCTCCTCTGGTGGTCCTAGCCATGAAGCAGAGAGAACCACCACCACAAGTGTGGCTGGTGCCCTGGATGAGGTTGGGACTATTGGTTCTGGCTTAGAAGCTGGCCAAGGCAGTCCCACCATAATTAAGTCCTCATCCATGCCCAATGAACCTGACTTGGGAGGTCAAATCCCCATTTCAGAAGAGGGCAGACTGGAACCAATGACTCTTTTGGAATTGACGGCTGTCTGCATTAGCTTGCAAAAGCAGAATGCAGACTTAGTACAAATTGTCAGCAACCAAGGCCTTGAACTCAAGGAATTGAGGGAGAGGATTGTTGTTTTGGAGAGTGCTCATGCAAAGGGAGGTATGGAGGAGTCTTCCAAAGGGGAGGAAGATCAAAGAAATCTGAGTGATAAGAGCAGTCAAGATGGTCAATCATTGGATGTTGCTGAAGCTCTTACTACTTTGAAGGAACAAACAGGATTTGATACGTCCTTGATCTCTCCAACCAATTTAAATTTATCATTTACAGATATGTTGAGAGAGGTTACACAAGGCGCTGAGGGAAAATATTTGAGTGTTGACAAGACAAGTTTGGACGCTGATAGAGGAAATTTGGGCGTTGACAGATCTGCATATGGAGGTGATGTATTCCAGTCATCATCTATCATCAAGGATGTTCCTACTCAGGTATTACCATCTACCTTACCAACAATTGCACCATCAGATAAGGGTAAGGGTAAGTTGGTAGAAGAAATTGTTCCAAAGAATGCAGCTCAGGTTGAATTTGATAGAAGATTGGCTGAGCAAATGATGGAACAAGGTGAAAAGGAAAAGTCACCATTTGTTGTGACTTCTGAAGAAGAAAGTGATGGAGCTAGCTCAGATTCAAGTATGATGATTGTTGAACCAGAAAGACTTGAGTATGGTGATGAGCTTGCTAGGGAAAAGCTAAGAGATTTAAAGTTGCAGATTGATTTTGATATGCCAGAGGTGGTTCAGATGTACAATTCTTGGGAAGAAAGTTGTATGGATAATCCAGACTTGACCATTTCAGATCAGATATGGGGTTTGGAAATTCTTCTTAGAGTTCAGAAGGATTGTAAGGTGATTTTGAAGCACAAGGCAAGCAACATTCTCTCTGAGTTGAAAAGGGATAGAAGGAAGCTCTACTTTATGTTGCTCAAATGTCATGGAGTTGGATGGACACATCAGAAGCTGAAGGCTTTGACATTTGATGAGTTAGAACATAGGGCTTATCCTATTTGGGTGAAAGTGCAGGAAGAAAACACTTTCAGACTTCTTTCAGATGAAAGAAAGGAGCAACTTGCAGAAGAGATGGAAATCAAGAAAGCTATGATTGTTCCCAGACCAGTAAAGAAGGGATTTACACTTGAGTTTCCAAAAGATATGAATCAACTATATCCAAGTGAAGCAGTTATTAGAAAGAGCCTCAAGCTCTCCCCATTAGAAGCTTCAGATATGGTGCATGTGTTACCACTAGATTCCAGGAATCCAATTGTGAGTTATGATGAAGATGAATGTGGATTCTGGAAGGTTGGAAGATATGGCAAGGAGGTACACACTTTTACCACTCTCATATCTTTATTTGCAAGTTGTGATAGAGAAGACTTGGTGGACCTTTGGAGGTTGCTAGAGACCAAGTATGAGGCTGAAGCACCAACTTCAGCTAATGGAATAAAACTTTGGACCACATTCAAAAGAATGTGTGGGACAAAAGAGGAAGATCCTGAAATATGGAAGGATCTTGAAGATGACCTCAGTGGTCTTCAATGGAGGTTATATTCAGCTACAGGTGTATATCATTTGAGTTCTACAAAGTTTGCTGAGTATTTACTTGTAGATGCTCAGTATTTCATATCCAAGGCTGTTTTGGAAAAGATGAAGGACACCCAGTTGGAGATAGACTATACAAGTGACGTGGCAAAGAATTTGATCAGATTTATTTATTACCAATATGATAAGGTTTGTCAGACTCCTCCAAGTTCTTAATGTTTATTCAGAAACTTGATCATAAGAGTGGATATCAAGTTTAGGGGAGGATTGTTGGGAATAAATTAAGGCCAGATCACTTGAACGCTGACAAGAACAACTCAAGCGTTGACAAGAGCAAAGTGAGCGCTGACAGCTTAAGCGTTGACAAGTTAAAGTCAAGCGTTGACAGATTGAAGACAAGCACTGATGGAAGATGTGAGCTACACGTTTATTATGTTCTAGAATACTTCTAGTAAGGATAGAAACGACAATGTATTTTCTATGTTTATCTTTACCTAGAATAGTTGATACGTAGCTTATTGTACAAGGCTTCTTAGTCTATAAAAGAAGGCCTTTAGGTTAATGTTTAGTATCAAGTTTTCATTAAGTTTTTCATTCGTAAACATCTTTCATTGTAAGCAAGTTCGACATTGATAATCAAAGTGAAAGTTTTGTTTACATCTTGTGTTCTTGTTTAAGTATTAAATTCCGCATAATACTTAGATTCACAAAGCATACTACAAAGGTTTCTCTAAGTGTTATACTTGATCTAATCTCGTATACACAAAGCTAATCGATCTAAGTTTGGGATCAACACGGGGTCGAACACCTTTTCCTTTTGGGGAAAATAGCACTCAGGCTCAGCAGAACGTGAAGAAGATCCGCGAAGAAGATGCACAACCTCGTTCTCAGACGGTGGACAAAGAGGTGTTAACTCATACGTGCTGCGGATGTTGGTGTCGACCGGTTGCTTCTCCTTTGAAAGAATTTTCTTCAAATCCAAAGTAGGATCAAGACGATAATCATCAAAATCTAAAGGAGGAGCATCAATCTCGTGAGGGAAGTAAGTATTGAGAAACGTAGAGAAGTCTTCCTCAAAAGAGTAATCATCCAAAGTAGGATTAAGCATGGATGACGGAGGATCTTCATCATGTGAAGAATCGCTCGAAAGAGTATCGGCCTCATCAAAATCATCATATGTGGGCATCTCGGGATACTCGGAAGTACAATCATCAAAATCATCCGAATCTGAGCTAGAATCATCATCATAAGCATCAAAGATTGGTGGAGAATCATATATGGGTGAAGGTTCCAAATTGGAGAGAGAATCATCTACATCATCTTCAAAAAGTGGATTATCAATGCAAGACTCGAATAGAGGATTGTTGTAGATGACAAAATCATCGAGCACATTAATCATATTCGCAGATTCTCGTCCGTAGGATTTGCTTGTAAGCTTTCCCATTTTAAACAATTGTGCATCATTCCCGACTCTTAAGATTAACTCACCTTTGGCAACATCAACTAAAGCTCGTCCGGTTCTCAAGAATGGCCGACCAAGTATTAAAGGAATACGAGGGTCCATTTCATAATCAACAACGACAAAGTCGACCGGGAAAGTAAATGTGCCAACTTTGATGAACACATCTTCGGCAATACCAACGGGGTAAGCGAGAGTGTGATTTGCAAGTTCAAGAGTCATCTTTGTTGGAGTAAGGTTGGGTAATGATAGTGTTTTCCAAACACTCAAAGGCATAAGATTAATACTGGCCCCGAGATCAGCTAGGGCAGTAAACTCTTCGGTTTTGTTAAAGATGCAAGGCAACATAAAACGACCGGGATCTCCAAGTTTTTCCGAAAGTTCTTTAAGAATAACTGCAGAACAGTTTTCATTTAAGCATGTGTTGGCGAGCTCAATCAACTTCTCCTTCTTGTTAAGAAATTCCTTGAATGCTTTGACAAATTTCGGCATGTGGACAAGTGCTTCAACAAGGCTAATGTTGAAATTCATTTGAGAGATCATCTTCAAATAATTTGACACTTGAGTGTCATTCTTAGTGAGCAAGTTAGGCTTGTCCAAGCGAGAAGGATATGGGATGTTGGGTTTATAGGTGGAAGGTGTAGTTGGTGAAGGTTGAGATGTTGAAGGTTTCTTCTTGGGGACATCGTCATGACGAGGCGGAGACGGTAATGGTGTACTAATACTAGGTGTGGGAGGAGTAGGAATAAATGGTGGTGGAGGAGGTGTAGATGATGGGGGAGGGATAGGTGGTCCTACTATGGTAACTCCACTACGGATAGTAATAGCACTCACATTTGCTCGCGGATTGGTGACGGTGTTTGAAGGTAGAGAACTCGAAGCAGAAGGTTGAGTTGTGGGCAAGAAACTAGCAAGCATATTCTTCAAATCATTTGTTTGATTGCTGAAGGAGGATTGAATATTATCTCGAAGCTTGGATCTAATGTCATTCCCTTGCTTGGTGATATCTCCTTTCAGATTGATAATTTGGCTCTGCAGATTCTTGATTTGCTCACCTTGGGTTCTCATCAAATCTTCAACATCGGGGTTAATGGGTGGTGTTTGTTGAGCGGGTGGGTGATAAGGATTAGAAGCTCTTGGTGGGATTTGGTTGCTTCTATTGTAATTGTTGTTGGGGTTTTGGTTTTGAGGAGAAAAACCGGGTGAAAGGTAGTTGTTTGATCGGTAACTCAGCAAATTTCGATCCCCTTGAGGTCGAGCTTGGTAATTTTCCGGTGAATAATTACCATAAGCTGCATACACATTTTCCGGATTTCCTTGAGTAGAAGGACAATCGGTGTATGAGTGTGGACCGTCGCATGTTTCACAAGGATTGGCAACCGCTTTAATTTGTTGTTGTTGGTTTGTAGCGAGAAGCAAAATACTTTTGTTCATTTCAGTCATCATACGGGTGAATTCGGTCATATCGGGGCTTGCTGAAGTGGAAGAAACATTGACTCTTGGGTTGTTCCTTGAAGAAGCGGAGGAATCCCAGTTTTTGTGATGAGTAGTCATGTTCTCAATAAGCTCTCTACACTCCTCGGGTCTCCTTTTCATAAATGTGCCACCGGCGGCTGCATTAATCGTATCACAATCTCGAAAAGTAAAACCGTTTAATGTCACAGGGAGCATGTTGTGGTTTGGACAACGATCGATCAAGACATTATATCTTTCCCAAGCATCAAAAAGAGATTCATCGGGTTCTTGCATGAAACCGCTGATTTGATTGCGAAGGCTCGTGACCATGGATGGTGGAAAGTAGCGCGACAAAAAGCGTTGAGTCATGTCATCCCAAGTATGAATTGAATTCTTCGGGAGACGATCAAACCATTTCTCGGCGTGATGTGATAAAGTATGTGGGAAGAGTTGTAGGCGAAGAACATCCATTGTTGCACCGGGCAACTTCATGCTTTGAGTGATTGTAATGAACTTGTCGAGGTGTTTGTTGGCATCATCATCAGGCATTCCTCTAAAAGGATTTGTTTGTACTTGCTGAATCATGTGGTGCTTCAACGAAAGCTCCGGAGCCGTGATTTGCATCGGCGCAATCGGTCCTCCTCGTCCAAACATGGTGGGTTGACAAAGCTCCTCCATTGTCCGAAGATCGGGCTGTGGATGAACATTGTTGTTATTGGTGAGGTGCGGTGGATTATTGTTGTTGACACCTGCCATACTTAAATCTTCTCGAGTCTCGGGCTCTTGATAATTAGAAGATCTAGTACGCATACACCTACAAAGGCAAAAGAAAACAATACCAAACGCAAAGACAATATATATACACAATAAAAATAAAATCTTTTTGGATTTTTCAAATTTTTAATTTTTATGGATTTTTAACAATTTTTAAGCAAGAAAAATAACGCTCACAAGTGAACGGATCCCAAAAAGCAATGTGTCTCTCACAGAAAACCGTTAATCTTTACGAAAAGAGCCGGCAGCGGCGCCATTTGATAACTAGGGTTTTACCTAGTAAAAAAATTATCGTTCTAGTGGTCTAATCGAATTGATCTGGTTTAACTATGTGACTCAGTCGTTCTTTGGTGGAACAAATAGTTGTGTCGTTGTAGTAATTAAAAGTGCAAAACTTTAAAGTAAATGACGTTAAAGTAAAATCTAAGGCTAATTTAAAATAAATGACGGGAATTTAAAAGAGTGACAAAAATTAAGATTGACAAAGTATTAAAATGAGAACTTAAAAATTAAATAAGACAAAATAGAAAAACAAACCTAATCGAAATACATTCCGATCGGAATATGATCGGAATAATAAACCTACCTTCCAATCGGAATGTTGATCGGAATACACTTACCTTTCTGATCGGAATGTGGTCGGAATTCCCAATCGGAATGCTGTCACCAATAGCCGAATCGGAATAACCAAGCAAAAACTCCAGATCGGAATGTATAATCGGAATAAGTAAGAGGAGAGCTGATCGGAATATACTAAAATGATACTAATCGGAATACCAATTAACACCCCAGATCGGAATGTCAAAGCCCTTTTCCGACCAAGCAAATGAAGCTATGGTCGGAATGTGAAACCCTTTTCCAACCAGGATGGTCGGAATACAGTAAAAAGAGGGCAAATTAAGCACAACAAATAAGCTATTACTCAAATAAGCACACACCTTAAATCCTAATCAAAACACGTATAAGTAAAACTATAAGCTAGAATTTAAAGACTTTTGAAATCACGAAATAAGAAAGATGTACGAAAACAAACTTTATATAAAAAAAACTTTTATAAAAACTTTAGAAACTTAAAGATAAACACAAATAAGCTATAAAAATCAATAATCCAAAACAATCAAAAGCATAAAAACATAACCTTTAATCAAATAAGGAACATAAAAAGCATGTAAACAATAAGATTAAAGCATGGAAAGAAAGGTAGATGAGAGATTTAAACAAGAAAAGTAAAGATTCAATAAAAATAAAAGTAACTTACTTGGAAATTAAAGTACAAGACAAGGTAATTAAAATGCAATAAGGTAAATGTGCAAGTAAATAAAATGGAAGAACTAATTGTCACTTATTAGCCAACAAGTGAAAAATGCTAATCTAGTCTAATCTATATATAGGGGAGGTTAAGGAGTGCTTAGGAAGCTTCCTCCCTCTTTCATCTTTTCTTAATTGCACCATTAGTCCTTAAGCCTTTTAATCTTCTTAAATCTTGGACTTTAATGACTTTTGGCTCGGGATTTCTTTGGACTCGTCTTTTAATTCTTCAATAAATAAGACTTGAGTTCTTCGGCTTTTAGTAAACTTCCGTCTTTTGACTTTTTCTTCGATAAAAGCCCGTAAATGCCCGTGTTTTATCCACTTTTCACCATTTTGTCCTAAATCACAACAAAAACTCAAACCACGCATAATTCCGACATAACTGACATAAAATACACGTTTTGGTCCGGTTATTATTGTAATTAAGTGGTAAAAAGGATGGGTGTTTACACACCTATCAAGCAACATGATTTTGACGAGGAACTTGACCGTTGGAGCCATAAGTTCTCGCCGCGGCAAAAGCACTAGCTTGATCAAACCCCGTGGTCGAACAAGCATAATTAGGATGTGCTCCACCACATGATACACAAACATTCTCAACCATATTAATCGATCCATGAGGTATCTTCCTAATCTCGTTCAACAAAGTCGCGAATCCACTATCAATCTTAGAGTCCAATCTAGCAATCTCGGGATTTAATGAATTCACATTGGAAACACCCGATGTGTTTCGTGAATATTGTGCTCTAGACTTATCCTCAATTATTCTCTACGCATCTCTCGGAGTTTTTCTTAAAAGATTACCACCCGCGGCGGCATTTAAAGAATCTTGTTCAATCATATTAAGCCCATTTTAAAAGGTATTTATTTGATTCAATTCCGAGAAATCGTGGTGTGGACATTGTCTTAACAAACCTTTAAATCTTTCCCAAGCAACCCCAAATGATTCATGCACTTTTTGCTCAAATTTAGTGATCTCGTTCTTAAAGTGTGTTGTCTTAGATGGTGGAAAGAAGTAATCCATAAACTTAGACACTAAATCATCCCATGTTAAGATCAAACCCGGTGGTTCTTTCTCATACCAAAGCTTAGCATTACCCTCGAGCGAGTACGGAAAAAGCATGAGCTTAATCGCGTCATTCGGCACATCTCTAAACTTGAGAGTCGAGGTAATTCGAAGAAAATTCCGAATGTGAGAATGCGGGCTATCGGTCTCATTGCCATGAAATTGGTCGGCACGAATGAGCGATAAAAGACCCGTCTTAATCTCAAAATGATCCGCCAAAATAGCCGGCACAGCGATTGCTTCCCCATACCCTTCGGTGGGTGCACGGAGCAATTCCTCCATTGTTAGGTTATCGGCCATCTCTACAACAATAGGTGGAAGCTCGGGTTCCACTATTCGTTGTTGACGATTTCTATTTCTACGAGGAATATTTTCAAGCCTATTAAAATCAATCACAAGACGAGAAGAACGTAATTGCATACACTACAAAGACGAGAATTTAGAGGATTGAAGAAAAGAAATTAGACAAGAAGAAGATTATTTTTGGTATTTTATTTGGTATTGCTCAATAAAAAATGATCGATAAAAAACAAGGAATAAGGATAACTACTATGGAAGTAAATTACCCTCGGTCGACTTTGAACCGATAGGTGAAAACCTAAACGTCTCGAGGTTCAATAAGTAAACTACAAAAATAAGATTTATTACTACTTGAGTCGGCAAACCAATAATAGGTCGTCCCTCTCAATATACGCACAAGCAAGCGGGGAAATGAGGTGGCACAAAGCACTTAAAAACCTTTTTCCTTAGACGGCCTTTTATAACACGTCGCCTTATACCCACCTTATAGTTTGTATAAATCGAGTTCAAACTTCTTATTAGTATTTATCTATTTTTCCTTTTATTTTTGTTTTGGATTCGACTACAATAGCTAGGTGATGAAATCCCAACTAAGGCCTTATTTGAAAAGTATGTAATTTATTGTTCTACGTAATACAATATATTATTCACAAAAAACGAGAAAAACGATACATACTATATAATAGAAAAATAACAAAATTTTCCGAGGACGGAAAGGGTCTTCAAATCAACGATCAACAAATCTCAACAAAGACGAATCGTACACAAGATCCCCGGCAGCGGCGCCAAAATTTTTGATGTGATCGTGATAGTATAGTGATAATTAGATACGTTATAGGGTAAATTAGAAAATTACCTTTAGGAAAAAGTAATAGACTAATATTACCAAAGACGAATTTAATTAAACACGTGATGAACCAAGTTCGTTGTACACGAAGATCGAGTGAATTTGAGACGTTTTGATTCGATTTGGACAATTGATTTGAATTGGTTTTCGGTTTTTAAACTACAAATTAAATTCACCGATTTTAAACCTATTTTAATCCTAAAGTGCATGAATTGTAAACCCCTCTATTATTTTAATCTAGTCACTTAAAATTAAAAACTATTTAAAATTTAAACTATTTAATAATCTATAAAAATTAACCTATTTAATAAAAATAACTTTTAATCTATTTTTAGAAATCTAATTAACTTTTTAAACTAATTAACTTTATTAAAAATTACTTTTAAACCTAATCTATTTTTAAAACTATATTTTATTTAAACCTAAAATAATAACAAACTAATATTAAAAATTAATAAAAATATTTTTTTATTTTATTTTAAAAATATTTTGAAACTAATTATTATGGTAAAAACTCAAAATTTACTTTAATAAAAATAATATTTAAACTTTATTTAAAACTGAAACTTAATTAAACAATATTTAAATTAAAATCTGCCAGAAGTAGTAATACTATATTGATAAACTAACTGTTAATAAAACCAAATGAGCACTGAGCTCAGTTGGCTAACACGTTGGCCCTGTGACCAGGAGGTCACAGGTTCGATTCCCATGAGGGACCATTTTTTGTGATTATTTTCTGATAATGAAAAGATGAAAAATGGTCACAGGAATGACCTTTGTTAAGCTTATTTTTATTTAAGCTGTTAGGAAACAACTTATGGGCGAATTAGATCAAAGGGGTCTGATAAGCTGTTTGCTTGAACAATTAAACAGCAAGTTTACTTAAAACAACCAAACAAACTCACAGATTAAAATGGAACGTTAAAAACTGAATATTAGCAAGCAGATAAAATCATACAATTTAAACATTCAGACAATCTAAATATCAAACAGGCCAGTCTTAACTTAATCATGAATCTAAGATCTACACAGCTCACAAATTCAGTAGAAAGAACAAAACTCATATTTCATAACAATATCTTATTCAAAAGAACAGTCATCACATTAGCAGGATGCATATCAGAAATCTTATATTTAATTAATTCCTATCAAAATAGTAGGACTCATAAGAACACTCAACATAACAAAGTATGCATCAGCAAAATAAACCTTAACGAAAGCTGATAAAGAGAAACTCAAATTAACAGTTACGTGAAAAATGATCAACTCTGTTATAAGCTATCAACCAGATTAAGTCTACACGTTTAACTACATTAGCAGAATACTAAAACTCGTATATCAGTTAACCCAACTTCCCCAATCAATGCAGGCATCAACCACTTAATCAGCAAAAGAGATCAGCAAGGTCTAAATCAACATTCAGTACTCAACAGATAAGAACAAATAACAAAATCCTAAAACTGAACAAATCAGTCACGTCCAACATTTATCAGCAGAATATAGAACTAATTAAGCTAAAGCATAAATTAATCAACTTAAACAGATTATTTAAACTATCCTATATCACATATATCACTTTTATCATAAACAGACTAAAAGAAAAATGTATAATATAACACAAATTTAACTGAATAACATACCATTTGTAGAGACCCTTTGGGAAGTAACGCAGCACTGAGCTGGCTAACAAATCGAATCAACACCATCTAACGTCATGATCGAACCACCATAACCATCCTAATCAAATCACGAACACCCTAATATTCGACCCAGATTTCTTTATAGATCAAACAGTGGGTTTGACCTTTATCCCAACTTCACTTTCATCATTTAACCAAGCTATATTTCTTTTCAGCTTAATTAAATAACAATTTTATTATAATATCTAAATTAAACAGTAGGATTTTAAAGAAAGATTTAACAGAAAATAAAATAGACAGAAAGATTTATGCCAAATTAAACTTTTATTAAATCAATTAAAATATTACAATACTCTGGAAATTGAAATACAATAACCCTACAGCTAATTTAACATTATAACCTTAAGTAAAGAAAAAGGATGATGAATTACATAAAAGTAGAGGGTTTTTATAGCCATCCCAAAGGCTGTTGAGGGAGCATCTTCGAATCTTCACCAGCATATTCCAACTTTAATATTGGCCTTTAGATCAGTATATTGATCTTCTCTCTCATGTTGGCTTTGATCCTACGGTTGATAAGACACAACTAGCACACGGATTGCCAACGTGGCATCCGTTTGTGCTAGTTGTGCTTCTTGGATACTGATTTGGCCTCTCTTGATTGGTGGAGTGGGGAAAATGAGGTGTAAATCACTGCCACGTAGCCTAGCCTCTCCATCATTCTCTTCCTTAAAACATGGGGAATTAATTCATGCCACGTAGATCAGTAAATCACTGCCACGTAGCCTAGCCTCTCCATCATTCTCTTCCTTAAAACATGGGGAATTAATTCCCCATGCGTGTGAATAACTCGTGGGAACAAAAGCCCTATTTAATTTGATGATTTAATGATTTAGGGTTTTAAACAGTTACTTTTGTGACTCGTTATTCATTTTTGGGGATGATGGAAGAAAGGGATACATAGGATGTATCGACCTAATTATTTTATTGTGTGGTGAATGGGAAAAACGTGTGAAGTAAATAAAGGTGAGTGGGTGAGGATCGTTTTATTAAATGTTGTGTGTGAGGCAGTTGGTAAAAACATGTGATATGTAAATCATTTTGACCAAACGAAAAATAGCTAAAAGCCCATATCTACTCCATTCGTTTAACATTTTTCACTGATTTGGGCTTTTGGCCCAAGAAATAAACTCCATCCGTCTAATAAATGTTGCTTTAGGCCTATTGGGCTTTTGGGAGTAACATAACCATTTTAATGGTATTTCAGGCCCAATAAGTATTTGTGGGACCCACTTGGCCCAATTCTTTTGATAAAGTAAAATCCTTGGAAACGAACTCGATTTGTGGCTTCTCGATCTTTTCTTCAATCTCGTGTCGATATTTTCCGGTTTTCGCGAACTTGGTACCTACACACATGAAACAACAAAAACAAACATATACAAGACATTTTCATGATATTTATGCAATTATTGAATGTTTATAGATACAAATGATATGAGTAAAATCACTCATATTAGCACCAGAAAGGCAAGTAGAAGGGATTCCTCAAGCGAAAATTCCTCGGACTCTAATTACAGCGATCGACATCCTCGCTGTAAAAGGGTTGTTGTCTCATCCACTGATGATTCTGATTCCTCCGACTACGATAGAAAACAACGCAGGGCACCCAAAAAACCAAGGATGCGCAGTGAAGATGAGTGGACCTTCCCATGGCGTCGGGAGAAAGGAAGTGCATTTTCAGAACGCATAACTACTTTCAAATATAATAAAAAGAGACGCATGTCGTCCAATGTCAAAACCTATGATGGTACGACGAATCCGGATGATCACTTGAAAGTTTTCGAATCTCAAGCAGGAATAGAGCAATGGCCTGAGGCACTATGGTGCCACATGTTCAACTCAACTCTCAATGGGAACGCCCGGACATTGTTCGACCGCCTCCCGCAAAGGAGCATTAATGGGTTCGAAGAACTTAGGAGAACATTCAGAAGAAATTATGTGCAACAGAAGAAGTACAGCAAAATCCCTGTCTCACTTGCAAGAGTAAAGCAGGGGCACTATGAAAGCCTTGAAGACTTTATGGAGCGCTTCAAATCTGAAGGCAACCAGATTAAAGATTGCCCAGAAATTGTTAAAATTTCTGCATTTCTCGCGGGCATCACTAACCTGGACCTAATAAAGAAATTGAATGACAGAATCCCAGCAACGTTTAATGGGGTAATGAAAAAGGTCCGAGCATTTATTCAGGGCGAAACCGCAGCAGCGGATAGCAGGCAGATGACATCAGGCTATAAATACCAAGACCAGCCCAAGAAACAGTCATATGAGCAAAACATCAGCCGCACCTTGGACTTCCAAGGCACAACGAAGCAAGGGCGCAATAACAACAATGGTAAGTTTACCCCACTGCAGAAGACCTCCAGGGAGATATTTTTATTAGAGGGTGCAGGCTTTCCAAAGCCTAGCCCAATTATGGGGCCAGCAGACAAACGGGATAACACAAAGCATTGTGAATACCGTGACGATAAAGGACACGCTACTGACGAGTGCATTCAACTGAAAAGGCACATTGAGAGCCTGGTCAAAGCAGGGAAGTTAAACCACCTGATAAGAGACTGGAGGAAGGCACAGACACAAAGAAAACTGAAGCGAAAAAACAGAAGGATAAGCCCATAACCATTTACATGTAAGAAAGGGAAAGGTCTTTCATGCAAAGGAGAACGATCGCGGAATTTTCGTGCGATAAAGAAATAACGTTCCCTATTCTTTCAGACATGGACTATAGAGTTGGGTCATTGACTATTGACATAGCCCTCGGGGACCATGCTACAGAAGGCATGTACGTCGATGGAGGGTCAGCAGCGAACATATTGAACGCGCTTTGATTCGCACAACCACCATGGGAAATAAAGTAGGAGCTAATAGACACCACACAAATCCTCACAGGATTTAACAGTGATAAAACCTAACCGCTGGGACACCTCTGCACACAGGTAACTATCGGTAGCATAGGTCACTCCACAACAGTGTGGATGGATTTCATGGTTGTGCGGTCTCAATCATCGTACAATGGGATAATTGGACATCCAGCACTAAAAACACTACGAGCGGTACCTTCCCCAGTACACAGCATGTTCAAATTCCCAATGCAAGACAGAGTAATCACCATCCTCAACATAGATACGCTCGAAGGGGGTAGCAACACTTCTAGCCACAACGCAAAAAGGAAGGATACAGACGGAAGTCAACATAACACGGAATCTAGCTCATGAATGAAGAGAAGAAGATATATCTCGAAAGATTCCCATGCTAAAAGCATATTTGTGCGCGAGGGCTCACCATCGGAGCTCCGATGGGTCCTCTTTTCGACAGGTTTCGTAGGAAAGGGTGGACCAGATGCAGGGTTTATCCTCATAAATCAGGGCGACATAAAAATTACCTACGCACTACAGTTGGACTTTCCCACAACTAGTATGGAAGCAGATTATGAAGCCCTCATAGCAGGTCTGAGAATGGCACTCAGAATGGGCATGAAAAGCCTAGTGGCCTACGCATGCAACCCTATGGTGGTTAGCAAGGTCGCGGGGTCATGCGAGCCACGAGGACATACGCTAATCCAATACACGAAAAAAGTAAGGGACATAACTAGGCAGTTCGCGGGGTTTGCTATACGAAAAGTTTCAAAAGAAAACGACGACATCTCAGCTGACATGGATCAACTATCAATTCTGAACATGGATAAACCTCCTAGTCACGTGCTAGTTGATTTTATCTTACACAAAAACATAAACGTGAATCCTGAGAAACAAACATGGATGACGCCTATTAAAGAGTTCTTGACACATCATACATTACCAAGCAATAGAAGGAAAGCTAGGTAATAAGTGTGTAAACACTTATCCTTTTGCCACTAAAATCAAGGAAAAACAAGACCTAATCATGTGTTTAACATCATAAAAGTCGGAATTACGCGTGGTTTTGTATTTTTGTGTTAAAATAGGTACAAATGATCAAAAGAAGAGAAAACACAGGATTTCACGGTCAAATGTTGAAGAAAAAAAGTCCAAGGAAAAGACGAAGACAAAGTCAAAAGACCAAAATGTGCCCAAATTCACGGAAACCGTCAAAATCAACACGGGATTGAAGAAAATATCGAGAAAGACAAAATCGAGCTCGTTTTAGTCATTTACGAAGAATTCGGGTCTTGTGGGTCCCACATTTGCTTATTGGGCCCACAAGCCCATTTAAAAAGACGTTTTGATTATTGGATCAAATGAGCCCAAAACATAAGCCCAAACCACTTAAAAATTGGGGACGGTTAGAAACAAAAAATTGGGCCCCAAGCCCAATCATTTACAAAACAAATGAATTGTGGAACAAGAAGTGAAGTTTATTCACATTGTTGGTCAACATCACAGTCAACACACTACTCACCCCACATTTAATAAATAAAACGATTATCCAGTTTTATTTTCTCCCCATCACACACGCGTACAACCTTCACCCCCTCACTTTTACTTACCCTCACACGTTATTTAATAAATAACTTTACCCTACCCCATTCACATTTCGATAACAACAAGAAAATAAACCCACCCCTTTTCTCTCTCAAAATTAACAGCCACCATCTTTTACCAATCTCACAAACCCTAATTCCCTTTATCTCAAAAATTACCAAGTAATTTTTGGGGCTTTTAATTCATCCGTGTGATTCACACGGATTAGAATAAATTCCCCATGAAAACTGGGAAGAACACTACCAGTGATGGTCCTCTCTCTCCATACGTGGCTAAATCTCCCTTTGTGATTGGTTAAACCACCTCACCAATCACAAATCTACCAATCATGTGCATCCACATCATCCCACAACAAACACAAACCATTACAGCTTGGCAATCCGTGGCACTTGAGTGGTTTTCTATTGTTGGATTGATGAAGAGAAGAAAGAGAATGCAAAATGATGGATTTAACGGCCATGATTTGTTTGCTTGGGCACCAAGAAGATTCAAGAAGGTTTTGGGGTTTTGCCTATAAAAAACCCCACAAAAGATGTAACAAGTAGCACTTTTTCTTTATTTAATTTTTCTGCAAATTAGGTTTTAGGATTAATGTAATTTTTAATTTTCAGTTTATGTAATCTTTATTATTATTAATGAAAATCTATTTTTAATTAATTCTCTTCTCAAGTTATTTTATGTCCAAGTTATTTACTGTTTAAAGTTATCTTCAATCCATTTAATTTTGTTACTGTTCGATTTATTCATTATTAATATAAATAAATAAAAAATAATAAATAAAAAAATAATAAATATAAAAAGAAAGTGAAAGTAAATCTTCCCCACTGGGAGATTTGTAAAAGGTTACTGTTCCTGGTTCGAATGCTACTGTTTGGATGTTATTTTGGTTCGAGAGCTGTTTGGTGATAATGATGTTTGGGTGAAAGACGGTGGTGTTCGATTCGACTAGACGGCTCAGCGCCTCGTCTACTGCTCAAAGGTTTCGTCATCAAGGTTCTTTTCTTTTTTTTTAGTTTTTATAAGTTTTAAATCTGCTTTGTTTGAGTTTTAGTTTTTAGGATCTGTTTATGATTAATAGCTTAGTTATTGTTAATGTTTAACTGCTTGTTTTGGGTATCTGTGTGGATTTTTGTTATTTTGGATATTCTATGTTTGGGTTATTATTAGTTTAGGATTGCTTATTTTTGGTTTGATAAGTTAGCTTATTTGCTTTTCAATTTGTCTTATTGCTATTTATAGATTCTAGCTTATTTGTTGAGTTTATTTGAGTTTATTAGATTCGGTTTATGTTTATTAGCTTATTTTAGTTCGTTTAATATGGGTAGTTTGATTTCTGCTTATTTGATATATATTGCTTATTTAGACTTGCCATTTTGATTATCAGCCTAGCTTATTTTGTGAGTTTAGTTAGACTTATTTGGTTTTTTACTGATAATTACTGGTACTGGAAAACAGATTCCATTGATCTGTTGGTCCAATTTATTAATTCCAAAAAATTCCAAGTAAAAAATAATAATAAATAGCAAATTTCGTCACTGGTAGGATTCGACCCCCAGACCTCTCGTATAAAAAGGCAAAATAGATAAATACTAGTAAGACGTTTGAACTCGCCATATACAAACTATAAGGTGGGTATAAGGCGACGTGCTATAAAAGGCCGTCTAAGGAAAAAGGTTTTTAAGTGCTTTGTGCCACCTCGTTTCCCCGCTTGCTTGTGCGTATATTGAGAGGGACGATCGATTATTGGTTTGCCAACTCAAGTAGTACTTAAGTATATATTTTTGTAGATTTTTACTATTGCTCCTCGAGAGGGAAAATCCTTTTCCTCTCAAAGTCGACCGAGGTCACCTACCTCATTCCAAAGTTTTAATTGTATGCGCACTCGCGCGCATACATACATACCGATTGGTGTACCAAATTCTTCCAATTCTTCCAAAAAGAAGAAGAAGAAGAAAAAGAAAAAGACCGTCATTCAAGCCGATCCCGAGAATCGAGCTTTCGACATAACGATGGCAACGGATAATCGACCAATGATTGAGATTCTACAATCTCACGTTGAAGGAAACGATGACGCGATTGTGGTGTCGGATATTAGAGCAAATCATTTTGAACTTAAACGGGTTTTATTCAAATGGTTTCCGCCACACCATTTTTAGGCCATACTAATGATGACCCACACGCTCATATCAAACGTTTCATACAATTGGCAAATACGGTGAAATACAATGGGGTGCCACAAGAGGCTATTCGTTTACAACTCTTTCCTTTTTCCCTCGAGGGACAAGCCCGGATTTGGCTTGATAAGGAACCACCCCAAAGTATTACAACATGGATTGATTTAGAGACCAAGTTCATTAATTACTTTTTCCCACCATCACAGACCACCTCTTTAAGGAATGAAATCATTACTTTTGAGCAAAAATATGGGGAAACGTTTAGTGAGTCTTGGGATCGATTTAAAGAGCTTTTGAGAAAATGTCCACAACACGGTTTCACCAAAGTGCATCAAATAAATACGTTTTACAATGGTTTAACTCTAAATGACCAAGACTCACTTAATAGTGTCGCGGGGGGCAATATTCTTGTGAAAACAATGAACGAGGCTTGGGCCATAATTGAAAACAAGGCTAAAGTACAAACCAAAAGTGTTAGGGCCACTATGCCGAGTGCTAGTTCTAGTGAGAGTGACAAGAGAATCGATAAACTCACTTCACTTGTTGAATCACTTGCTCTAAAAACCGAAACCCTAAATGGTCAAGTGAATGCCTTGAAAGAAACTAGTGAAACGTGTGAGACTTGTGGTGGACCACATTCATATTTCAATTGTGACAAGGTTTACAATAATCAACAACAACAAGTTTGTGCTTTTAATGCTAATGAAAGGGTTCTATTTAAACCTAATGTTGATGTTAACTATTTGTCTTACAAGAGTACTAATTATTTGGCTCCCCCGGGTTTTGTAGCACCACAAAGACCACCCCCACCCGCCCAAAATACCCAATACCAAAATAGGAACCAAGGTCCTCAAATGGGTAATTTTCAAGGGAATGCTAATCAAGGGAATTTTAATGGTCAAAATCAAGGGTTTCAAAATAATAACCAAGGTTTTTATAATAACAACGGTTTTCAATCTCAATATCAAAATCAAGGTTTTCCTAATCAAGGGTTTAATCAAATGAACATGCAAAATCCTCAAATGGACTTGGTTCTACAAAAATTGACCGAACATGAGAAAATCATGAAAGCAATGCAAGAATCTACTAGACAAATGCAAGAGTCCAATGATAAGAAATTTTTGACAATGATTCAAGCCCTTAGACCCCAAGGAGCCTTACCATCCAATACCGAGATTAACCCTCGTGCTAATGTGAGTGCTATCAATACTCGAAGTGGAGCCACTTTAGTGGGACCTTCCATCTCTTCGCCCATAAAGGAGAGACAAGGCCCGGAGGTCATAATGAGTAATCCTACTCCCCCTCCTGTGATTCCTCCTACTACCACTCCTAGTACTAGTGCTCCATTGCCGAAAGAGCCTATCCCTACGGTTGTTCAAGAAGCGAGTCCTTCTCCTTCTCAACCTTCAAAGTCTAAGCCTAATATCCCTTATCCTTCTAGATTAGACAAGGCTAAAGTGCTCACCAAAGATGACGTTCATGTCTCTAACTTTTTGAAAATGATTTCCAATGTGAATGTTAACATAAGCCTTATTGAAGCACTTGCTCAAATGCCAAAATTTGTCAAAATGTTTAAAGATTTGCTTAATAAGAAAGAAAAATGGTTGAGCTCGTGAACACCCGTTTAAATGAGAATTGTTCCGCGATTCTTCTCAAAGAGCTTCCCGAAAAGTTAGGAGATCCCGGACGATTCGTATTACCTTGCTCGTTTCCTTAAATTGATGATTGTATGGCTTTACCGGATCTCGGCGCTAGCATTAATCTTATGCCACTTTCGGTTTGGAAACAATTGTCATTACCCGACCTTGTACCGACTCGTATGACTTTAGAGTTAGCTAATCGAACTCTCGCATCCCCCGTTGGTATTTCCGAAGATGTTTTTGTTCGAGTTGGTACATTCACTTTTCCCGTGGATTTTGTCGTCTTCGACTATGAGATGGATCCTCGTATTCCGTTAATACTTGGTAGACCATTCTTACGATCCGGAAGAGCCTTAGTTGACGTGGTCGAAGGGGAGTTAATTCTTAGGGTTCGGGATGAACAACAAGTTTTTAAAATTGGAAAAATCACAACAAAATCAAATGAAAAAGAATCGGTCAATATGATTGATGTTCTTAATTATGATAATGACGAGATTTTTATTAATCCTTTTGGAATTGAAAAATCTAATCAAAATGATTTTGTGATAAATTCATCCCTTCCCTTAGAGCCTAAAATTTTTTATACTCCCATTTATGACACCTATAGCGATGACACTTCTTCAAGTGATCACACTATCTTCGGTTTAGACGACTCGTCTTTTGACCCACCCACTTTTGACCCACCCATTTTTGATACCCCAATCTTTGATACTTATGATGATGACACTTCTTTAAGTGATCTCATTAACTTTGATGACCCACCCCATGATCTTAATGCACCTCATATCTCTATGAGTGATTCTTCCATGGAAACTCCTTTTGACTTTTATACTCCCATTTTAGAAGTCATGACTTTTGAGGAGGATCCTCTACTCTTAGAGATAATTCCTAGTTTAGAGGTTATTCCATTTGAGGAGGATTTAGATATCTTTCTAAATACCTATTTTCCTCATGAGGAAGAGTTTTCCTATGACTCTGACGATACTTATGTTTTCACATCAAGTTTGGAAGAGGACGACCTTCCCACTTTGGATTTTGATGATATTTTGAGCTTAAATGTCAACACCTCTTGCTATTTTCCCGTTAAGGAACCGGTGTTTGATCCCGGAATAGAGACTTTTGTGCTTTCATTGCCATATCTCCATAACACCTTCCCTAGTAAGAGACTTTTGCCTAAGGATACCCCACTTTACTTTGACTTGCGTACCACCTCGGGGTTTATTTCCTTTTTTGATGGAAATTATGTGTTTGACCCGGGTGGATTTTCATGGGGTATGCCTTATTTGACTTTGCCTCACCCTTTATCATGGAGAGATTTTCCTCCCTTGGAAATCTTGATTTTTCCATGATTTTCCCTTTTGAATGATCACATTCGGGAAATCGAGTCGAGCTAGAGACTCGTGATAAATAAATCAAGCATCGTTTAACTAGGTTAGATTTTTACCTTTTTCGCCTTCACCCATTTTCACCAATAAGTGTAGGGGGGAGCCAAGTAGGTTGTTTGTGTTGTGATGTTGTGTGCAGGGACATGTGCTTAATGATCCACTTTTGGTGTTTTTGACGAGACCCGTGTTCCCGTGTTTCCCGTGTACCCGGTTCCTTCGATAAGTTTTTGCTATTGTGATTCAATCTTGTATATAAATAAAACGAATAAATGTAATCACTTTAGTTGTCCCTTCCTTAGCTCGATTTTTAACAACGTACTCAATGTCCTAAGTGTAGGGGAGTTTATTCTCCCACATGCTTAAACATTGAGGAAAATGTTTATATTAAGTGTAGGGGGATTTCTATCGAAATTTTAGTGGTCTTTTCCATGAATTTGACCCTATTTAACCGGAAAATTTAAAAAAAATTCAACGTTTTTCAAGTTTTTGATCAATTTTGGCCTAGTAGTTTTTCATTTATTTTCATTCCTTTTTTCATTGCATCGTATTAATAATTTTCATTTCAAGAATAAAGTAAAATAAAAATAAATAAATAAATAAAATGGTTTAAACAAGTTTAGATATCTTTGATATATTAGGCCCGTCGTGAATATTTTGACTCAACCCGAGTTTACTTATCCAAGTTTACTCTAGCTAGTATCCTTAACCATATGGACCTTAATTGGTTTATTAGGCTAAGCATCCACGAGTCTCATTCCTTGAGATTTTAAATTGTGGAGAACGAGAGATGATAGAGTTGATAATAAGTTTAAGGGTTAATTTTTGCTTATATGAGTTTTGTGGCTCTTTCTTCCCGCTTGTATATTTAATTGCTTAATAAATGAGGATTTTGCGGTGTCGATTCGATATCTTAACTCTTAGACAAATCTTTGTTCTCCTTGTAATTAAAGCATGAACACATAGAGGGTGCCAGCGTTGTGGACTTCCGACTAAGGTGGCTCATAACCACTAAGTAGGAGGTATTCAGACCATGGGACCGCGGAATTTGGCCTACTATATATATCATAAATAAATAAAGAATAAGATTAAAACATGACCTCAAGGAGCCTTAGGGTGTGGGGCATGTAGCACGAACCTTGTCATTAGAGCCTTAGGGTGTATGGCATGGTAAGTTTTGAATAAAAATTGATCAAAAATCAATTCCCTCGTTTATCGTTCAAGGAGCCTAGGGTGTGGACAATAGACGGGGAGCATTTTTACATCTTAAAGAGCCTAAGGGTATATGATGTGAACTTGCTAAACTCCACATAAAGTCAACATGACTTTGGAGGAAATAATTAATAAGTAGTACTATTGGCCAAATTTTGGGTCCGGGAATTTATTCCCCAAATCGTGTTAAATCATCCTTGATGTGGGCTTACTTTAGTGACAACGTTTTTTAGGACGACGTTAGGTTTTGAGTGTCGGTTTTGCACCGTTTGGCCTTCATTTTTGTAATAATAATTATCAAATAAGTCAAATGAGCCTACGGGTGAATGACAATCAATAAAATCTAGAGACACAACGTAGGAATTGGAGAAAGAGTATTACACAATTGTCTTATATAAGTGGTTTTAACCTAAGGACTTATGGTAAACAATGATCTCGTTTTTAAGCTTGGTATGGGGAACGTGAAACTTGAGGGTGATTAATATTCATAACACCAAAGCCCTAATCTAAGTCTTAGATCTCTTTACAAGTTTCTTCCATCAAATAAATTTTAAGTTAATAAATTGATATAGCTTTTGTTTCCTTTTATGTTTTTATCTTTTCATCATAGAAGTAGTAGTAATAGTAATAAAGGCCGAGATGGATTAATTATGAGAAAAATGTAACTATATGATTTGAAATAATGCATTGCATGGGGTCATTGCAATGGTCAAGTGTAGGGGATTTAATAAGTGTGTAAACACTTATCCTTTTGCCACTAAAATCAAGGAAAAACAAGACCTAATCATGTGTTTAACATCATAAAAGTCGGAATTACGCGTGGTTTTGTGTTTTTGTGTTAAAATAGGTACAAATGATCAAAAGAAGAGAAAACACGGGATTTCACAGTCAAATGTTGAAGAAAAGTCCAAGGAAAAGACGAAGACAAAGTCAAAAGACCAAAATGTGCCCAAATTCATGGAAACCGTCAAAATCAACACGGGATTGAAGAAAAGATCGAGAAAGCCAAAATCGAGCTCGTTTTAGTCATTTACGAAGAATTTGCGTCTTGTGGGTCCCACATTTGCTTATTGGGCCCACAAGCCCATTTAAAAAGACGTTTTGATTATTGGATCAAATGAGCCCAAAACATAAGCCCAAACCACTTAAAAATTAGGGACGGTTAGAAACAAAAAATTGGGCTTCAAGCCCAATCATTTACACAACAAATGAATTGTGGAACAGGAAGTGAAGTTTATTCACATTGTTGGCCAACATCACAGTCAACACACTACTCACCCCACGTTTAATAAATATAACGATTATCCAGTTTTATTTTCTCCCCATCACACACGCGTACAACCTTCACCCCCTCACTTTTACTTACCCTCACACGTTATTTAATAAATAACTTTACCCTACCCCATTCACATTTCGATAACAACAAGAAAATAAACCCACCCCTTTTCTCTCTCAAAATTAACAGCCACCATATTTTACCAATCTCACAAACCCTAATTCCCTTTATCTCAAAAATTACCAAGTAATTTTTTGGGCTTTTAATTCATCCGTATGATTCACACGGATTAGAATTAATTCCCAATGATAACCGGGAAGAACACTACCAGTGATGGTCCTCTCTCTCCATACGTGGCTAAATCTCCCTTTGTGATTGGTTAAACCACCTCACCAATCACAAATCTACCAATCATGTGCATCCACATCATCCCACAACAAACACAAACCATTACAGCTTGGCAATCCGTGGCACTTGAGTGGTTTTCTACCGTTGGATTGATGAAGGGAAGAAAGAGAATGCAAAATGATGGATTTAACGTCCATGATTTGTTTGCTTGGGCACCAAGAAGATTCAAGAAGGTTTTGGGGTTTTTGCCTATAAAAACCCCCACAAAAGATGTAACAAGTAGCACTTTTTCTTTATTTAATTTTTCTGCAAATTAGGTTTTAGGATTAATGTAATTTTTAATTTTCAGTTTATGTAATCTTTATTATTATTAATGAAAATCTGTTTTTAATTATTTCTCTTCTCAAGTTATTTTCTGTCAAAGTTATTTACTGTTTAAAGTTATCTTCAATCCATTTTATTTTGTTACTGTTCGATTTATTCATTATTAATATAAATAAAAAAATAATAAATAAATAAAAAAATAATAAATATAAAAAGAAAGTGAAAGTAAATCTTCCCCACTGGGAGATTTGTAAAAGGTTACTGTTCCTGGTTCGAATGCTACAGTTCGGATGTTATTTTGGTTCGAGAGCTGTTTGGTGATAATGATGTTTGGGTGAAAGACGGTGGTGTTCGATTCGACTAGACGGCTCAGCGCCTCATCTACTGCTCAAAGGTTTCGTCATCAAGGTTCTTTTTTTATTTTTAGTTTTTATAAGTTTTAAATCTGCTTCGTTTGAGTTTTAGTTTTTAGGATCTGTTTATGATTAATAGCTTAGTTATTGTTAATGTTTAACTGCTTGTTTTGGGTATCTGTGTGGATTTTTGTTATTTTGGATATGCTATGTTTGGGTTATTATTAGTTTAGGATTGCTTATTTTTGGTTTGATAAGTTAGCTTATTTGCTTTTCAATTTGTCTTATTGCTATTTATAGATTCTAGCTTACCTGTTGAGTTTATTTAAGTTTATTAGATTAGGTTTATGTTTATTAGCTTATTTTAGTTCGTTTAGTATGGGTAGTTTGATTTTTGCTTATTTGATATATATTGCTTATTTAGACTTGCCATTTTGATTATCTGCCTAGCTTATTTTGTGAGTTTAGTTAGACTTATTTAGTTTTTTACTGATAATTACTGGTACTAGAAAACAGATTCCATTGATCTGTTGGTCAAATTTATTAATTCCAAAAATTCCAAGTAAAAAATAATAATAAATAGCAAATTTCGTCACTGGTAGGATTCGACCCCCAGACCTCTCGTATAACTGTCAAACGCCGCTACAAGTTGTTCTAGTGCTCTATTTGTGTATTACTTTGCATCATTAAGTTTATATAGGTTAATTTTATCTGTGAGTTTTTAATTAAATACAAATTTTAGTTCTTTTTAATTTTAATTAAAAGTTATTTTCTCTATAATTCAGTTTTTTTTATAAAAAATAAAAATATAAAAAAATATTTTAATTTTATTTACTTTTAGGAATTTTAAATAGTTTTAAATTTACTTTTATTCAAAATAGTTTCCTTTTATGTTTTTAAATTTAGTTTTAAAAATTAGTTTTCCATGTAGTTTTGTTTTACTTAAAAATAGATTTCATTTAAAGTTATTAGTTTAAAATTAATTAGATTTAAAATTTAGATTTAAGTTTTATTTTAAAATAGTTTTCATTTAAAAGTTTTAATTTAAATTAGTTTTATTTTTTAAATTAGATTAAAAAGTTTTTATTATTAAATAGTTTTAATTAGTTTAAATACTCAAAAAGTTTTAGTCACCAAGAACAATTAAGTCTTACGTTAAGTCCGATTTTAAATTCGAGTCGATTTGTGGAACGAAAATAGATCTAAAAAGGATTTGCCTTGCAAATTCCTAGCATTACTAGGCAAGTACAGATGAGAGCTAGGCACTTCAAGGTCATCAAAGGAACACTGTACAGACACTCAAGTAATGGGCAAACACTACAATGCTTAGCGCCAGAGCAAGCACGGGCGGTCATGGAAGCCACACATAAAAGGGTATGCCCGTGTGGACCGATAGTTGTGGTGGATGAGATTCAGGGTATTTTTGGCCATTTATGCATAAGGATGTTTGTAAGAAGGTGGCATGATGTCTCTGATGTCAGGCCGACCCGGGTCACAGGAAAAATCCTAACATGATCACTGGGCCACCCTCAACAAAAGGCGCAAATGGAGATGGAATCCTCTCGAGACTAGGGCATATTATTGTTTCTCCGACCATATCGATAGGGAACATGGCGCGAAGGGTAGCAGCAATACTTCCATCTCAAGGTAACAGCCAGCAACAACGCAGAGGAGCAATCACCCCTTCAGCCAGGATAATTGCTCGCACTATGCCAAAACAGGTTCATGCGAGCAGACTATCGGCAACACGAAGCATGCAGCGTCGCGGTGAAGAAAACAAAGGACCCTCATGGGCCAAGATGAGCGCGGATAACTATGTGAAGTCGCTATCCAGTCTCGTGAGAAGTAACTCAAGAGACAACCAGGATTTTGGACGATATTCTCCCTGAGGTGTCGCATCATTAGCATGGATCATTCCCTTGGCTATTAAAAGCCCCCAATAAAGATCCATGTATTTTTTTCTTTTTTCAATTGTTTTAGGATTTCCCCTTTGATGTACTTTGTCTCAACATTTGCAAAAGTGTGAATAAAACAATGTTGTTCCTTCCGCAGTCCAAAATTATTTCTTTTTTTATCTTTTATGCATAAGAGTATTTTTTTCTTTCCTGAAATATATAAATTTGGCCCTCCGGTGTACATGTACAATGAAACGTTTCCAAGTGAAAAAAGAGGAGTAAGTTTACCCTACTAATTAAACTTGTCAGGTAAGAGGGATGCACCCCCAGTGGCGCCAGATCATGTATCCTTTATTAGGCAGCTTACCACAAGAGGTTGTAGTAAGTGTAGCATTCCTCATACTTTATAACGGATATGCACAAGACATAGTGTGCACGCCTAACAAACATGTCATTATCTATGACGTCGCTTATGGTAGTAGTGGCAAGTTCACACGTAATGAACTTTCAGCTCACCCATAAGTTCAGAGTCACACTTCAATGAATGTATTCATAAAATGGTGTTCGCACTCACAATCTCAGGCGTGGGTGCAGAAACCTGGACATATATATAAACGAATAAACATGAACATAGCGTAGGACGCTATATGATTACAAACGCGCAGGTCACTATAAACATTATACCAGTTCTTAATTTGCAAATTAATGTACATGGTTACAACAAAGCATATGGTAAGGAAAATTGCCTTCTATAGAAGATCGCTCGCTGACAGCAACCTCTATAACCTGCGATGTGATGGTTTCAGTGATGCACGATGTTGTACCCACGCCTCCTTCATATAATCCAATGCGCGTACTTGATGTACATCAATTGAAGGCAGTCTAACCGATACACCATCGGATCGACTAGGGTGCGCCAAACCTAAGCCAATGATGGTGTTTGCAGTGGAAGACTTATTTTTCTTTACCACACGTTTAGCATGCTGTTTCAACTTATCTTCAAGTGAAACCATATTTGGTACACCAGCAGCATAGACAGGGACTTGTAGTTGGGAGATATCTGGCTCGGCCATGCCATGGGGATCTTCCTCTGCTTTTTCCACGCAGTGACTCGCTAGAGTAAGGCCTGTCATGATCAAGCTTATCGGTTGATCTTGATCCTTTTCAGTTACATCTATGATGGGCAGGGGGAGTTCTTTTAGTCTATGGAACGCGACGTCAAAGATATCTTGTGCGTACCTAGAGTAGATTTCACTGCCCTCCAAAGGTCTTTTCAATAACTTATCTTTGAAGGCGCGCTCCATGGCGAGACTTTGTCCTAATAGCTGCGGAGCATCAAAATCTCCTTAACCGTTTTATTCAAGTTAGGTAACTCCACGACACCTTTGGCGGATAGTGGAAGGTCGTGCTTTATTAACCATTGGTTCTCAGCGCGCACTGCTGTGAGATGCGGGTATAGTTCCTCATCAAAATCGGTGCTCATGTACTTCAGAATTTCTTCCTTTTTATCCATATCTTTGTGACAGTTGGCAACGAAATTCTCACAATTTGAAGAAAGGGCCCTCTTACCCTCCTCTAGCTTAGACATGGCCCAACGATTTTCCTCCTCTTGCCTCAGCTCTCGACTTATAGACTCAGATAATGATGCCTTCTCATCCTCTAGATATTGGATGGATCCGACATTTATACTAGAAACAGCGCGCAAACGTGTGAGTTCAACCTTGGCACACACAAGCTCGTGGTCTTTTTGCTCTGTCGCTTGTTTGGTTTTCATATCCACTTGTGCTAGGCGCTAAGACAGATATGAAACCTTCTTTTTTAGATGTGAGGCTAATGTTACTTCCTGCGACGCGACTGTGTCCAACTCACTCATTAGCATTTCTTCGGACAGATTGCTAAGGAGTTGGGCGGGTCCGGGAGGAGTTATATATTGGTGGAAGTACGCACATTCGGTCACATTACCCAGTGCACATGAACGCACGTACTTCGAGGGAGGAAGGAATCTTATAGACTTTGAGGTGTTGGCGTCAATCTTGGTCGTTGTAATATGTGGGCTGCAAATTTGACATCCTGCAAGTGTTATAAAGGTGATCCTTTGTTCAAAGGACCGTAGGGAGCGGAATTGGGATATACCTTGATACATGTGTATCTTCACACGGCCTTGAAAGCATGCCCCATAAAGTAGCATCGGCGCGTGGTCTGGTCTGTGGTGACCTGCTCCTCTTGGGAATTTGATCTCTTGGGGAGCACGGTAACCTTTTGTAGCTTGGGACAGGTATGATCTCTTCTGAGGGACCAGCGCGCCAGCTGTCCTCCTGATCAAATTCTTGTGATGACGACTCTATTATACACGGCACACTCCAAATGGGAGTTGCATTTAGTGCGACCGTCCTCTCTGTACCTCTGCTGGTCGTCGGAGAGGGGTACTCCAGTACTATGGTGCGTTGACCCACGCGCCATCCATTAGATAGTTAGAAAGGCGTGAAGGGTCGAGCGCGCATGGTAACGGCGAACGGATGCTCGCGCTTCACGAGCTGCGTATAAGTTAGCTATACAGAAGTATGAAGAGTATATGAGTACATACGCATACACCATTTTCATTTTAAGTCTTTCTAAAACGGGATTTCTTACCATGATCAAAGTTATCAAAGTATTGAGGAAGGTGATTTGCAGGAAGAGTTGACATATGACTCAGCCCTAATGTATATAGTAGCGCCTCTAGGTATTCTTGCATTGGTATCCGATCGACATTAATTATCTGTGCATCTGCTTCGTTATATGTGCCAGAGATAGGCTGGTCATCTTTCATCATAGTCTTGGGGGTGATGAAATCGTAGTCGAACGGGAATACAACCTTGTCTACCCAGAAAATTTGTCATTCCATTTCTTTATAGAATCTATCTTCACCTTATAACATTGTAATTGACCGGGGCGTTTCACGAAGGATATCCACCCGTTTATCCAGGAGGGTCGATAGAAGGCGCGGAACAGATTTATGGTTGGGTCAGTGTTCTTTAGTAGGCAGTTTATCTTAAAATTTGAAATCTTCGCGGCGCCGATACAGTGAAGCTGTGCGAGGTGTATGATATAGTAGCTTAGCACATCTGTCAAAAAAGGGCTTAGGGGTATGCGATTGTTGGAAAACTAAAAAAACCTGGTATACACACCAATTTTTCCAGCAGGGAAGCTTCCTATGTGTGCTTGTGGATCTAGCACATTCGGGTGGAGATCTGCTGGTATATGATACTTGGTGGCTAAACTAGAAAGTTCTTGTTTTGATATGCGAGACGTCACATCAAATAGTTGTGATACCATTTTTTACTAGTGCTTCAGTTGGGCATAGAGTGGACGCTGTTTTCTGCTCAGGTGATTATTTCCTACTGTTTTTAACAATGGTAGAAGGATTTTTGAAATGATAGAAAAGAAGGTTGAAGGTCTGTCACACTTCATTTATATACACTTTTGACATACGGGATCTTGCGACGTATGTCCAACGAGTTGGTTCATCCTACGGTGTTGGTTAGTTGGCTTCTGTGACATGTTTAATGCCTTTCTCGGTTCCCAAAGAAAGGTAGTACTAGTGGATTCTGACGTGGATGCATATTCAAACTCATTTCATGTGTGTCGTACATGAAATTTCTTTTTATATGGGATGTCTGTGAGGGGGCCTTCGAGATTCATAGTCTAGTATCCGCGGTTAGAACCTACGACCACTAGACTAGGGGGACATGATGACGTATTGTCCCTAGTCGGGCTAGATAGTCTGACTCATGGGTACTACCCGTATCCATCAGGAATGGATTAATTCTTATGCGATGTGCGCACAAGCCAGGAGGCCCGGTAAGTTGTTGTCGCGCATACGGTTCATTGCTTAGACCGTGTCCTCATCGCACTACGACAGGATCAGACAGAATATAATCTATCTTATGATTATATTTGCCAAAGGGAAGAAGATATACACTTACCTCGGTTACACGATAAGGATCAATCTATTTTGAATCATTATCTCTTCCTTAGACCGCAAGAACATGGAGCCCAGCCTGGACTCTCTCGGGTATAAAAGGAACCCTCATGGTTCCACAAAGGTACGATACACACAATACCCTGAACCCTAATACACTTAAACCGATTACTTACTCTAACGCCGGAGTCTAATCGTGGGTCACAAACCCATGGTAAGCCTAACGGTGTCTGTTTAGTGCGCAGGATCCTCAAAGCAAGTTTCACTTGGTGCAAGAGCCGGAGTCTACAAGACCCCGAATTAAGCCTAATTCGGGTCAAGCTCGGTCCATCCAACTTTTGTATCAACAGCATTGATGTCATTGTTTCTCAACACTAAGTGCCTCAATTCATCTTCTAATTGACCCAGTTCTTCTTCAGGACATAACTTCTTAGTCAACAATTCCTTTATAGCAGCCCAAGTCCTTCCATTAGCCACTACAAGCCCAACGGTAGACACTTGATTGTTCCACCAACTCAACGCATCATCAAGAAAAGTAGCAGCCACAAACTTTACCTTGTTTGCCTTAGAGCACCCATTGATTTCAAATGTACTTTCTATCTTCTCCACCCAACGACAAAGTTCTAATGCTCCTCCAGTACCACGAAATTGTGTAGGCGCAGACTTCATAAAACTGGCATAAGAACATTCTCTAGGAGCTTATGGTCCACCAGAATTCCCACCTTGGCCTTGACCTCTAGCTGCACGATCCGCCTCAAGCGCATTTGCTATTGCTTCTTCAATCATGGTATTCACACGAGCAGCTGTCAACTTTAGAGGCATTTTGCTGTCATCACAACCAAAGAAAACAGAGTAAGTATACACATCAAGATCAAGAAGGATTTCTTTACCAAGACATAATATACATACAACAAGCACAATCAACAAAGGATACAAGTATTCATCAACCAAATCACAAAATAGATAATAAAGACATGTCATAGATCATGAAAGGTAAATGTAGATTGCATTGATAAATCAACAAAATTGTGACAAGTCATGTCACTATAATCATCCACCAAATAAAACTTAAAGTCATCAAGTTCCATCATAATACCATATTACAGAAGTTTGAATAAGTTCGATTACAACGAGGAAAATAAAATGAAATACTGATAACTAATCATGTGGTGAACCACATGACTTCTTGGATGGCGGCACGTCCTCATCATCACTGTCCTCCTCGGGCTCTTCATCACTATCATCAATCTTTCTCTTTCCCTGGAAGTAGATCCCTCATCCACCTTCCCTTTGCCCTTCGATGATGATCCTTCACCCAATGGAATCATATTCTTGGAAAAATACAACTTGTCTTCAAAAGTGATATACTCGCTCACCTCTGGTGGTTGAATCATAAAATGCGTGTCCGCATACTTAGGGTCACACCTGAATTTCCATGCATACATCAAGAACGGTCTTACACGTGCTTCCCAACTTCGCGGTCGATCATACCTAATATGATCTTCCTTGATCTCCTCAAACTCAGCACATAATTTCCCCACAATCATCTTCAATTTTTCTAACTCCCCTCTTTCACAATCTCTAGCATAATTAGTCCTCATCCAACCAGAATAAAATCTCTGAAATGCTTTCTAATTCTCCTCAAATCGCCTAATCACCCTTGTTTCCACCACATACCTTTCATACATCAATCTATAAAACTTTCTCAAGAAATGGAAAGTGTTATTGTAAGGCCTCGGTCCAGGACAATAAACCCTCGCAATGTTCTCATGGAGAGAACGTGCACTGGCTGCAGCACTGGATTCTGCATGAAAGTCATCACTGTCACGAGCAACTCTTGGTAAACCACTCAAATAAGCTTCACACATGGGCATGGTAGAACGAACATGTCGCTGATCGTAACGACCAGTCGGTGGCACATTAGGTTCTCTCAGTGATCTATTAGGCTGCACCACATCCGGCTCAGTCTGACCAACAGCATTCGCAGGAATTCAATCATCCACGGGATCCTCCTCTTCAGGTTCCTCATCGCTATTGTCACTTCCACTGAAATTGTCAACATCACTGTCATCGCTATTCCTCACAACCTCGTTCACTTTTCCTTCCGGTTCTATCCCATCATTGTCGCCTTATGAGTGTGGGGCATTTGCTCCTCCCTCAACCCCCACAACGTACTCGTCTCCATTTCCATTTGGCGATACTTCGGCTATTTTCGCATATAAAGAAAGTTCAAGGGTATATAAGGTCATTATTCAAAAATTATATATACATGCATGCACATGCAATGCAAATATAGTACGTATGCCAATATGCAACAAAACGATAGCCATGCAAATGCAATGCAAAAATTATGATATCAAGTACTCAACGTACAATCACAATATCTCGATATAATAACATAGTATTTACTTAATAAATACTCGGGAAATCATTTCAGTTTCAAAGGGATACATCTAATTATAAAACAATTCTAAAAGAAATCTTACCGGAGCCATGCTGGATAGTTGCGTGCTTTGGAAATATAATATTTACAACACCAAAAGTTATAGTTTAGGACTTTTTCCAAAATCGACATAGTTCTCTATAACTTGTGGCTCCGATACCAATCTCTAACAACCCCAAATTTACCACGTAGCAGAATGCCACATTTGGGTGCTAGTCAAAGAATCATCACACAAGCCATATCGAACGACTCAAAAGAGATGTTTTAAATTTAACAAGATTTAAAATCATGAAGTTACAACAACAAGTCTAAATGTTTCCAACCCCAAAAATTACAACAGAGTAGCATTTAGGTACCTATGAATCTCAACCACATAAACCATTTTGTTCCACAAGACAATTTAGACAAAACAAAGCATAAATTGTTTATAAGTAAAAGGGAGGAAAACAAGTTTAGACTGCCCAAATCCACAACAATGATCCATAGCATGCTCCGCCCCACTCAGCATCGATTACCCGAAACACATGCTTAAAATCGTCAACAAATAATGTTGAGCGAAATCTATAGGTTTATAAATTACAATTTGAACATAAGAATAAAAATCATTCATAACTATTCAATAGAATGTTGATCATTACAAACTATTATTCTAGCATTTCTCGTTATAGCAAAAGCTAATTAATTATGTTTAAGCTCATGACACCGACCCCATAAACTAATCACCCGCGCCAAATTGCCGGTGTGATTTAAATAAAGTCATTGTCCCTCTTAGGTATTCATTGCAAATTATACCTTTTTTCATAACACAAGTTATCCATACGCAGAGGGTACACAACGTACTAGCTCTCGTCTAGGATAGGGTCGTCAACCCACTAATACTATCAGTTGCTCAAGTGGCTATTTCCAATCCACACAAGGATTAAACAATAGTTAACGGTTCATGAATTTAGGGCCTTTTAGCAACTAGCTACTTAACATAATTTAAGGCATCATTCGGGTCTAATAATCATTCACGACTCATGTTCCTTTTTATTTATATAGCATGTATCCCCCTCACAGGTAAAATCATTTAAAACATAGAAAGCGAGACTATAGACTCATCTTAAGTAGTAGTGGTAGTATCAGTATCGAAGACGACAATCACCGACGATGAGGATGCCCGGGAATATCAAAGACAACACCTAACGAACAAAACACGAAATAAATCAATACATTCAAGTACTAACTTGTACTTAATATAAATAAATAAGTTCACTCAAAACTGCATAAACTCACACAAAAAATCCAAACAAGTGATATTTACTAGACATTTACATTTTTCTATCCTATTAGAACAAACACTCTTAAAACAATTCTGCAGGTACATACCAAATGTACAGACTGAATTCCTATACTTAAACACCACGAAATTTCACGAAACTCGCTGGAGGTGTCATTTACATCATGTAGAAAGCTCACAAAAAATTTTATAAAAATATTTTACTTTTAAGTCTCGCTGCCCAACACATTTCCAACCTTGAAAATCTGGGCAGATTTGTACCCTTACGTTGTAAAACAATTTTGACTCACTTAACCAATACCATTTGTAAATATGACTCCTAAGACTCGAGACTACAGGTTTAGAGCTAAAGAACAGCCCTCAAAAAATTTTAAAACTCCACTTATAGTCCCTGAGATTTAACCTAATATCGAACACAATTTCGGATTGTGTCGATCCTCGCCTCCCGGTACACGAATATTCAAACCTACATATCTTTTGACTCGTTTTGACCTAGAAGCTCTATCTTATACCAAAACGAATCTTGAAAGAAGCTCTACAACTATATGCTATAGTATCAACCTTGACTTAGGCTTAAGACTAAGAAAATAACCCTTAAACAATATGGTCTAAATCACCTCTTTTAATACCATACTAAAACATCTTTCCAATCAATTCCATCACTTCCTAAACTTATTATAACATCATTCAATCATCCTAAACTAATATTATTATACCTAATCACTTGTATGAACAAATCTTAATGAAACCCATTTCATAAATCATCCTTTCAATATGCTTAAACAATTTTAAAATGATGAAAACATAAGCATAAACACATACCCAAACTCAAAATAGATCAAAATACAAGAACAACAAACACCCCTTTGGGCCGTGGGTTTGGGGAAGCAAAAACACCAAGAAAAACATGATTCCCAACTTGTTTAATTGAATATCTTCACTCCTAAACACAAGATTTAAACATGCATTATGACAAAATAGATCAAAACCCATTTAATTATGAACAATAATTTTTGAAAAATTAGGGATGATGCATGTTGGATTTGATTGTGTTAAAACACTTACAAGATGAAATGGAAGGTTGGTCTTTGATTAGTTTCTTCAAAAACTCAATAAAAATCAATGGTGGTGGTGGTATGGTGGTGTGTGGTGGTGCCGGCAGTAAAAGAGAGAGGGAGAGGGAGATGTGAAATTTTTTGAAGTAAAAATGAGTGTGTGTGTGTGTGTGTGTGTGTGTGTGTGTGTGTGTGTGATTGTGTTTCTCTTTTATAAAAATGGGAGGGTAAATTTTGACAAGCTAGCTATCTTTTGGCCTCATTCATAAAACAACTTTATAAAGAGCGAGATTTAGGCTAACACTCGTTTTTAAAATTTAGCGGGAGTCGGGATTTATCCCGGCTACCTCAAAATACTTTTAAAAGTATAAACGCACACAAACGAAGTGAAATGGTTCCGACTAGACTTAACACGTAAGTAAAAATAAAAACTTCGGAAAATTCCAATATCGATCAATCGATAATAAAAGATAAATTTTGGGCATCCGTCGGTATCGTAGTCGCTATCGGTTCTTCTAAATCGCCAAACGTAAAATTATACGACCTCAAACATTGGTTTCAACCCAAACCGTCAAACATATTGTTAATGCAAAGCAATGTCTAAAACCATTGTTAGTATTAATTAATCTTTCTTAGTTTTGATCACGACAAATTACAAAGACATTTATTGTCAAACACAATCATAAAAAGAATTATCTAACAAACACTATCATCAAGGTAATAATCATTACACTAACATATCTCAATCATGCTTAGTGATCATAAAAGTGATTAGCCTTAAAATTCACTTTTGTCAAATGTAACAAAAGATTTTTAATAAACTTTATTTTTAAGAAAATGTTTTATTAAATGAAAATGTAAATTTGAATATGGCATATTCCAAATGCCATAAGAATATCCTTTGAAGGTTTAAATAGCCTCAGATATTTCAAATTTACTAAAAGACAAAAGAGAGCAGACTCTACGCCGGCGGTACCTTAGAACCTACGGCGGTTCCTTATCGATAAGGAACCGCTGGGTCCAATAAGGAACCGCGGGCAGATATAGTCGTTGTATGTTTGTCTTATAAATAGTGGATCAAATCTGCATTCTCATCGACCCTTTTTGGACATCTCTTTCAGCCTTTTTTCTCCTATCTAATCCTAATCATTTGTAAATGATCACTTAATGTGTTAAGTATGTTTACTCATGATTATCCTCTTGATCTCCTTCTTTACCTTGTCCAAAGAGAAGATCACTCACACACTTGTGATGTGATTAAAGATGTAGCATTGATGAAGATCACCTTCTCCTAAAGATCTAGTCATGTTCATCATTTGTTTATTTGTGTCTTGTGTAGATCCAATGTATTTGTGAATACTTGGACTAGTTGTGTTCATCCAAGCTATATGCGAATACTTGGATTAGAGTTGTGTAAATCCATTGCACATGTGTGTGCTTGGATTTGTGTTGTGTAGATCCAAGCTACATGTGTGTACTTGGATATGTTTAGTTGAGTCGTAATTAGTTGTGTTAGTTCTCACTAAACTATAAAGTGATGTGGCTGTGTCTTGTGAGTTCTCACTAATCTATAAATTGATATGTAGTTGTGTCGTGTGAAGTTCTCACTTAGCTTCAAAGTAAAGAGTCGTGAAGATTAGTTCTAGCTTTGGATTAGAACTCGACATCTAGCCTTGTGTCGGAAAATGGTGAAGTTGGCAACGTTGTGAAGATTGGTTCTAGCTTTGGATTAGAACTCAACATCTAGCCTTGTGTCGTAAAATAGTGAAGTGGGCGACTTTGTGTAGATTGGTCCTAGCTAAGATTAGGTCTCGACATTTAGCTTAGTGTCGGAAAATAATGTAAGCGACGTTGTAAGGTTTTCTCCACAAAGAAGGGAGCTTGTGGATATAGTGGAAATCTCGAGTAAGATGTACTCGAGGAGTGGAGTAGGAACGAGTATATATCCTCTTTGCCGAACCACTATAAATCTTGGTGTCTTCATACTAGGTTGTTTCTTTCCTTACTCATTACTTACATTCATCATCATTATACTTACTACACATTGTTAATGCATTAGACTCGAACCTAATCATTATGCAACTAGCTTTCAAGTAAAAGATAGTTTTGTTCACTCACCTAATTGAAAGGAATTATAATAGGAGATAAACCGATGATAAACTATTCAACCCCCCCCCCCCCCCCCTTCTAGTTTCTACAATTGGTATTAGAGCGATGGTGACACAAGGTCTTTGAAGTATATTGTACTTTAAAACTTTGATCGATCCATTGTCTCCTCAAATTAGAAGGATAAGTTGTACTAAAGTTTTTCTTTGGTCAAAACAACTTTTTGTTGAAAATAAGCCTTTTAAATTGTTAATATTGCATATTACTTAAATTAGTAGTATTAATGCATTTTAGATTTACTTTTGAAATGTATCTACTAGTTTGCATCTTGTTATGTGTATGTACTCATGAAGATAAATCATTCTATTGATTGTGGATTGAGTTACTTACACTTGTAGAAGACTCATCTTCTTTGATTTCGAACATTATTGGATGACGATATCAAGATGGGTAGGAGTGATACTAGTCTTTGAAGACTTAGTAGTCACTATTAGTCATAGTTTGGCTTTGCATTGGTTCCTTGTAAGCTCGGAATGCAATTTGTGGCCAAGGTACGCTTTCGTTCTTCCACACGCCCTATTGATCATTCTTTTGATCATTAGTTGACTATATGCTTGTTCTCGGCATCCTTTCCTTGACATTTACTTGTGTTTTGTGATTCTTTCCTTTTTCCCTCTCAAACCTTCATTGCTTGGATACTTGACTCACTATGAAGATGTAGGGTGAGTTAGTAGAGGCTTAAAGTATCAAGCATGATTTCCATGGTTTGCACCCTTACGGTTAGTAGGCCCTATATCATGTGTAACTTGTGCAATTAAGCTCATATCTAGGATGATTATGAATCCCTTGAGATACCAAACTACTTCATTAAGTTGTAGGTGGATTTTACACATTTAGAATTAAAATATTCCAAGGATATTGTTATTGTTAATTCTAGAAATGATTATCCGATCATGTGGGAGAGAAAGTGAATCTATACTTTGCTCATATTTTGAAATAGAATAAGACTACTCTTGAAAATGATTTTATTCTATGCATCAAAATTGCTTGGTATAATTATTACCAAAGTCGTTTAGACTTTCTCCGAAAAGGCACGTCTTAAACCACTATATATGACACAAGCTCTTCTCCTCTATTTGAAGAATGTCATTTGTCTCTTGATCAATGTTCTTGGTCTTGATTCACTTCCCTTGACACCTCTCCCTTTGCTTCTTTGCTACGAGTAGTCGTTTGTCAGTTTCGGTCTTTTCCTATCTCGATTCAACTCGTAATCCTTTAACAAGGCATTATTACCTAGTGTTGTGGTGGTCCAATGATGTCCTAAAAGGTTTAAGATATATTTTTAAGTATTTTAAAATTTTTGGTTTTCAAAAATTCATTGTTTTTCTTTGATAAAAACCTGCCTCTGTAGGTGGTTCTTTATCTCTGGCGGTTCAATAGCGCGGTTCCTTATCGATAATGAACTGCGGGCAGAATCTTTTGTCAGAGCGCCATTTTATAAAATACCCTTTTCAAACAAAACCTCCTCTCTCCTTCACACACACAGCCGACGGTTTTCTTGTTTTTCCACCATTGTTGAAGCTTCAAAAACCTTTAATCACTCAAATTAATTGATTCAAGTTCATGGGTTTCACTCATCCATTATCCAAGATCAATTAATTGTAAGTTATTTCTCTTAATTTATCTAATTTATTCTAGGGTTCGTACATTCATAATTGGGGCTTTTTAAAATTGACATTGAATTAGAACCTTACTAGGAATAAGAGTTGACATAGTATTGTTACTATGATTCCTTAGGTTCATATTCATTGAGATTTCACTAAAACCTATTTGTAGAACAAATCCGAATTTTGACTAAATAATTTGGTTGATTGATGGAATTGATATGAACCCATGAACGAGTTGGTAATGGCATTATTAAATGCTTACCTAAAAATCTTGTTTTGAAAAACCAATGTTCTAGTTCATTATTGATTTTACATAATTTTGTTTTGATCAAAGATGAAATGGGTACATTGTGAACATGGGAATGAAAAGGATTAATCCTTTGTTTGTCAAGCTATTGATGAAACACATTCTTATCTTTTGAATTTTGATTTTTATTTTTCATATGAGTGATTGGAGAAATATTTCTTGTTTATTGTATTTAGGTACTAATCATGCCTTCAAGATATCAAAAAGATCACCGAGACATTAGACAATATATGCCTAACCTTGCCGACTTTTTTCACTCACCTCAACTTGCCAACACCTATCGTTCCCTTCAAACCTGTTGTTTCCACGAGGGTAGAGTTGTCCAAGAGGACATTAGGAATTATGCTTACATAAAGTCTATGTTTGAACAAATTGGGTTTGATTGTTTGTTATACATAGAAGAATACATTTACCCCCAATTCCTCTTGGAGTTCTTTATCACTTATTTTCTCATTATGGAAAATGATAGAATATTTGTTAGGTTCATCTTGAATGGTCAACTCATTCAATACTCTCTCGAGGCCTTTGTTCAAATTCTTGGTGTGCCATTTGAGGGCACTTGTCGGTTCACGGATAAATGGAATCTGGAAGCTCTCCTTGATTCCAACGATTGTCCTCCGAATGACCACTTAGAAGTTGACCTTGACTTCATCCTTGACATCATTTCCAAAGTGCCTACTAGAACCGTTGTAAGAAGCCTTCATTCTAAAAGACGTTCGGTGAAACGTCATGAGGTTCTCTTAAGCGACCTTAATGATGATCTGGTCCAAAGGGCCAACATTCTTAGGGAAAATGTATTTTGTCTTGGTGATAATAGGGATCATGTTCCGGCATGCTTAGTGCATGATCTTTTGCATTTTTACCAAAACCGAGTACAATTTAGCATATTTTATCGCTCGACATATCAATTATGCTATCTCCAAGCCTAAAACAAACCTCCCTTATGCCATGCTCCTTACTCGCCTCTTAAAAAGGGTTGTTCGTAACTTTCCTAATCTCAATCTTTCTTGCTTTCAACTGGTTCAACGGGTAATGTTGCCTATTCAAGAGGTATATGAAAGAAAGCCTAGAAGTTATAAAGGTTCAAGAAAAGCCGACCAACAAGAGTCCGATGATGTGGACACTTCTATGCCAACAAGTGATGGTGATGGCATAGGTACAAGTGCTCATTTCGGCTCTTCGAGTAACTCCCACCCTTCCACTAACTCATTTATGGACGGGTTAGAAGACCTATCTCCTCCTCCTCACCGTACTTCTAGTGAAATTCCGGAGAACCTTATACTTGAGGATGTATATCGGTCAAATCTTAAAACCCAAGGTGAGTTACATGATCATCGAGTTGAGTCAAGAGGTGGATTCAAGTACTTGGGAAAATTGATCAAAGGACTTGGCAAGAAGAAGAGATGATTACTTGGATATGATTCATGATGAACATGGTACTAACCATTCACATGGTTCTACCTCCTATTCATTCCAATCAAGAATACATGAGCTTTCTTCACCTTTCACCCCTAGTCCTCCTTTGGATAGGATTTCTCAACCTCAACCTCTACAAAGTATCCCCTTTGTACTTGAGCCTTTGGTCACCTCTCCTTTCACTCCACCAAATTCTCCCATCTCACCCTTGGACACTATGCCTCCACCACCTCCTCCACCCTCTAACACTAATTCTCCTATTTTGGGCATTCCTATCCCTCACTTCATGGGTGATCCTTACTTCTTTGGGTTCCTAGAAGCTCATGGTGCAAACTGTCCATGTTGTCTCTATAATAACTACATAATTCAAAACCTAAGGATGGAGATGCTTGGTCTTCATAGAAGGTTGCATGATTTCTTGCTTGTCTTGTTCTCCATGCCTCATCCTAGGAGATGAATGATGATTTTCAAAATAAAATACTTTTTAAAGAAGGTCAAGCCAAAGAGATCTTTGAATTCAAGACCTAGTTTTTAGCTATCTTTGTAGTAGTTTATTGTCTTTTTATTTCTTGTATTTCCTTTCCTTTCACTCATGATTTTCTCATTTGGATGTATGACAACCTCTAAAAACTTGACTTAAAATTGGACCAAAATGTTATCTAAATATTTTGTCACCCTTTGTCAAGACATTCATTGTGAATGTGTTGCTTTTATGCAACCCTAGCATACTCTAGTGCTAAAAAGAGGTAAAAATACAAGATTTGCAAAATTTGGAAAAAGTCTTATTGTTCTCCAAAACTTTTGAAAATCAAGGTTTGTTGTCCACTGGACGTGGTTCCTTATCCCCCAGGCGGATCCATATCGATATGGAACCGCGGGCTATTTTAAATAACCGCGCTTGGTAAACATTTCCTAAAACCTTTCTTTTTCATTTCAAATCTTTACCTTGTCTATTTTCTTTAAATTCTTCTCTTTTGGGAGTTCTTTTCTTCATCCCTCAAATGTCTAATTCTTCATTTCCTAACCTTGACATTTCTTTGTCACAAACTTCTCAATCTAAAGCTTCTTCTTCTAAGCTTTCAAAGAAACCGAAAATCTCGGTTAAAAACATTTGGATCAAAAAGAACAAGAATCCTCATGATTCTTCTTCTCCAAAATCCTCCAAGAATTCTTCTTTCTCTCCGATTCAATATTGGAATGAGACTTACTCTATAAATCCAATTACAAGAGAAAAGGAAATTCTTCCACCACCATCAAAACCTTTCAACTCTCCTAAACTCAATGACCTATCTTCTTTCCCTAACCTCACTAGGCATTGTGAAAACATCTCTTATCCAATATCTCCCTCTCCATCAACCTCTAATTTTGATGGACCTCCCCCATCTAACGACTTTGTTTTGCATCATGGTTCCTCGTGTGCTTGTTGTCATTTTCAATAAATTGAACTTGCTCATATCTATGACAAGATAAATTTTCTTGAATTCCTCCTCACTCGACCTCCTCTCAAAGTTTTCGTTCCCGTGAAAAAAACTTCGAATGATGCTTCGTCGTCTTTCTTTTCCAACTAAGGCACATTTTGTACTTTAATTGTTTGAGTCAATAAAACTTAAGCAATCTTGGAACTATTAGAGTAGTTTATGCTTTGTGGTCTATTTTCCATATATTTTTTGCTTTAAATATTCATATTGTGTGTATGAATATTTCTCTTGTATGTTATTTCATATTTATGTAATATGAATGTTATGTGTGTTATCTTTCCCTTTTATTCTTTTTCACACATTGGTTAAATAGTTGATCATGGTTAAAACTTAAAAATCATTATGGGTGATTCCATAAATTCTAAATTTTAACCTATTGACATTTGAAATCATCTTTGATTGGTTTGTATGTTTCTTTTCTTCCTTTATTCCACCAATTGAACTATGATGTTGTTAATACACACTCTTTGGACATACTTAGCAAATGCTTGCTTCTAATTTGAGATTTCTTTTCCTTCTCCCTCTCAAGTTAGTTAGTAAGTAGTGCACATACATACATTGGTGTTTCTTTTCTTTCTTCTAACCTTTGTGTAGCATGTCATCTTAGCTCATTTACTTGGTGTCCCAAGCAAGGGGGAGTAAGCACCAAGGGGGAGCTACTAGCAAAAGTCTGGTTCTTTTCTTCTTCAAAGACTTGTGCTAACCATTTTGCTTCGACAAAAGGGGGAAAAATGATAGTGATAAACTCGTTAATAATTCGAATAAACTTGTATTTTACGTAAATGAGTTTATAGTTTGTCGTAATCAAAAAGGGGGAGGTTGTTAATGCAAAGCAATGCCTAAAAACATTGTTAGTATTAATTAATATTTCTTAGTTTTGATCACGACAAATTACAAAGACATTTATTGTCAAACACAATCATAAAACGAATTATCTAACGGACACTATCATCAAGGTAATAATCATTACCCTAACATATCTTAATCATGCTTAGTGATCATAAAAGTGATTAGCCTTAAAACTCACTTTTGTAAAATGTAACAAAAGATTTTTAATAAACTTTATTTTTAAGAAAATGTTTTATTAAAATGAAAATGTAAATTTGAATATGGCATATTCCAAATGTCATAAGAATATCCTTTGAAGGTTTAAACAGCCTCAGATATTTCAAATTTACTAAAAGACAAAAGGGAGCGGACTCTATGTCAGCGATACCTGTAAAACCCGTAAAAATAAGGTCATAATTTAATTCTACTTTCAATTATTTTGAGTATTTTATGACGTTAAATATTATTATGTTTAACGGTTTAAGTTGAAACCGATATTCAATATTATATTTTAATATTTTGACGAGTAACGAGGACTACTAGTGATTGCGATACCGACGGATGCCTAAAATTTTATATTTTATTATTGATCGTTTCGATATTTAATATTTTCGATGATATCGTTTTGATTACGTATCGAGTCGTTATATTATTATTTTTCGTGTGCGTTTAAACTTTTAAAAAGTATTTTTACGAAACCCGAGTCCCGTAAATATTTGTAAAATTTACTTTTAGTCATTTCCCGCTTTTTAACTTAAATGTTGCATTTTGGTCCATAACTATCCAATATTTGCAAACTACACCCTACCCCACTATATATAAAGCTTAAACAATCACACACAATTCATTTTACCACTTAAAAAATTTTCTCTCTCTCTCTTGTCTCTTCCATTTTGCCGAAACATCAACCCACCATCACAAATCCATACCATTTTCAATTTAACTCAAGATTTAGGATGATTTGAGCTAATCTAAAACAAGACCCATCTTAGTTTTGATCTTGTGATCACATTGGTATGATTTTCTTCAACATGCATTAACATATTTTTTCAACATTTATTTTCTTGATGAACTATACTTGTTTGATCCATTTTGAAGGAATAAATAGGTGTTAATATTATTATATTACATAGTGGAGTGTTTGCATGTTTGAATTTTTGAGTTTGATTTATTAGATTTATACATGCAAGTGTGTTAGAGGTTTGATCATAGTGTAAGAGTGTTAGAATGATCATATTAGTGGTATAGAAATGGGTAAAATGTGTTGAAAAATTGATTTTGTATGGTTTTTAAAAGGTCAATTTTGGGCAGTAGGTTTTTCGAGGGTCTTAAGTCTGAATATAGGATGATATTATGGGATTATGTCGTAGATAATTTCGTTAGCTTCGATTTGATATAAAGTAGGCCTTCCAACTCCAAACGAGGTGGAAGATACACTAGTTTGATTTTCGTGTACCGGGAGACGAGTGTCGACACAATCCGAAAATTGTTGTCGATATTTGGATCGAATCTCGGGGACTATAAAATGAGTTTCAAAATGATTCAAGGGCTGTTCTCAGGCTCCAAGTTTAGTATTTTGAGTCTATTTTTAGAATCAAGTGGCGGTTTTACAAATGGAGTTGTTTAGAATGGTCAAAATAGTTTCGTAAGTCAAGGTCGCTAAACTGTCCAGATTTTGTGATTCAAAGATGAGTCGGGCAGGGAACTTTAGAAGTAAAATCTTTTGATGGGCTCTTGGGAGGACTTTCTACATATAGTAAGTAAGTTCTCTGAGTAGTATCATAAAAAGTTGATATGTTTAAGTATGGGAAAACGGCTTGGACATTCGGTATGTTACGGCAGATTTTTATTAAAAATATAGAATAATAAAATGAATATATAGGAGAGTGTAATAGTATCACTTGTATCGTTTTCTCTCGAGTTTGACGTGATTATATGAGTAGAGTTTTATATTCTTATGTATGGTTTATTTCTCGAGTCTATTATTAATGAACGCACCTCATTTGATAGGTTACGGTTCTCGTGTTTGAAAGGCATCATCTATCGTCGGCGATCGTCTCATTACCACTAACGGCTAAGGTGAGTCTATAGCCTCGCTTTATACTAGTTATTAAATGATTTTAAACCCGCGAGGGGAATACATGTTTTATAAACTTAGAACACAAGATTTTTATGGTATGCTTTGTCCCTCTATGAATGGACCCGTGGTTGCCTTTAAATTGCATTAGGTGATTGCCTTTGTTAAAGCCTCAATTATGGACCGTTAATTAACCTATGATGGGTTAAACGCTAGTACAATTAATAGATCTATGGGGGAAGCCGCCCCGGTTCAGTTTGTGTGGACTTGTCACAGAAGCTTAGGCCCGACCTCCACACTGTTTGAGCATATTGTATTGAGAAGTCAGGTATACGGCAATGTACCAATAATCTGGAGGTAACCGACAATTAATAAATCTCCTGTCTTATCAGACCTCTAAAAGGAGTGTTTAAGGGCTCGGTTCCATGAGCTTATTGCAATTTATGCTATATACAATTATCATTGTTGATGCAAATTATTATTTTATGCTTATAAGCATGATACAAACTTATAATCTTTGCTTGTGTTCAAATTGATTACATAAACCTATAGATTCACTCGGCATTTTTGCTGATTGTTTTACTCATATGTATTTCAGGTAATCAAGAAGTGGAAGCTTGGAGGTCACGGGGAATGAAGTTGTGCACTGCTATGTTGTTCAAACTCTTTGATTTATTTATCGTTCCCTTTTAAAACAAATTAATATGTTGTTTTAACTTATCTTTCGGTAACGATTACTTGGGACTATGCTACTCTGATAAATGATTTAGGAACGATAAATTTGAAACGTCTCTTTTCGAGTCGTTCTTTATAAATTATGTGTTATTGTATCATTGTTTAGCACCCAAAGATGTATTCCGCTGCGTGTAAATTTGGGGGTGTTAAAGATTGGTACCAGAGCCATGAGTTATAGAGAACTAGGTCTTTATTTTAAAAACCTAAACTATAACTGTCAGTTTTTATTTTCAAAGAGTCATGTGCACCGGACTTCGCGTGACTTCAGGTTCAAGCTACTTCTGGGATTACCACTTTAGTATGCGTTATTACGTATACCTTATTGGCAAGTATTTATAAATAAATACTATGATCCACTTATGAATATATATTTATATCTAGGATCCCTTTATCGATATATATTTATGTCGTTAAACTTTTCGATAAAAGTTTATCATTTATTAATGATTAACTTAAATAAATACAATGAATTTCATGATCTTTCTGTATTTATTTTTGAAGTATTTAAATTGCTTTTATTGCGAAATTTTTATATTATTACCTTACATACCTTCATCTACGCGCGTTACTTTCATTGTTTAACCCTTTGTGATATCTATATAGATATCCAAATCGTCTTTCGGCTGTTTGTGCTTGGACGTCTTGAAACGTAGTGTCTAGACCATTGTGTAGCTCAATGTGTCCTTGGAATAGACTAACCGCTATCGTGTGAGTCACACATTTTGAAATATTTCTTATAATCGTGTTGAATAATATCATGGTTTTCATAATATTTTGTTGATTTTTATCACCGTTTTATACGACATGTGAAGATTTAATTCGTTGACATTTATATGTATCGACTCCGAAGTGTATTGTTCGCTTATATCTTGGTAACGTCATTCACCGTTTTGCTTCCTAAATTTCGTGTTGAATACCTTGAAGCATCTTATGTCATTCATTATACTATATTTTTATTTGATGCTCATTATGAGATTTATTTTTCATTGTTGTAAAATCCACAAGACATGTGTGTATATATTTTGAGCCGTTAGAAAGTGTCGAAAAATACATTTTATGTAGAAACTGCAGGGGCAGTATAAACAGGTCACAACTTAAAAGTAAAACATGCTTTAAAAAAAATTCAAACCTGCACCGAACTTGCAGGGGTAATTTGGTCATTTTATATTGGGTTTCAGGTCTCGGGCAAAACTAGAAAGTCGTCTGAAACGTCATTTTGCATCAAAATGCTTTAGACTCCGAGTCTTGGAGATGACGTTTATCGGGTCAATTAATCGGCTCATATTTAAAAGTTAAATCTGATAGAAAAATTCAGAACATGGGTTTTAAACGTTTCTAAGTAGTTTTGAGTTCATTTGAGATTGTAAAATTTTAATGGATATTATTTTACAACTAACTAATACTAGTTGCATGTGAAAATGTTTAAAAATAGAAACATTACAGGATTAGCAATCACCGGATTAATGGTGTAATTTGAAAATGAATAATATATTTTCTTAAAAGCATGTGTGTCGAGTATCTTACATAGAATACACATATGGATTGTTTTATTCTTTTTATATATATGACTCATTTGTCATTCGATGTTATTTTATTTTTGTTTTCTTTTAACCTTCCACTAATTTGGGTCGAGTTTTGAAGTTTTGTCTTCACATTCTTCGTCGATATTTTTATCACATGTCTCATGGCATTTTCGTCTAACCTTATAACCTTTTGAAACCTTAACGACTTGTAACCATTTCATTGATTGTTTTATGATCTACTATTTGCCACTTTTTGCAAACCTTTGGCTACTTTATCGTTGTCATAATGTCACCTTATAAATAAATCTGATATTGTTTTAAAATTATTTTCACCAATTGTTTTTACTTTGGTCTTATAAAATACTTTTCGTAACACTAAAAGTTGTTTATTGAGTATCTCGAAAATTACTTGTATTCTATAAATTTATAAACTATTTATAAATTCCATTTTACAAATGGAATGGTTTACATATAAACATAAGAAACGTAATACTCTTCGACGAAACTGAGCACTGCATTGCTAGCCCTAAATTATACATGGCCTGATCACCTATGTCTAATTTAGAAGGAGCCATGCTAGGCTGAATAGTAGTCACTTTAAAAATCTTGATAATAATTAACTTTTTACTTGTAATTATGATAAATATAAATAAAATGAAATAAATTGAAAAGAAGTTTTGAAAACCTTTATATTTTATGCAAGTAGCACAATTTCTATGCATCCGCATATGTTTTCTTACCTTTTGTGAAACGAATTACGTGATTATAAGTACGTTTTTACTCGATGATTTTTTTCCCACTTGTTACTTCATTTTGTCTTATAACTGATTTCTTTTGACTGTTCGTCTAATTACTGACTGTTGGTAAAAGACTTGAAGGTCTCGATGTTTTATCCTTCCTTCTTGTTCAATCTTCTTTATGCGACTGGGTAGATCTTTGGAATGTCTCCGCACGTGAATAATGAATTATCATTAGAGTGATTTCCGTATATCTGGGATGACGTCCGTCACTCACGTTTGTCTCGAAATCCACTCTTGTGAATCGTGCTTTGACTTCTCTCTTTAAACACTAACATCGTTCATTTGATTTGTTTTAATTACAAGTGATTATTAGGAATTTTATTTTATTAAAATTATTGTATGGATTTTATTTCCGATCATGTATCGACCACCGCTAAGTTAACGAGCTGATGTTGGTGAACCACCGACCGCACTAACAAAATTGACAAATTGTTTAATCTATTATTTCTTATCGTCTTACCATCAACGCCTTTATTTTATTATTCTCTTTAAGAATTCATACGACATTTGCTTCGTTCTCTTTTGTACCATTGATTTCGTATTAATTGTTGACTATTATTTTCATTCGTATTAGTTTGTTATCTTGTCACATTTCGAAACCCGAATATATCCCATGTTATTTTGAAATAATAAACACCTTTATGTATTTCTACAAAGTATTATAAAATTTTTATGGAACTTGTCTACATTTTCTAATGATTTTCAATTATCGAAATAACCATCACAAGTAAAAGGTCAAATTTATACACCATGTTTTGTATAACTAAAATTAATGTTTAAAATAAAATTATGTTCTACCTTTTGAACTAATTGACTCATCATACTTTACTTTTAATGTAGTGAAATTACCGGTTTAATTTATATTCCTAATAATGATTTAATTTGGAAATTATATCTTCTAATTGTAACCAACAATACGAGTTTAATTTATAAAATTCATGTCATTCTTTCAAAGTTTCTTAAGACAACCAAAATAAATTATGAAGCTATTTAACTTCTATTTTTAATATATCATCTTTATCAAGAAAGTACCTCAATTGAGTCTTAAGGTAATACCAAATCCGGGACGGATAATTGTGACAAACGTTATTTTAATGTTAATATTTAATTTATTCTTCGCTCTCATTTTTCTAGTATTGTGAATTATTATGTTTTACGGTTACGTGATTCGAGATCCCTCGTTGATCGTCAACCTTAAATCATTTTACCACATCTTGTCCGTTTATGCGTTTATTGAATTTATTTTTATCTCGTTTTGTTCCTCGTACTGAAGATCACTATTTTATTCTGAGTTTAAAATGAATCTTGGGAAGCAGTGTATAAGAAGAAACGATAAGTGTCACCAGGATTTATGTGTGTACTAGTGGAATGATTGAGGACCGAATCTCTTAATGAATGGAGTTAATAAATATGTTACAACCTCGAGGAGTATGTTGAAGCCGACACCACAAATGGAAAGACTCTGGAGATTAAGTGGTTATTATCAAGGGTTCGTTCAAGGTTTTCCCGATGATTAATGGTGGAGATCTATACTCGATGTTTATGTTCGACCTTTTCTTTTATGTACTTATATGGTGTGTGATCTAGTCAAATGATCTTAAGTTGTGAGAACTTGAGACGGCATCATCCGATGACGTCCGATCATGTAGAACACATATTATGTAATATCTTTTTGACTTTCAACGACGATATTTATTGAGACTTTAATACGCGTTGGCGAAAGTGAGATGGTGTCTTTGTATTATCTTTTGAGTAGGGACCCGCGTGTGAGCACCCTCCGATGACGAAAATATTTTTCTTGTTAGTTCTTTTTGATGTGTGTCCATGACTATCCGGCCGATGGATATCCTTTAATTTGCAACATTCTTTTTAACTCGACTTACCCGTAAACCCTGTCATCTATTCTTGTCGTCGAATGAGCTTCGTGTGATTCATAAAATTTTCATGTGTCGAGCTTGACGGGTGACTTGTGGATAAGGATTTATTCATTCCTTTTTGGTGAGATACAACTTGACGACAAGTTGCGTTTTGTAAAAGAACCAGTGGAGATCGTGGATCGAGATACACGTGGGAACGAAAGGACTTCTTATTAAGGAATGTCGTCATCCTTCCGTGTAGTGATCAACTCGTGTATGAGGTGAGTTGAGCGCCGGGACGTCGCTCCCTTAAGGTGGTGAGGATGTAAAACCCGTAAAAATAAGGTCATAATTTAATTCTACTTTCAATTATTTTGAAGTATTTTATGACGTTAAATATGATTATGTTTAACGGTTTAAGTTGAAACCGATATTAAATATTATATTTTAATATTTTGACGAGTAATGAGGACTACTAGTGATTGCGATACCGACGGATGCCTAAAATTTTATATTTTATTATCGATCGTTTCGATATTTAATATTTTCGACGATATCGTTTTAATTACGTATCGAGTCGTTATATTATTATTTTTCGTGTGTGTTTAAACTTTTAAAAAGTATTTTTACGAAACCCGAGTCCCGTAAATATTTGTAAAATTTACTTTTAGTCATTTCCCGCTTTTTAACTTAAATGTTGCATTTTGGTCCATAACTATCCAATATTTGCAAACTACACCCTACCCCACTATATATAAAGCTTAAACAATCACACACAATTCATTTTACCACTTAAAAAATTTTCTCTCTCTCTCTTGTCTCTTCCATTTTGCCGAAACATCAACCCACCATCACAAATCCATACCATTTTCAATTTAACTCAAGATTTAGGATGATTTAAGCTAATCTAAAACAAGACCCATCTTAGTTTTGATCTTGTGATCACATTGGTATGATTTTCTTCAACATGCATTAACATATTTTTTCAACATTTATTTTCTTGATGAACTATACTTGTTTGATCCATTTTGAAGGAATAAATAGGTGTTAATATTATTATATTACATAGTGGAGTGTTTGCATGTTTGAATTTTTGAGTTTGATTTATTAGATTTATACATGCAAGTGTGTTAGAGGTTTGATCATAGTGTAGGAGTGTTAGAATGATCATATTAGTGGTATAGAAATGGGTAAAATGTGTTGAAAATTTGATTTTGTATGGTTTTTAAAAGGTCAATTTTGGGCAGTAGGTTTAAGGTCATTTTCGAGGGTCTTAAGTCTGAATATAGGATGATATTATGGGATTATGTCGTAGAGAATTTCGTTAGCTTCGATTTGATATAAAGTAGGCCTTCCAACTCCAAACGAGGTGGAAGATACACTAGTTTGATTTTCGTGTAACGGGAGACGAGTGTCGACACAATCCGAAAATTGTTGTCGATATTTAGATCGAATCTCGGGGACGGAGTTTCAAAATGATTCAAGGGCTGTTCTCAGGCTCCAAGTTTAGTATTTTGAGTCTATTTTTAGAATCAAGTGGCAGTTTTACAAATGGAGTTATTTAGAATGGTCAAATGGTTTTGTAAGTCAAGGTCGCTAAACTGTCCGGATTTTGTGATTCAAAGATGAGTCGGGCAGGGAACTTTAGAAGTAAAATCTTTTGATGGGCTCTTGGGAGGACTTTCTACATATAGTAAGTAAGTTCTCTGAGTAGTATCATAAAAAGTTGATATGTTTAAGTATGGGAAAACGGCTTGGACATTCGGTATGTTCCGGCAGATTTTTATTAAAGACATAGAATAATAAAATGAATATATAGGAGAGTGTAATAGTATCACTTGTATCGTTTTCTCTCGAGTTTGTCGTGATTATATGAGTCGAGTTGTATATTCTTATGTATGGTTTATTTCTCAAGTCTATTATTAATGAACGCACCACATTTGATAGGTTGCGGTTCTCGTGTTTGAAAGGTATCATCTATCGCCGGCGATCGTCTCATTACCACTAACGGCTAAGGTGAGTCTATAGCCTCGCTTTATACTAGTTATTAAATGATTTTAAACCCGCGAGGGGAATACATGTTTTATAAACTTAGAACACAAGATTTTTATGGTATGCTTTGTCCCTCTATGAATGGACCCGTGGTTGCCTTTAAATTGAATTAGGTGATTGCCTTTGTTAAAGCCTCAATTATGGACCGTTAATTAACCTATGATGGGTTAACCGCTAGTACAATTAATAGATCTATGGGGGAAGCCGCCCCGGTTCAGTTTGTGTGGACTTGTCACAGAAGCTTAGGCCCGACCTCCACACTGTTTGAGCATATTGTATTGAGAAGTCAGGTATACGGCAATGTACCAATAATCTGGAGGTATCCGAAAATTAATAAATCTCCTGTCTTATTAGACATCTAAAAGGAGTGTTTAAGGGATCGGTTCCATGAGCTTATTGCAATTTATGCTATATACAATTATCATTGTTGATGCAAATTATTATTTGATGCTTATAAGCATGCCACAAACTTATAATCTTTGCTTGTGTTCAAATTGATTACATAAACCTATAGATTCACTCGGCATTTTTGCTGATTGTTTTACTCACATGTATTTCAGGTAATCAAGAAGTGGAAGCTTGGAGGTCACGGGGAATGAAGTTGTGCACTGCTATGTTGTTCAAACTCTTTGATTTATTTATCGTTCCCTTTTAAAACAAATTAATATGTTGTTTTAACTTATCTTTCGGTAACGATTACTTGGGACTACGCTACTCTGATAAATGATTTAGGAACGATAAATTTGAAACGTCTCTTTTCGAGTAGTTCTTTATAAATTATGTGTTATTGTATCATTGTTTAGCACCCAAAGATGTATTCCGCTGCGTGTAAATTTGGGGGTGTTAAAGTACCTTAGCACCTACGGTGGTTCCTTATCGAGAAGGAACCGCGGGGTCTAATAAGGAACCGCGGGCAGATATAGTCGTTGGATGTTTGTCTTATAAATAGTGGATCAAATCTGCATTCTCATCAACCCTTTTTGGACATCTCTTTCAGCCTTCTTTCTAATATCTAATCCTAGTCATTTGTAAATGATCACTTAATGTGTTAAGTATGTTTACTCATGATTATCCTCTTGATCTCCTTCTTTACCTTGTCCAAAGAGAAGATCACTCACATACTTGTGATGTGATTAAAGATGTAGCATTGATGAAGATCGCCTTCTCCTAAAGATCTAGTCATGTTCATCATTTGTTTATTTTTGTCTTGTGTAGATCCAATGTATTTGTGAATACTTGGACTAGTTGTGTTCATCCAAGATATATATGATTACTTAGATTAGAGTTGTGTAAATCCATTGCACATGTGTGTGCTAGGATTTGTGTTGTGTAGATCCAAGCTACATGTGTGTACTTGGATATGTTTGGTTGAGTTGTAATTAGTTGTGTTACTTCTCACTAAACTATAAAGTGATGTGGCTGTGTCTTGTGAGTTCTCACTAAACTATAAACTGATATGTAGTTGTGTTGTGTGAAGTTCTCACTTAGCTTCAAAGTGAAGAGTCGTGAAGATTGGTTCTAGCTTTGGATTAGAACTCGACATCTAGCCTTGTGTCAAAAAATGGTGAAGTAGGCAACGTTGTGAAGATTGGTTCTAGCTTTGGATTAGAACTCGACATCTAGCCTTGTGTCGTAAAATAGTGAAGTGGGCGACGTTGTGTAGATTGGTCCTAGCTAAGATTAGGTCTCGACATTTAGCTTAGTGTCGGAAAATAATGTAAGCAACGTTGTAAGGTTTTCTCCGCCAAGAAGGGAGCTTGTGAATATAGTGGAAATATTGAGTAAGGTGTAATCGAGGAGTGGAGTAGGAACTAGGATAGAGCCTCGTTGCCGAAACACTATAAATCTTGGTGTCTTCCTACTATGTTGTTTCTTTCCTTACTCATTACTTACATTCATCATCATTATTGTTAGAAATACGTTTTAACGTATATTAGAAGTATCGGTCACTCCACAATATTATTAATGTTGTAATAGCTCGTAGTTAATGAGTACTTATTTAGTTAAGTAAGAAACCGACCCATGGGCTTGTCATGGGTCGGCCCAAGCCCAATAGTGGCCTTGGATATAAATACCCCTTTCCACCATGGAAAGGGGTTGGTTGTTGATTTTCCATTTTATCAAGTTAATGAAAAACACATAGTTCTCTCTCACTTTCTCTCACTAGTTTCTCTCTCTAGAAATCTTCAACCCACTTCATAGATTCATAAGATTATCAATATTCTACATTTGGTATCAAGAGCCATGGGGTGATTTAAGGTAAGGATTAGTGTTGTTTTTTAGTTCTTAAGGGTATTAGTGATTTTTTTAAAAAAAATCAACCTTGAATCTTGTATTTTTTTGGTGTTTTTGTTGTTGGGATTAGTAGAGAAGTGTTGGGCTTAGCTTATTTTGGTAGAAATCACAAAACTTTTTGTGGTTTTTGATCAAAAATCGGGTTTAAAATCGTTCGAAGGTTGCTTTATTTGGTCTCGAAGTGTTTTTTCCAGGAATATTCCGAACAGCCAAATATTCCGAACAACCAATCATTCAGAATAGCCAAACATTCAGAATAGCCAAACATTCCGAATTGCCAATCATTCCGGATAGGATATTCCGGATAGGGGTTTATTCCGAGTAAGGGATTATTCCGGATAAGGGTTTATTCCGAGTAGGGGATTATTCCGGATAGTGTATTATTAAGAATAGGGGTTTATTCCGAGTAGGGTATTATTCCGAGTAGGGTATTATTCCGAATAGGGTAGTATTCCGTATAGGGCTATATTCCGAATAGGGTTATATTCCGAATAGGGGTAGTATTCCGAATAGGGTTGGATTCCGAATAGGGTATTATTCCGGATAGGGTATTATTCCGAATAGGGTTTTTTTCGACGATTTTTAGTGGATTTAATCTTGGCTTCTTACACTCTTTACTTCAACAACACAACACAATTCATAACCTTACTTCACTGCTCGATCAACCGATAATCTTTGTTTCTTTAAAGTGATCAAAATGAATCCGAATTCATTAATGCCTCAAATGACATCACTTACGGACATTTCCGTCATTACGGGAACGGATAATCGCCCTCCAATGCTCATTAAAGAAGTCTTTGAAGCATGGCAAGGCCGTATGATGTCATACATTAAGGGAAAACCGACATATGGGAGGCTTATGGTCAAGTCAATTCTAAATGGTCCACTTGATTATGGTACCATTGTGGTTAACAATGTGACTCGACCACGGGAGTTTGAAGAACTTTCACCAGCCCAACAACTTGTTGCCGATGCAGACGAAAAGGCTCTTCAAACCATTCTCCAAGCTCTTCCACATGACATCTATTGAATGGTCAGTCAATATACGGTTGCAAAGGATTTATGGGAACGTCTAAAGGTGTTGCTACAAGGTACGTCTCTCACCAAACAGGAAAGGGAATGTCAGTTATATGATCTGTTTGATAGATTCACGTACAGCCCAGGGGAAACGCTTCACCACCACTACTTCAGATTCACTACTCTCATGAATGATCTGAATGTATACAATCTCGTGATTGCTCCATTCCAGGTTAACACCAAGTTTTTGAACACTTTACCTCAAGCTGAATGGGGTGAGTATATTACCGATGTTAAGTTAACCAGGGATTTGCATAAGTGCAATTTGAATCAACTCTATGCTTTTCTTCAACAGCATGAGAAACATGTGATCATGCACCGTTCGCCTCGAGGTATGTACCCTGATTCTTTAGCTTTGATAGCGAATCAACCAAGCTTGTCATACAACAACACTCCTTATATCATGGGACACCAAGCCTATCATCCATCACCGTACCTGACTCCAAGCTTCCCTCAATATTCAATTCTACCGCAACCACCCACCTCACATCAGCAACAATATCGGTTTAATGCACCTTCATCACAATATGCTTCACAACCTCACCCGGCAAGCACTGCACCTTATGCTCAGTCTTCATATTCTTCTTATCAAGAGAATGCAGCATATCCATCAAGCTACTCTAACCATATGAGTATTCCTTCTAGTGCTTATGCAGCTCAACAAGACCAAGCACTGTATTGTGATAATGATGAAGTCCCCATTCCTGAATTCAAACAAGGAACTGCCCCAGTTGAAGTGTTAGCCACTATGTCTGCTTATCTCACAAGGACTTTAAGCAAACGAGGATTTAGAGGACCAGCTCCTACGAACAATCAGCTGAGGAATTCATCCAATTCTCGTCAACAAGCTACTATTGAGAATGGCAGGGTAATGGTTCAACCTATTCAACCTTATCAGGGGAGACCTACTACATCAACCACCAATGCACGCACGGTCAATCCTGCTCCAATGGTCAACACTCCTCCACGGGCTAATTCCACAGGCAAGTTGAGAATGATTACATGCTACAACTGTAAGGAAGAAGGTCACATGTCCAGGGATTGCAAAAAACCCAAGAGGAGAAGGGATGGTCAATGGTTTGCAGAAAAGATTTATCTGGTGAACGCTCAGGCACAAGGAAGGGAACTTGATGAAGAGGAGCTTGCATTTCTTGCTGATCCAGGGATTGCTGAACAAGACGTTGTCACCACACAGAATGCAGCATACCAAGCAAATGATCTTGATGCTTACGATTCAGACTGTGATGAACTTCAATCTGCACAGGCAGCTCTTATGGCAACTATCTCTAGCTTAGGGCCAGAAAAAATATCTGAGGTACTTACTAATACCACTGATAATACCACTGATACTAGTGTTCAACCACATCAAGTTGGGCAAGAGGGTGCTGATCCAAATGAGTCTTCGGTGGTGAGTCTTTCAAATGAGGAGACAATCAATGATAGTAATATCAATGTGAGTCCCCAGACTTTGAGTGAATCACAACCGGGAGCCATTTCGCAAACGCATATTCCTGCTCAACAAGATTTGGTCATGGTTCTTGCTACATTACTTAGCCAAATGAATACTGCACTCTTAGAAACCCTAGCTAAGAATAAGAATTTGTCTGCTGAGCTTGCTTTGTGCAACGAAAAAGTTCAAACTTTGGAATTAGTTCCTTCGTCCACTGTTCTAACAAATCCCGAATATGATCATTTTCGAGACAAACAAATGAGTCATTTGCAAGAAATTGAAACCTTAAGAGCGGATCTTTCTAACGAACTTAAAGAAAAAGAGTTAGTGGTCACTAATTTTCACAAACTTCAAACGGATTTTGAGTTACTCGAGTCTAAAAAGAATGAAATGGAAATTAATGCGGCTAATAAGATTAGAAGTTTAGATTATTTGCTTTTAAGACAATACGCTGCCTCTCAACTAGTGCACTTATTTGATGCTTCGTTTAGAGAATTTAATTTATCGCGTCAAAAAGGCCTTCCCCCTAACCCACGGTATGCAAAACAAGCTTTTATCCATAGTCCAAGACTTTATAATGCAACCTAATTAGGATTGGTCTTAGACCCGATTGTTATTTTCGATGATCGCATAAATAAGGATCTAGTTGATGAGAATCGGTCATACAACTTTGCAAAATATCCCGAGTGTGATTATTTTAAAATGAATCAGGAGCTTGCCAAAACGGATTTTAGAATTCGCTTCCATATGGATAAAGATCTCATCACAGCACCAACCTACATGTTACATGAAGAAAACCCTAGTACACTTCCTACACTTGTCAAAATGGAAGGACCTAAGGAAATTCCAAAGGATCTTCCACCTGTTAGCACTGTATGGTTAAACTTGCAAGAGATTAATCAATACTTTGCTAGTTTTGACAAGGTCATTTTGGAATGTACGACTTCAAATGGCCTAAACGCCAGAGAATGGGCTTTCGAACACATGAACGAGGTGTTTAAGAATGAGATCAATCCATTTGTCGAAAGTCTAAAAGGAAGTTTTGCATCTCTTTCGGAAAATCTTGAGTTTGAAATTACAGAAGTTCAAAAAGTGTTTTATGAAATGGACACCGCTTACGAACTACAATTAATTGAAAAGGCAAAGATTTTATCCGAATATGACCGATTCTTGTCCCAAGTAATTTCGTGTGATGTGCTTACTACTGTGAATGTTAATTATTCGAATGAGCTTACATCCGCTATGATTAAATGTGATGCTGTGAATATATGTGATGATGCGTGTGATCTCTCTGTAAATGTTGCTGATACTGTAAATGAGGTAGATAATCATTCTTGTCACGAATCTAACGCTGAATTTTTAAAGCTTCAAGATTCTTACAATTTACTTTCAAAACGCTTTAATCAACTTGAACAACATTGTATATCTTTAGAATTAAAACAACAAACTCAAAATGAGGATCTTTTGATAACAAATGGTTGTGAAAACAGTGTTGAGACGAGTGACAAGATGATTGCAATAGTTAAGGCATTAGAGGAAGAGATTATGAGATTAAAGAGAGATGTGTCATCAAATGAAACACTAAAATTGGAACTAGAGGCTGCAGAGTCTAAAAACCAGGACTTAGAAATTAGACTTTCGTCTATTCTAGGGGAGATGGATCGTGCAAGACAGGGAATGTCCAAACTTTATGATTCACTAGAAGAACGCTTCGCTTTTAATGCGGCACAGCAACAATCTTATGTTGAACAATTGAACCAAAAATGTGAGGAAATCTCTGACTTAAATATCCAGCTCATTGACAAAAACATGGTTTTGGCCGAGTTAAAGGAGACACTTCTTCTCACCCGACAAGAAGCTGTTAATAACTTAGCTACCAACTCTGCACCATCCTCTAGTGCTCCAACAACCAAGTCAGTAGTGCTTTATAAGAACCCACTCCATAAGAAAAACCCGGTTACCTACGATGATTATATGAGGAATGCAATTAAGCATGTAGATCTTGTTAGGGATATTTTAGACGATCTTTATGCCTTAGATCCCTCAAGTAGCTACTATTATTCAGCTCATGAATATATTAAGCGAGTTCAATATTGCTTAGCATATTTGCAATACATAGGTAAACCAGGTTCTGTACTACTCACTAATCGACCCATTGCTGTAACTCCATTCAATAAGACCCCAGGAGCAAAACCGTCATTGGCACCATCAAGTAAGGCACCTTTAAAATCTGTTGCTAATGTTCCCACTTTGCCTTCTAAAGGAGTAAAAGAGTCTACTAAGGCTAAAGGATCGCCACTCAAGAAAGATAAGATCAATCCCTCCACTAGTAGTACCATCAAGAAGAAAGTAGAAGCTCACACTAGGAATATCAGTTCAGATTTAAATAAAAAGAATCATGTTAAGACTAAAAGCTCTGCGCCTGTGCAGAAGCCTAAACCATTTGTGAATTCTAATTTGAAATGTTGGAATTGTAACGAATGTATGTTTTCCCAACGTCATGATTTGTGTCTTATTGATCATGTGAATGAAATGAATGCCATTAGGAATGATCTTGAATGGAAGCCAACTGGTAGAACTCGTGCCCAAGTTGGATGGCAATGGCGTCCCACTGGTAGGACCTTTACATTAGATGGAAAAATGTGCCCTTTAACTAGGAATGCATCCATTGAGGTTAGGTCTCAGCGTCCTTTAGTTAGGCACACTAGCACTAAAGTATGGAAACCGCGCCCTTTAATTAGGTCAGCCCCCACTATAGTGCCTATCAGTGAAGAAATACCTCAGGATTTAAGCCAACTAGAATCTACACCACCAACTAGGAAGAAGGCTAGGAAATCTAAGAAACCTAAAGTTAGCAAATATAAGATTATTAAATCTGTACCTGCTAATAACAGGGAACATTCAGATTCCGAAACCTATACATTGTCCTCGTCTGGTGATATTTTCAGGTGGTCCAAATCATCCTCTGGTATTTGGACTCCGGTTGTTCAAAGCATATGACCGGAGATCGCTCGATGCTCCGAAATTTCGTCAGCAAGTTTCTTGGAACGGTTAAATTCGGTAATGATCATATTGCAAAGATAATGGGGTATGGTGAATATCAGATTGGAAACGTTACGATTTCAAGGGTATACTATGTAGAAGGTCTTGGTCATAATTTATTTTCAGTAGGACAGTTTTGTGATTCCAACCTAGAGGTTGCTTTTCGACAACATACTTGTTTCATCCGCAACTTGGAAGGAAAAGATTTGTTGAAGGGGTCTCGTGGTGCAAATCTTTATACTTTGTCCTTACAAGAAATGATGGCCGCCTCTCCAGTATGTCTTCTCTCTAAAGCATCTAAGACCAAGTCATGGTTATGGCATCGCAGATTATCTCATCTCAACTTTCATGCTATTAATCATCTGGCTAAAAACGAATTAGTTCGTGGTCTTCCAAAGCTCAAATTTCACAAGGACCATTTATGTTCCGCGTGTTCAAAGGGGAAAAGTACCAAGAAATCATACAAGCCCAAAGCCGAAGACACCAATCAAGAAAAACTTCATCTTTTGCATATGGATCTTTGTGGGCCAATGTGAACCGAAAGTGTGAGCGGTAAGAAATTCATCCTTGTTATTGTGGATGATTTCTCCAGGTTTACATGGGTTAGATTTTTACGTACAAAGGATGAAGCACCGAAGGCTATCATCACTTTTCTGAAATTCATTCAGGTACGTTTAAATACTACTGTCCGCCGTATTCGTACAGATAATTGAACAGAGTTCGTCAACCAGACTCTTCGTGATTATTATGAAGAAGTTGGTATCTCACATGAACCATCCGTTGCACGTACTCCACAACAAAACGGTGTCGTTGAAAGACGGAATCGTACGCTTATGGAAGCTGCTAGGACTATGCTGATTTATGCGAACGCTCCATTGTTCTTGTGGGCAGAAGCTGTATCTACTGCATGTTTCACCCAAAACCGCTCTATTATTCAGAAACGACATGGAAAAACACCTTACGAGCTTCTACATGATCGTAAACCCGATGTTTCATTCTTTCATGTGTTTGGTGCTCTTTGTTATCCAAACATTAATAGTGAGAACTTGGGCAAACTTCAACCGAAAGCCGATATAGGTATTTTCATTGGTTACTCACCCTCCAAGAAAGCATACCGAATTTACAACCGTCGTCTTGGTAAGATAGTAGAAACTATGGACGCAGATTTTGATGAGCTGACAGCGATGGCTTCTAAGCAACGCAGCTCTGAACCCGCGCTTCATGAGATGGGAACCGGTGCTATTAGTTCTGGATTAGTTCCCAATAATCCTACTTCTACATCATTTTTACCACCTACAAGGCCCGAGTGGGATAAACTGTTTCAACCGTTGTTTGATGAATTCTTTGATCCCCCAAATGATGAAGTTCCAGCACCTGTAGTGATAGCTCCAATCGCTGAAGTTGTTGCTCAAGCTAATGAGGCTTTATCAAATGCATCTTCAATTAACATTGAACCAGATGCACCTCTACCAAGTGATTCTCAAACTACACCTGAATCGTCACCCTTACTTGTGCCTAATGATGTTGAAGAGGATTCTATTGATCACGATTTGGAATATGCTCATCTACAAGAGCTTCCTTTCTTTGGTGTACCGATACCTGAAAACCCTTCAGCCGCGTCTACCTCAGAAGAAGCTCCTTCAATTGTTCATTCCAGACCACCACGGATTGAAAAACATAGCACCAAATGGACAAAAGATCACCCAATTAGGAATGTCATTGGAAGTCTCGATCGACCAGTCTCTACACGCCATCAATTACAAGAGAGTGCACTCTATTGCTATTTTGATGCATTTTTCTCCGAAGTTGAACCTAAAAATTGGCAACAGGCTATGACTCAATCATCTTGGATTGAAGCCATGCAGGAGGAACTAAATGAATTCCAAAGACTTAAAGTATGGGAATTAGTTCCTCTCCCTGACAAGGTTAACATCCTTACTTTGTTGTGGGTTTATAAGGTTAAACTCGATGAGATGGGTGCAGTCTTGAAGAATAAGGCTAGATTGGTTGCTAGAGGATACAAACAAGCCTTGGGTATCGACTTTGAAGAATCGTTTGCTCCTGTTGCAAGATTGGAGGCTATTAGACTATTCCTTGCGTATGCTGCTCATATGAACATGATCGTCTATCAAATGGATGTGAGGACGGCATTTTTGAATGGTGAACTAAGGGAAGAAGTCTATGTTAGTCAGCCGGATGGGTTCATTAGCACGGAGTTTCCTAATCATGTGTACAAGCTTAAGAAGGCTCTCTATGGGTTGAAACAAGCTCCACGCGCGTGGTATGATCTCCTTTCAACATATCTCATCTCGGAAGGCTTCTCCAAAGGCAAGGTGGACCCCACTCTATTCACTCTCAAGGAGGACAACGACATGATACTGGTACAAATTTATGTTGATGATATAATATTTGCTGCCTCTAACATAGAATTGTCAAAACGCTTTGAGAAGATAATGTCCACACGCTTTCAGATGTCAATGATGGGAAAATTTCATTTTTCTTAGGATTACAAATTTCTCAGAATCCCAGAGGCATCTTTTTTAGTCAATCCAAATATGCTCTAGAATCTTTAAAGAAATATAACTTTGAAAATTGTGACCCCGTGGACACTCCAATGGTGGAGAAATCCAAGTTAGATGAAGATAGGAATGGGATTATTGTCGATCCAAAACTTTACCGTGGGATGATCGGCACCCTTCTCTATCTGACTGCTAGCAGGCCTGATTTGCAATTTGCCGTATGCATGTGTGCCCGGTATCAGGATCGGCCTACCGAAAAGCACTTACATGTTGTTAAAAGGATCTTTCGGTATCTCAAAGGAAAACTTCATCGTGGTCTATGGTATCCGAAAGATTCCTCCATTGCTTTAAAAATATCATACGCAGATGCCGATCATGCTGGGTGTCAAGACACGAGGCGTAGCACTTCTGGGTCTGTGCAACTCCTTGGAGACAGATTGATTAGTTGGTCGTCAAAAAGGCAGAAAAGCGCTGCAATATCTAGCACGGAGGCTGAATACATGGCCATGTCCGGTTGTTGTGCTCAAGTCCTTTGGATGAGATCACAACTAACTGACTACAGTTTGGGATTCAACAAAATCCCGATGTATTGTGACAACAAGAGCGCCATTGCCCTTTGCTGCAACTACGTTCAACACTCCCGGGCAAAGCACATAGACATTCGCTACCATTTCATTAAAGAGCAGGTGGAGAACGGAGTGATCGAACTGTATTTTGTCACCACTGAGTATCAGCTGGCAGATATGTTCACCAAAGCCTTAGATCGAGGACGAATCGAGTTTTTGATCGACAAGCTTGGCATGAGATCATTCTCTCCAGCGACTCTCAAAGAATTGGCAGAAGAATCAGCTGAATAGTGGTGGTAAACTATTCATGCGTATCCTTTGTTCGTGATCATGTATATTATCGTAATTATATAAACCACAAAAAGAAAAATACAAAAATATAAAACCAAGAAAAATCATAAAAAATATAAAACCTAGAAAAACCATAAAAATTATAAAATCAAGAAAATCCAAAAATATTTTTTCGTTTTTCAAATCGGGCATGTCTTTTAGTGCGGTGATATTTACGTCTTTAGAAATGTCGATCAATATTGGCACGGCGCCATAAATAGAGTCCGTATAAAAGTTGTACATTTTTAAAACATGCCCATTATGGCTTGTAGTTATTTCAGACTGCAACCCGTTTTTCGCATTAAAGTCACGTATTTCCTTGGAAAACGTTGGCTCACAACGGGAATTAATTTTCTAGGGGCATGATTTACAAGCCAAATCATGCAAAGGGATCAAGTTTACTTTACAACTTGGTCTAACACGAGTTAGTGTACGTCTCAGTGCATTAATTTGTCTAAATAAGAGAAATCTTATTGCCACCACGAATCAATTTTTTCAAAACATCAATTGACAAATGTTTTTCATCATCATGTGCCTCGTTAAACAATGACTACAGCTCTTTAAATAGAAAACGGGTCATCGTTTAAGGGGGAGAAAATGTTAAACTGTCTTCGTCATCAAAAAGGTCTTCAAATGTTTTCGAGGAAAATTAATTAGCTCAATGGTTATTGGCTGGAATTGCTTCGATATTCGTTTTGTATTTGTTTGTGAGAGTGTCGTGAATAGGTTAGCTAAGATAGGTTAAGTTACTAAGTTTAACGATGGTTAGGGAGACTAGAAAAGAAAAATGAAAAGACAAGGAATAAAAAGTAAAAGAGAGAAAAGACATGGGGAAAAAGTGACAAAGACTCAAACTTTTGAAAAGTTTGACCTAAGTCAAATCCTTCCTCCCCGTTTCTTTCACTTATCTTCTTTCTTTTCTGCGTTTTTCTCTTGACCGCCATTATCACACACCTTAAGCTCTCAAGCATCACTATTTTTACTCAAGATAATCCATCTCATTCATTCCTAAGGTACAATCGTCAGTTAATTCGTGTAATTTTTCCTTTAAATCAAATCAATTAACTCATTTTAATTAGGTTAAATCAAACTAGGGTTTCTGCTTAATTAGGGTTATTTGATTTGGGGGTTTGCCTGGGTTTCACGCGGAATAGGACAAGAATAAGATTGGTGGCCTTTCGAACGCCTAAAACAAACATATAAGCCTAGATTAAACGATCAAAAGGTGTGTTTTAGGTTATTCCGGATAAACGACTTGTTTTCTAAGGATATTCCGCATAGAATGAGTTGTTCCGCATAGAACGATTATTCAGCATAGAATGATTATTCCGCATAGAAGGATTATTCCGAGTAGAATGATTATTCCGCATAGAAGGATTATTCCGAGTAGACTTGTTATTCCGCATAGAAGAATTATTCCGGGTAAACATGTTATTCCGCATAGGATAATTATTCCGGGTAAGCATGTTATTTCGCATAGGATGATTATTCCGGGTAGGCATGTTATTCCGCATAGGATAATTATTCTGGGTAGGCATGTTATTCCACATAGGATAATTATTCCGGGTAGGCATGTTATTCCGCATAGAATGATTATTCTAGGTAGGCATGTTATTCCGCATAGAATGATTATTCCGGGTAGGCATGTTATTCCGTATAGGATGATTATTCCGGGTAGGCATGATATTCCGCATAGAATAATTATTCCGGGTAGGCATGTTATTCCGCATAGGATGATTATTCCGGGTAGGAATGATTATTCCGCATAGGATGATTATTCCGAGTAGGCATGTTATTCCGCATAGGATAATTATTCCGGGTAGGCATGTTATTCCGCATAGGATAATTATTCCGGGTAGGCATGTTATATTTATTTCGGATAGAGGTTTATTCTGAATTAAATGTTTATTCTGAATGAAGGATGTTTGAGTGTTTTAAAAGTCTAAGGGATTATGTCATTTGTATAATGCTTAGGTATAAATTCATCATGATATTCATCTCTGTATGTATCAACTTTTGTGTTTTATTCTTAAGCAGAAACAATGACTAACCCAACCGTGCAACAAATACAAGACTCTAGAGCAGCAGCCATTGCCGAGGCCAAAACCCTTAAGTTCATTCCAAACAACTACCGGTTGAAAGAGGTCTCTCATTCCACTCACAATGGATTCAAGGTAGGTTCAGCCATTCTTGACAACTCTCACCTCAAGAATGCGCTAAGGAATAGTGCTTCGGTACCTTTCGACTACATGTACGAATTCTGGGCAACCAAAGAGAAGACGTCGAATAAGATCACATTCTTCCTGGATAACAAGCAACAAAATCTCACAGTGTCAGACTTTCGCAAGATCTTTGGCTTTCGGGAAGCACCCAAAGGATTATCATACTCAGCGAACCCTACCAAGAACCAGCTTATGGAGATGTTCACTGACATTGGATGTGCAGACATACGAATAGTGTCCGAGTTTACCACAGCTAAAGTGGGTCAACCTTGGAGAGCAATTTTTGGTATTCTCAGCCGATGTCTCACACCCAAAACAACTGGGTATGATGTTGTACGTCCGCCAATCATCAAGATGTTCTACGGTATTTTCAAAGGTATGGGTATTGATTATGCATCATTGTTGTGGGAAGAGTTTACGTTTCAACTCTTAACAAACACAAAGGGTAAGGTTAAAGGTTACCAGTACCCTAGGTTCATTAAGCTAATCATACATTACTTTATGGAAAACGATGCATCTATTAATAAGCGTGCAGGTAGCCGTCACCACACAATGGATGTTGATGATTTGGTGGACTTAAGGCAAGAAACTCACTCCAATATTGTTATCCCTGGTCCCATTCCCAGTCATCTCCTGACCGATGAGATTATCGCATCTGCTGATTACAAAAACTTGCTACCAGAAATCGAGAATCAACGAGCAAGCATTCAAGCAGGAGAAGACTCATCTACCACGGTTAAGAGCAAAGGTAAACGCAAGCAAACAGCTTTACCTGAACCCAAAGCCAAAAAGACAAAGACCCTAGCTAAGAAGGGAAAGAGTACGGCTGATGAGTTAGTTCTCCACGATGAAGAAGATGTTGATGATCCTACTCTTTACAAGGCTGAGAGAAAATTAATGAAGATAGCTATTGAAAAGAGTAGGAGAGACACGGGCGGTAGTGGTTCGGGTGCACAGATGAATATTGAAGAAGAGTACCAGGAACCAGATGATATTGATGAGTTTGGATCACCTGAACGGTATTCTACTTCGAAGGAGACATCCATTGCTGTTTCAGCAAGTGTTGAAAAGGAGTCCGGTGCCCCTACAATCATGGTACCTACCCAGCCTTTAGTAACTCAACCTCCACCAATTCAGCCCTTACCAACCCGACCGGTACCAACACCATTCCTTCCACCTCCAATAACTCCCATCCTCAGTACTGTAGTCACAACCGAGCCTCTTCAACCAACCCAGAGTAGCTCTGCATCATCTTCAATGGCTGCATTTGTAATGGCAGAACTCTTGGATAAACATACGGATAATCAAAGAAAAGAGATGGATAATCTTCGCCAAGAGCTACTTAGACGAGTTCAAAGTGAAGAAGCATCTAAGAAAGCCCAAGAAGAGATGCTAGCTAAGTTCGCTGCAGAGATGGAGTTGACACGTAAAGCTCATGCAGAAGAACTAGCTCAGGTCAAACAGGCTGAAGCTGATAAGTATGCAGCACGAATCACGAGACTTCAAGCTATGAAGGATAAATACAAGGAGCAGAAAGAAACACTTGAAGCTTCTATGAAGAGAGAGTGAAAGAATCCGTTGAGTCCCTTATGCCAAAATTGCGTGATGAGTTGAAGACACTCGCGGCTGATAACTTGATGATTAAGTCATCCAATCCTTCTGAATCAGCCTACAAAATTGCCTATGATTTAACGGATTTTGAATTAAAAAAGATCCTCAAAGCTCGTATGAGGGAAGTTGGATCTTTTGATAAGTCCAAAGTTCAGTGGACACTCTACAAGTCACTAAATGATGCTATCATGGAGGATGATCGGTTATTTAAAATGTTTGGAAGTGTGGTACCTTACCACATTCTGCCTGAGGAGGAAAAGGATGATAGTGAACAAGAAGAGGGTGACGGTGAAGAAGAAGAAGAAGAAGATGATGATGGTGACGATGATGGTGATGATGATGAGGATGATGATGATGATGATGGTAGTGATGGTGGTGATAGAAATGAGGAGAGTGCTAAGGGAAGCAACGAGGATGACGCTAAGGATGATGATGGTAAACAGCCTGAAACGGGGGACAAGGTTGCCAGCACAAAGAAACCATCTAAGTCTGGTACCAAGTCACAGAAAGATGCTGCGCAAAAGGAAAAATCCACTTCAACGGAATCAAGACGATCCAAGTGGCGCCATGATGTGAATGCTACTACGGCATCATCGATTCCCGGTACATCTTTTGCTGTGTCTATACCTGTTACCACTAACCCTGTTAGTTCTTTTGTTGCTCCTGTGATTGCAGAGTCAGTAACTGAACCTGAAGCTGCACAACACTCGCCTGTTCATGACACCGCCGAGATGCCTGAATCAGAACCAGCAGATGTTCATGTTTCTACTCCTCTACAACAAGAACCACAATCTACTGTTCCCGAGTCAAGCACACGGGACTGGGCGGACACATTGGAGATTGATGAAACTGCACCGCCACAAGCTTGGATCACGGCAGCTGCTAAATATGATCCAATCACAGACGCTGACAGAGATGTTCTATATCTCTGTATCCGTAGTCCGATTGACTTGTGTGCATTTCTGGCTCATGAGTATAAGTCTTCAGTCACTCCGTCTTTGGTGAAGAGAGCGCTAAAGGATAAGAGAATTCGCGCCAAAACCAGGTTAAGCCGCATGGAGTACGAGTATTATGCTGACGAGGTCCTGAAAGCTCTTAACACCATTCAAAGGCCAGGCCTCCATGCATCAGAAAGATCTCCACCTCCACTTGATCCTTCCCAAGATAATCAAATTGCTCTCGACTTCTTCGTCACCTATGATCTTGATTATCTCCTCAAGGGTTCATCAAAGTACGCAACCTCCCTGACCTTGCTGAAAGCTGCTAACTGGGGGACAATACCCTGGATCGAGGAAAAGGTAAACCGACTCTGGGTCCCAAAGGTAACTCGTAATTATGATATGTATGCTGTTATTGGTGCATCACTTTGGGACGAACGAGTCCGAAGGGCGTACAGAGGTTGCTGCTTAGCCAATTCAGGAAGCAACGTTAGATCCGATATTCGCATCTCCAGCATTTTGGGACTGAAAACTGAAGCCAAGAACGGCTATCATCATGTGACGGAGATTCGTCTAAAAAGGGAGGATGACAGAGAATACATCATACAGCAGGGAGATTTTTCTATCATTCGTCTTGAAGATATCGAGGACATGTTGCTTATGATGACCCGTGATCAACTCACCCATCTTACTCGTGAAGAAATCATTGCCTTGAATACAGCACTTCGTATGTTCACACGAAGCGTTGTTATCAAGAAACGAGTTGAAGATCTTCAATTGGGAGTTGAAAGCTACCAAAGGAAGCTTAACCTGACCCGTCCAATGAACCAAGTTCTACCTCAACATGTCTCAAGATGTCCTTATACCGGCATTACTGCTCCGAGTTACGGGATTTTCTACTTTAACAGTCGTGGAATAATGAAGTTTATGAGGGTAGGTGAGCTTTATAACTACAGTGACGGGACTCTCATATACGTCAGAGGAAAGTTGGAGCATCTTAATTCGGGTGGGTCTTTACCAGAGATGACCGAGGACTGGCATCAGGGTTATCAGCAAATGGCGAAATATGTGATCAAGAAGATTGATCAAAAGCTCCGTGAACGTAGATTGATGAGGAGCTTAGAAAGATTCGTTTGTGGTAGACCATATGGAGTGCACCACAAGTTACTGCAACGATCCATCTAATGGTTCGTACATTTCAGGTCTACTCTATATTGGTTTTTAATTGTGAATATGTAAATTTGTGAATATTGTGCTTTTACGGCTTGATGTAGTGTTACGGTATGATAATTTTTCAAGAATTTCTCACGAGATTCTAAATCTTTCAAAATATATCATACTAAAGCACTACAACTATCCGTTATTAATTTAAGGGGGAGCATTAACATGTTCTATGGCCAAACATCGATTTCATTTTTACCCAAAGACCGGTTAATCCATTAAATATCCCAAATATTAATGGTTAACATTTTGGATAAGGGGAGAAAAATGGGATTAAGGAGACTTAAATGATACTTGGCTAAAAGATGAAAAAGTCTTAACGATAATCCAACTTAATATGTGTACAACACGTGTTAAGGGGGAGCGTTTTTGATGAACAAAACACCTAAGGTACAAAACTTTTGATTTCAATATCACAAGTACCTTAGGTGATTTTCAAGGATTTTTCATGGTGGCTATACATTCCCAAAACACGCTTAATTCACGACGAATGTGGTGACAAAAGGGTGGTAGGAATAGGTTTAGTCCAATGATTCATCAGAGCCGATGGAATCTTCCCAAGGACAATTCCCTAGATAGAATTAGAAGTCCTAGGAAAGTTGGAGAAAGATTGTGAACGTAGCTGAATGCCGACCAAGTACTTAAGCTAGCACTGGAACAATCACAACAAGGTGCTAGTTATGACGTATTGGTAAGCATTGAAGGGGTTGAAGAATGAAAAAGAATTGTAAAGATAAAGGGTGTAAAGAAAGAAGCCATCCTTACAACTTTAGGCAGAAACCGGGTCAATACATATGCTATTGAGATCATTGATTAATGATTCTCGATATTGAAGAAAGACATCATGGACCCAGTGATGCAATGCACAACCCTTCCCAGCTAACTCAAATATCTCTCAAAAGGTATTTGTTTTAATCACACGGAGATCAACACGTTATCTATTGGTTTATTCACTCCGAATAGACTGATATTGAAAAGGTGGCAGTCCTCTCCAGCCATCGCTCACTAAATCAAAACGCACTATCGAGTCTAGAGCCACGAGATCATCAAAAGTCTCATTAGGACACTTTCCATTTATTCCTTGCTTTCTCACACACTGTGAAAAGTAAGAGATTTTTATGAGTCCTACGTAGTATTCTTGTAATATTGCTAGAACATCCGAGTAATACGCAAGTATTACAATGAAGATGGAAATCCTGCTTGAGCCAACATCAAACAAGCTCATGGTAGGTTACACGTGCGGTTCTTTAAGAACCAATCTTGTGAAAAACTGGAAAGAAACAGTAGTTTAATTCTTAATTGAACTTAAACTCGTTCCAGGCCTCTACGCATTATCATATGATCTTGCCAGAACACTCAGAGTGACACTCTTTAGTGTTCACAGTGACGAGTGGAAATCCTTCTAGTGTTAACATCAAACAGCACTTGGTAGGTAACAAGCAAGATTCAATTTGAATCAAGTTTGTGACAACTGGAAAGCAACGATGGTGAATATCTTAATTGAAATTCACTTGTTCCAGGTTTCATGAATTGACGGCTTCAATCATAAGGATTTGTTAATCCAAATGATTCACTCTTTATGTTCGCAGTCAGCTTTAGACGGTCGAATAAAGAGAACGGGTTTACCCGCGAAATCCTGTCAGGAAGTTACTTAATTGAAACTATCCGTCACGGGTACGATATCTAATATCGTCCAACGGTCTTCACCGACCGGAGGTAAAATGCTACCGAATTAGAATAAAATGTCAAAGCCATTTTATTCGTGTCGTTGCTGTGTACCTGTTAAAGACGGTGGCGTTGATGTGTACCTGTTGAAGACGGTGGCGTTGCTGTGTACCAGTTGAAGACGGTGGCGTTGCGGTGTACCTGTTGAAGACGTCCTCACATGCTTATTCCTTCAGCATCAAATACTCCTGCAAATTCAAGAAAGTATGACCTAAAAGTCTTCCGCTGTATCGACTCTGAAACTTTCAAGAATTCAACAAAGGATAAGTGTGTGGGACATGAAGTCACAAAGAGGCTAATATCGACTCTGAAACTTCATAGATTCATAAGATTATCAATATTCTACATTTGGTATCAAATGTAGAATATTGATAATCTTATGAATCTATGAAGTGGGTTGAAGATTTCTAGAGAGAGAAACTAGTGAGAGAAAGTGAGAGAGAACTATGTGTTTTTCATTAACTTGATAAAATGGAAAATCAACAACCAACCTCTTTCCATGGTGGAAAGGGGTATTTATATCCAAGGCCACTATTGGGCTTGGGCCGACCCATGACAAGCCCATGGGTCGGTTTCTTACTTAACTAAATAAGTACTCATTAACTACGAGCTATTACAACATTAATAATATTGTGGAGTGACCGATACTTCTAATATACGTTAAAACGTATTTCTAACAATTATACATACTACACGTTGTTAATGCATTAGAATTAAACCTAATCATTATGCAACTATCTTTCAAGTAAAAGATAGTTTTGTACACTCACCTAATTTAAAGGAATTTTAATTAGGAGATAAATCGATGAGAAACTATTCAACCCCCCCCCCCCCCCCTCTTCTAGTTTCTACACATATTACAAACAAAATTTCTTAAAATTTAAAAAATATACGTAAATTAGGGTTAAATAATGACCTCGGGTTCTGGGGATCACAAAAGACTTCAAAGATCGATGATAAAAAGTGTGTAGTGTTACAAAAGGTACTTGTACAGCAACTTTTGAGGGGAGAGAACACACTTATCAGAGTGTTTACACACTCATCATCATCGTCATCAGGTATACTTAAACTTGTATTCCTTACACATAGATTGTGTACACTTGTGTACTCATAACCTGAATCCAAACCACAAATAACACTACAAACAAAACACAACCACCCTACCGTTCCAATGCAATCTCTCACAACAAAAACAAAACAAAAACCAATCACATACAAAAATATCAAATTTTCCAAGAGCAGCTGGTGTTTGTAATGTGTTTTGAACAGGTTAGATGTGTGTTGAAAAAGAGAATGATGGGTTCGAGACAGAAGTGTTGTGTGTTACTGATGTTAGTTACATGAAGTGAACAAGTGTTCTGGGATTTTAATATACTAGGGTCTTTAGTAGTTTGGAGCGAAGTTTTCTTACCGTGTTTGATCACCACTGCTTAAAACAAGTCTATGAAGCTACAACATAACCTACAAAGGAAGCTTAAGATGTTCATCAGAGACTACACATACATATACATGAATATGAAGAGCTGGTATGAACACAGGTTGTACAACTTCAACATCAGAAGGTTGTTATTTGTTATATCACTTTGTTGTAACTTAGTATGTAAGAAGAATCCGTTATGCTCACTTACTACTAAAAGACTTAGGCTATATTTCTATCCAAATAGGGGAGAGTGTTGGGCCAATTTAGAGCCTTAATTGTCCCAATACTTATTTGAATGAAATATATCCTAAGTAGTTTATAGGTCGGTGAACTTAAGTAAGTTCACTGGGTCATCCTCAAGATGTTCTTAGAAATCAATAGACTCCTTCACCCCCTGAGGCGGATCTCAGCCCGTGAAGAAAAGAACCAAGATCAAGATGAGGGAGTTAGTGAGTGATGACAATAACTCACTAGCTCCCCGAAGACTATCTCTGAATAAGAAGAGCTGAAGTATTGTTACTAAAGTAATTAGTGGGAACTTCCTTAGGGTAGAAAAGGAAGAATAGAAAGTGCAAGGTGGTTACTGGACTTTACTAAAGCTTCCAAAGGAAGCTTCACATCCCACTATATATATGTGGTCTCATTGTTTAGAGAGGTCAAGAATTCCTAGCCATAGTAAACACATAATGTAATATCTTAGTGGATAGGGTTTCTCTTCCCATTGTCTCTGTCCTTCTTGTAACAATGGGAGTTTAGTTTGTCATTCATCGCCCGGTTGTTATTCCGCAAACAACTGGACAACACTTGTAAATCTATTGATTCATTATTAGTAAGAAGTACAAAGATGTAAAGTACAAACGTTGTTATTAGTTAGTCGATTGGTTACTTTTGCATATACGTTCTTCTTAGATCTTTATAGATCTGTCATATGCACGAGTTTTTGGGACCAACAAGCAAGGCTATCCCCACAAACATTCTTTTATGTCAGTTTCTTAGACATTTTCTATACATTTGAACGCTACTGAATCAGCTCACGTTCACAATTATCCAAATCCAAGCATATCGATTCGACACTAAAACACATTCAGCACCAGCCTAATATCGAAAGGGAAAACATCTATCATCACCTCGAATTATTTGGGCTTTAGCAGATACTTTTCTGTTGCTCGCTTCAGCAATTGTTGAGCCTTATTGGCTTCAGGTTTGGATACACGACCAGCTTCAACTTTAGTATTCTTTCATCATACCAGCTAAAACACAACTTCATGCTTTCGTCAGATTTTTTTTTCAAAGATGAGCTTGTAGAAAACACAGATTTTTTTAATCAGCTCCAACACAACTTTTCATCCATCTCACCCATTAACTACACTCAACATCACTGGTTATTCATATCAAATCCAATTAGAAACAGCTTCCAAACCAATGATGACACATTCTACTGATCTTAGGGACTTCTTAGCGCTTCAATGGTGGCTCAAGAACAGAATGTATGTGTTTTTAGATAGGAAATGAAAGGATGATTTAGAAATGAACCTAAAGACCTCTATTAATACTATTTTCAACACTTAGCCTCTAAGTAAAGCTTAAAAACATGTAAGAACAAAAGGGAGGTGACTAAGGGATGCTAGGAACATAGCTATGCAAGGTGTAAGAACCTTAGAGCTTAAGGTTATGTATTAGGAAACATAAAGTACCATTTTGTAAAGTTTTAATCATTACTTTCTAACAAACCAAGAAAGTAGGTGATGCACCTACTTTGTAAGCTGCTATACACTATAAATATCTTATATATTTTGTTTTTAATGTCTGAATTATGGAGGGAAGGCATTTTAATGAGTTTTTGGAGGGAAAACCTAGCCAGGTCCATTTTTAGGGCTTGTAACTTTGTAACTTTGTAACATTGTAACTCTTGTAATTAAAAGCTTATGAATGTGATTAGTGATATATTAGAGTATAATTAGGGTTTACACATTTTAATTAAGAAGTTTGGGTCCTTGGTTTGAAGTTTACCAAAGGTTTAAAGTGAAATTGGGAAGAAAACCTAGCCGGATGAGGGTTTCTAATGATATAAGATCCAATCCTTGTTAAAACCATTTTTATTAATTTATCTACCGATTTAAACTAAATTTATACACCTTACATTGTCCACAATATGTTTGTTAAGTCTCTATATTGTTTTTACCAAGTTATTCCAAGTGAAAATGTCTAAAGTGTGAAAATACCTATTTTGACCTAATTTATAAGTCATGCATTGAAATGTTGTACCTTGTGCTTTATGGTAGTTGTACATTTCCCTATGATAATTTTGCAACCTAAATTTAATGATATGAGTGTTGGTAGACTTGTCCTAAAAGACTAGGTATTGATTCTAAGTAAAATGCTTAATATAAGGGTTTTTAGGTCATTAAGCTTAATGACTTTGTACTTTAGGTAATTAGTGTTTATTTCCACATGTAAACTTATTCTAGGTCTTATATGTTATGTTTATGACTTCTAATGATTCTACACACTTATTTTAAGGGTTTGTATAGGGTAATCATAACCTAGGTGCAATTAGGTTAGCTTATGGTTCTATACATCAATAACTTATACATTGTGCTTTAGTAACTTGTAACTTAACTTGAGATAAATGTATGATCTTAATATAATACTTAGTTTATTTTTATAATTGTTTGCAAAATATTAGATTCTAATTCAATGTGAATTGGATTTTAGGTGCTAATCCAGGTTACTAGGTCTTATACTTGTAATTAGCTTTAGATGACTTATACTTGGTATTTTATAATCAAATATCTTATCTATATGATAGATCATAACTTCTACATCTGTATCTGATATTCATACATAGATATTATGTAATTATATTGCTTGAAATATTAGTTTACAAGGGATTTCTAGGGTTTCTAAGGCTCTTTGATGATTTAGGGTATCATAGTTATATTTGAGATGCTCTTATCAATATGGTACTTATAGGATTATTTTTAGTACTTAGACTTGATATATACATTGTGTTTACAACATATAGGAATATGTTGAAGTGGTAGTTTAGGTTAGGAGAACACGTTCATCTTACCAAGTAAGGCACAAAAGCAAAAATTTCCAGTCAAATTTTCATACTTATACAATCATAACACATAACACATAAGTGAAATTTGAGGATTGTCATAGTCTTTCCCCCTTAAATAAATCTCGTCCCGAGATTTAGATAAAGAGTAATGACGAGTAAAATCCTCGCGTTTGCAAACATATTCATGTCTTCTCTCAAGGTTTCGTTCATACTTCACCAATTATAAATACGATGCTACTTCACAAAATTGAGTTGATCATCGAGATGAATACATGGGGAGCATCATCTTAATGAGAGAGCTTCATCAGATAAACATCAATTCATATTCGAAAAGCAAAAGGTATCATGAATATTACTGAGTTCTTTGGGAAACTCAAGTTAATATGTCACAGTCCAATTCAAAAATCTTTGAATGGTCCAATGTACTTTTACTTACTTTTCAAATCGAATAATACCTTTTTAATATACAACGTAATTTCTCTTTTATAATTCTGACGATTTAAGTCTACACTTGTCTTATATTGAACATCCTTAAGTCCATTTATAAATTCTTACTAACATAAAGATGCGTCCAACTTTATGCAAGGAAGAAATCATAAATTTGGTGATTTGAATTTATTTATTTGACTGAAGAAGCATACTAATTCAATCAAATAAACAGAATGTAAATCATTGACTTAGAAATTTTCGACATAACACGAGTATTATCTCAATTTCAAAAATATAACGAGGATAAGACGAATATTCTAGCATTTGGCATATACATTATACCCTTACATTTCCTTCTTACTTCCACGTAGGTAAGACGTCCGACATATAAAATCTAAGAATACGATATCTTAGAGACGGATAACACTTATAAGGTCGCTTGTCCTTACAATTCCTAATCTAATGACCTACTATATTGAAAATTCGACACTGGATGGTGCAAAGTCCTGTGTGATGCAGGGTGCATTTCTTACACAGAAGAAAATTTCCATTATATTCACCGTAGGTTCGATTCATAATCATAAGTTAGGGTAGTTTCTGGTTTATGAGCGTTCTTTCATTGCTGAATTTACTCTTAAGATTTTTCTAATTTTTGCACATGATTGTGCTAATTACCATGTTCATCAACTTTTAGGGTTTAGAGTGATAAATAGAAGAGAAATAATTTATAATCAAGGTATACTTATATCAGAAAGCATCTATCACATATGTATATGGATACATATAAATGATTATGGAACCAAGGTATATCTTTTGGATTTATTTGGCAGAGCTTATAGGAAACTTAGCATGTTGATTATTATTCATATATGAGGATAATAAATCCAACTGAGAAACTGTATTCCGAAGTTTACAACGGATTTATAAATATATGACTCATACATAATCGTAACAAAAATTAGGATATGGAATGAAGGAATATAAAGGAAAATGTAACAACTCGTCTTATACAAGGCAGGCACTTTTTACATACCATATATTCTATGCCGGAATAAAAGAATCTTTTTGAGAGACAAAAGACGAGAATACAATGACTTTTAGCAAACTTGGGAGTTTCCTTAGCCTTTCTTCAAACTTGCGGGTTATATTCAACTGATGATTCATATTATCATAGAAGATAACAGAAATTCCAAAAATATATACTTTATCAAGCATATGCTTTTTTTCCAGAATTAACCAATTTAATTCATAATCATTCATGAGAAAACCAAGAAATAGGGATCTCTTACTTCTCAGAAATAATAATATTTGATGAGAAACACAACTTTTATTTATTAACAACTTGTCTTCTATATTTACAGGACAAGCTTCACTGTTAACATAAAAGTAAAGACAGAAACTTGAAAATATTTACAACTTCCAGTCTAATGTCTTCATCTCTCTTTCTTGATTTCATTGATGGCATCAAAAAGACTTCGTATAATGTCTAATTTGAATGTCCTCAATGATAAATCCATGGTAAAAATCATTAGTCGGGCTTGAACGATTTATTTAGTGTGTATCACTTGTCTTCTTTGTAACTTAGACTTGGCTTCTTCAAAATCTTCTTCTAACTTCTCAAAATCTCGTTGTATGATTCTTCGGCCTTTCCTAAGTCCTTCAACTTTATCTTCAAGATCTTCAATACGCTCGGGAGGAAGTTCTTTCAAATAGGGTAGGATATCTTTAACTTGTTGTTCATAGGTATGTTCAAGTAAATTTTAATAGGGTAAGGTGATGGATAAATTTGATGCTGAGGTGTAAAATCTATTTCTTCATTATATGCTCGTATAACTTGCATATAGGGGTCGTCAGGAATACTTTCAGAACGTGAATTTTCTGAACTTAATAAGATGATAATAGGAGGAAGATAGGAATACATATTTTTGGGGATGTCGATAAATAACATAACTTATTTATAGTAATCACATTATATTACGTACACATACAAATAATATCATTTACATATTGTTCTGAAGGGTAGCAGTACTATTCTTGTAGCATTATTAACATTATTCTTGTAGCAGCACTGGCTTTGGCATGAAAGACTTTCTTGAAATTATTTAAAGGTAGTTATAGTCAAGATTTTAATTCTTGTTCTCAATAACCATGGCTCTGAGTACCAAGACCCAAAAGGGGACAAAAAATTCAACATCTTGATGCTTATACTTTCTCCCAAAGTTTCGTTCAACGGACGAGATTGATTTGTACATCCTGGCAATCACATGAGGTCTATAACATCACGGGATACCATTTTGACCAAGGCATCAATATTCAAAATTCAAGGGTACATTTGGAATCACAACAAGTAGGGTTTAAGATTTCTTCTTTTGATTCTAGAAACATTGTATGCCCCTAAATAAGGCAGCCTAGGTTTCATATTTTATTTATTCCGGATTTTTGTTAAAGTTTATGTAAATCCTTTTTATATTAAATAAAAGTTGGTTTAAATTTGTTTATGTAATTCCTTTTTATATTGTTAAAAGCTGGTACTAAATTTAGCATAAATCTGTGTTCCAATCAAAGATTATTTTATTTGTTTGTTAAACCATAATTCCTTTTTTTATTTTGAATATAAAAAAGTTGGTAAGTTCGCAAACCTGATTCAAATCCATTTTTTTAAGAGTTATCAGAAAGATTGTTCAAGTATAATTTTAAGGTTGTGAGAAAGTATTTAAGAAAAGATAATATTTGAAAAAAACAGTTAGTTTATGATCCTCGTGGCTAACAAAATTCAGGCCTCAAGGCTTTGATTTGTTTGTTAAATTGTGTTAATAGGAACTTTGGAAGCTAGTGTACGGGCGTACACAACAGCTCACACTATCAAGGCATGGAAGTTATGCCTTGAAGGTATGTTTCTACTTTGAATTGTCACTAGATATTGTGAATTGACGAGAGCGTAATTATACATGGTCTCATCGTTCAAATCGGGTTTAAAACGGTTAAACATATCATTAAATACCGGAATATATGCTTGTATTTGTTTAATGTGTGTATTTTAGGTATGGATATCGAGAAAAAGACAAAAGATCACAAGAAACAATGCAAAAACGAACACGGGAAACGAAGCCGCACAATGAACCGGACCCGCTTGATGAATTTCCAAGAAAGTCCCTCAATTTTGAAAAAATGAAAAGTTTGGTCCCTCATCTTTGAAGACTTGTCACATTTAGTCCTTGAAGAATCAAGATTATACAACAAAAGTCCTTCATGATTCAAGACATGTCATAAAATCCCCTTGAAGTTTGGTCATTATTACAAAAGAATCCCTTGTGAAAAGTTATAAACATTCATATACCAAAAATGACAAATGGGGCAAAGTTGATATAAGGGAGAAGTGTTTAATAAGCTGTTGAAAATTCATTTGGAAGTTTTTGAGAAGAACAGGGGGTAATATTGCCCAAAACATAATCCCAAACCCATTTACCTACCCAAAACCCAACCATACCCGGCCTTTTACCCATCCCCAGCCCATAAACCCGACCAACCACCTTAGCCACCTCAGCATTCCACCATCGTACTTAATTAATATGATTTTTTTTTAAATTATATTAATTTACTCTTAAACAAGCGGGTAACACACTATCTTTCCCCTTTCTTAATCAAACAAAACCCCTGTTCACTTTGTAGAACCCTAATCTCTTATTCTTACTTACAACAAATTGGGGTAATTAATTCTATAGATCAACTATTTACCAGGTTTAAATCAAAACCCCACCCTTTTCCCCTTGGCCACATCAGTAGAGACACCACCACATGGGTGCCCTGTCCCATCTTTTTCACACCAAGACCCAAAAGGGGACAAAATTCAACAGATGGATGCTTATACTTGCTCCCAAAGTTTTGTTCAACGGATGAGATTGATTTGTACATCCTGGCAATCATATGAGGTCTGCAAAATTCAAGGGTACATTGGGAATCATAGCAAGTAGGGTTTAAGATTTCTTCTTTTGAATCTAAAAACATTGTATGCCCCTATATAAGGCAGCCTAGGTTTCATTTTTTGTTTGTTCCAGACTTTTGTTAAAGTTTATGTAATTCCTTTTTATATTAAATAAAAGTTGGTTTTAGATTTGTTAATGTAATTCCTTTTTATATTGTTAAAAGCTGGTATTAAATTTAGCATAAATCTGTGTTCCAATCAAAGATTATTTTATTTGTTTGTTAAACCATAATTCCTTTTTTTATTTTGATGATAAAAAAGTTGGTAAGTTTGCAAACCTGATTCAAATCCGTTTTTGTTAAGATTATCAAAAATATTATTCAAGTATAAGTTTAAGGTTGTGAGAAAGTATTTGAGAAAAGAAAGTATTTGAAAAAAAGAGTTAGTTTATTTCCTTGTGGCTAACAAAATTCAGGCCTCAAGGCTTTGACTTGTTTGTTAGATTGTGTTAATAGGAACTTTGGAAGCTGGTGTACGGGCGTACACCACAGCTCACACTATCAATGCATGGAAGTTATGCCTTGAAGGTATGTTTCTACTTTGAATTTTCTAAAAAAATTATGTTCAAAAAAATTGTGTGCCTGCTGTGAGTGTGATTCTCTGTTTGTGTAAGGTTTAATTTGTTTGGATATAATGATTTGAGTTTGTCCATGGTTGGGTATTAGCATGTGTATGCATATCTTTTCAATTTTTCTTTGAAAATATTCAGTAATCTTATATTAAAGGGTGTTTGGGACGGCAGTATCTTGGGTAAGGATTGACACCAAAACCCTTGCTTAGCTCTGCACGCTTTGATTAGGATTAGGTGAGTTGTTTCTTAGTCAAATCATTTGTGGTTATAGTTAAAAATCTAATTTTTCTTTGTTTTAGGATTTCTGCATTTTCATGTCAGTAGGAATAGGATTCCAACTTTCTGATGTTCTCTGTTGGTGATTGATAACTAGGTTTTGCCTAGTATAAAAGTTCTTTGTCGTGGTCTAATCGAATTGATTTCCGGTTTAAGTGCGACTCAGCTGTCTTTGGTGGGAAACAAATAGTTGTGTCGTTGTAGTAAAATTAAAGGTGCAAAAACTATTAAAGTAAATGGCTGTAATTTAAATCTAATTTAAAATAAATGACGGGAAATTAAAGCGTGACGAGAAATTAAAAGGCAATTAAAGTAACTAACGCAAACTTAAAACTATCCTAAAGGCAAACTTAAAAAGCAACTAAAAGTTAAACTAAGGCAAGGCTTAAAATAAATCTAAGGCAAGTAAACTTAAAGGCAAATAAACTAAAAGTGCGACTAAGTAAAAGGCGGGAAAAATAAAGCTTAAAACTTAAAAACTAAAAACTTAAAATAAACTAAAAATACTCATTCGGAATAATTACTCATCCGGAATGTCACCTTCGTTCGGAATAATTTTTCTTCACTCAGAATATTTACCTCATGCGGAATAAATGGCTCATCATGAATAATCAAAACAAAACCTTCATTCGGAATAACACACTCATCCGGAATAATTGCTTATTCGGAATAAGTTCTTCATGCGGAATATGCTTGGTTCGGAATATAGTGGCTCATTCGGAACAATTGTTCATCCGGAATAACAAGCCTTCATCCGGAATGTAATGATCCGGAATAAGTTGCTGATTCGGAATATCACCCTTATTCGGAATAATCCCTTTATTCGGAATATTGCACTGATCCGGAATACTTGTCTTTTATTCGGAATATCGGCAACAACTCCTTCGTTCGGAATGTATTGCTGATCCGGAATGATTGCCTTGATTCGGAATATTCTAGACCAACTCCTTTATCCGGAATAAACTACCTGATCCGGAATAATCAACAAACAGCCTTCATCCAGAATAATTGTGCTTGGTTCGGAATAACCTGGAAATAAACAGTAGCGAAGAACACGGGGAAAGGAAAAAGCTACGGATCTAATTAAAACTGATCAAAATCAACCAAGAGATTAAATCAAACTAATCACTAATGATCAACTAACAAATACTAATCAATCCAAATCAATAACACTAACAATAATAATCACAATAATCAAAACCCACTTGATTAAATCAATAAAAACTTCAAAAACATGAACATAAACAATAAGCAATAAGATTAAAGATTAAACAAGAAAGGAAGATAAGAGATTGACAATAAAGATAAAGATTCAATAACATAAAAAAGAAACTTACTTGAATTTAAAGGTGCAAGGTAATTAAATTTGACAATTAAGTAAATGGCATGTATTTAAATGTGCAGAAATTTAAGATGGAAGACTAATTGTCACACTTAGCCAACAAGAAAAAATGAAAGCCTAAGGATCCTATTTATAGGAGATTAGGGAGGTGCTTAGTGGAAGCTTCCTCCCCTCTTTCTTCTTTCTTTAATTATCATTAAGTCCTTGTCTTCTTAATTCTTCGACTTTTGTCTCGGAATTAATAAACTCGTCTTGTAATTTCTTCAATAAATTAGACTTGAGTTCTTCGTCTTTTAGTAAACTTTCGTCTTTTGACTTTTTCTTCGATAAATCTTCAGAATTGGTCTTGGACTTCCGTTCTTTTTGCACTCTTGATTTCTTGACTTCGTCTTTTGTCTTTTTCTTCGATAAAAGCCCGTGAAATCCGTGTTTTCTTCCCTTTTAACATTTTGATCCTAAAATCACAACAAAAACACAAACCACGCATAATTCCGACATTTACGACATAAAATACACGTTTTGGCCTGGTTAATATTGTAATTAAATGGTAAAAGGATGGGTGTTTACACACCTATCAAATCCCCTACACTTGACCATTGCAATGTCCTCATGCAATACATTAGTTACAAAGCACGATTACACTTTTCATCATAATCAATCCATATTGGCCTTTATTAAAGAGACAGAAAATTATAAACATTCAAAGGAAGAAAGTAAGTAAAGAAATCAAAGACATACCTTAGGGTTTTGGAAATGTCATGAATGATCATCATCCTCAAGTTTTCACATTCTCCAAACCAAGCTTAAAAACGAGATCATTGTTATTATAAGTTAGCAAACTAACACGAACTCATGTGGGCTAATTATTTACTTAGACTCCCTTATTCCTAGGTGTATCTCTTATATTTTATTATTGTCTTGAATGATCACGAGGATGCATTGTTGACTTATTTCGATAGTTATTTAGGCTGAAAATAAAGTGGGACGATTTAATCAATAGGTAGCTAAAGGACAAAATCTTTTAAAACTGCTTCTCGGGACCTCATAAAGTTCATATCTTGGCATAACTCGCTTCGCGATTTGAGACCTTTCTCGGACCGATATTTGGCAGCGACTTCATACTTCAAATCTTGAGAGACGTTCCTGAAATAATGGTCTTCTCTTCAGAATAGGAATTTCTTCACTTGAAGTTTTGAGAGATTCTTAATCTTTGGACCACGACTTCTTCATTTTTCTCCAATCTTTATTTTGGACTTTGATATACAACGATCCGCCTCCTTTTAGGACTTGGATCTATTTATCCTCATACCTTGTTAGGGCCTTTTTGGATAGACTTCTCCATGATCTTTACGGGAGTATTTGCTTTTCGTCGTGTGTTCGATCCTTCATATTGATTTTTGATAAATGATTCTTCACATCACTTGGGATCTTTAGCAACAAAATGTAGCCCTCATGCCTTGTTAGGGCCTTTTTGGACTCGCCAATCTTCGCATCCCGCTTCAATAAGTTATGCCTTGGCTATGAACTCTAATCCATACCGAGCAACTTTTAAACGATCTTGGGCTAGAAGCTAAGTAACTTTTCAAATCGTACAACCTTATTTATTGCAGATAAATTTATTAACAAGCGATGGGAGAATAGGCTTATAATCAACTCACATAAATTCACGAAAGAATACCAAACTTATAATTAACTCTATCATCTCTCGTTCTCCATAATTTAAAATCTCAAGGAATGAGACTCGTGGATGCTTAGCCTATTAAATCAAAGTTTTGGGTTTTCGAGTCATCTATAGGATCTTGCAAACTCTTAGACTTTTTCAAGTTTAGAAATCGCATTTTAAAGTTCCCTTGATAAACAACTCTCTAGGATCACTTATAGGCCCGAAAAGTTCTTGTTCTTAACCTGTGAGAGTTAAGACTCTCGCGTTAAAGCTCCCTATATAAAAGCCTATCAAAACTTGACTTAAATACGTTAAGGATACTAGCTAGAGTAAACTTAGATAAGTAAACTCGGGTTGAGTCAAAAGATTCACAACGTTTAAAAATTAAAACCACTTTATTGAAAATTTATTCTAGCAAAGAAACAAAATAACTATACAAAGGTAAAAACCAATAGGCCAAAATAGATCAAAAATTTTGAAAAATGTCGAAAAATTGATTTTCCGGTTAAAATAAGGATAAATACAAGGAAAAGGCCACTTAACTTCGATAGAAGTCCCCCCTACACCTGATATAAACATTGTCCTCAATGTTTAAGCATATGGGAGTAAACTCCCATAACACTTAGGACATTGTGCACTTTGTTTAAATCTCGCTAAGAAAGAGACAACTAAAGTGATTCCTATTTCAATATTGAGAAATATAAAATAGTGAATCGAAAAGAGTTTAGGATAGAACTGGGAAGATGGGAACACGGAATCACGGGTCGTCAAAAATCATCAAGAGTGGATCATTGAGCGCTCGAATCCCTGAATATGAGAAGAGAGGAAATAGCAAACACCAACGGGTCTCCCCTACACTTAGGATAAAGATAGCTAATAGATAGATACTTGGGTTGCCTCCCAAGAAGCACTTGATTTTTGTTCACCGAGTCGTGAGCCTGACTCGACCTTGATTATCATAGGAAGAAGCATGAAACACATCCACCGGGATCAAATACATAGTTTTCGTCCATCAAATAGCACAAGCTTAAGGCAAACAAGGCAAGCCAAAGAAGAGTAGGCAAGGTTCCCATAAGCAAAGATGGAGCACGGTGGAAGCAAGTATGGTGAGGTGCAAGCATATCTTTAGTAGTTCCAAAAATCTTTCCTTTTATTTCATCAGATGGATACTGAGATGGCTGAAGAATATCGATACCGGGGTCGAACACCTTTTCCTTTAGGGGAAAATAGCACTCAGGCTCAGCAGAATTTGAAGAAGATCCACTAAGAAAATGCACAACCTCATCCTCAGAAGGTGGACAAAGAGGTGTCAAAGCATACGTGCTGCGGATGTTGGTGTCGTCCGGTTTCTTCTCCTTTGAAATAATTTTCTTCAAATCCGTAGAAGGATGAAGACCAAAATCATCAAAGTCTAAAGGAGGAGCATCACTCTCATGAGGGAAGTATGTATTGAGAAAAGTAGAAAAGTCTTCCTCAAATGAGTAGTCATCCAAAGTAGGATTAAGCATGGTTGGCGGAGGATCTTCATCATGAGAAGAATCACTCGAGAGAGTATTGACGTCATCAAAATCATCATAAGTGGGCATGTCAGGATACTCGGAAGTAAAATCATCATAATCATCTCCATCGAAGCTAGAATAATCATCATAAGCATCATAGATCGGTGGAGAATCATATATGGGTGAAGGTTCCAAATTGGAGAGAGAATCATCCACATCATCTTAAAACAGTGGATTATCATTGCAAGAATCGAACAGAGGATTGTTGTAGATGACAAAATCATCAAGCACATTTATCATATTCACTGATTCTCTTCCATAGGCTTTGCTTGTAAGCTTCCCTGTTTCAAAAACTTGTGCATCATCCCCGACTCTTAAGATGAGTTCACATTTATCCACATCTATTAAAGCTCTACCGGTTCTCAAAAATGGACGTCCAAGTATTAACGGAATATGAGGGTCCATTTCATAATCAACAACGACGAAGTCGACCGGAAAAGTGAATGTGCCAACTTTAATGAACACATCTTCGGCAATACAAGGAGGGTAAGCGAGAGTGCGATTGGCTAGCTCAAGAGTCATCTTCGTGGGTGTAAGGTCGGGCAATGATAACTTTTTCCAAACACTTAAAGGCGTCAAATTTATACTTGCCCCGAGATCGGCTAAGGCAGTAAATTTGTCGGTTTGGTTAAAAGTAAAAGGTAGCACAAAACGACCGGGATCTCCAAGTTTTTTCGGAAGTTCTTTAAGAAGGATTGCAGAGCAATTTTCATTCAAGCGAGTATTAACAAACTCGGCCATCTTCTCCTTCTTGCTAAGAAATTCCTCAAACATCTTAACAAATTTAGGCATTTGTGCTAGAGCTTCAACAAGGCTAAAAGTGACGGTCATTTCCGAAACTTTCTTCAAATAGTTTGACACTTGAATGTCATCCTTGGTGTGCAGTTTGGCCTTGTCTAAGCGAGATGGATAAGGAATATTGGGTTTATAGGTGGAAGGTGTAGGTGTAGCAGGTAAAGGTTGAGATGTTGGAGGTTTAAAGGTGGAAGGTGGGGTTGGTGGAGGATTCGTCTTGGTACTTCTTCACGACGAGGCGGAGACGGTAGTGATGGACTAATACTAGGCGTGGGAGGAGTAGGGATAAATGGTGGTGGAGGAGGTGTAGATGGTGTAACTAGGGGTGGGATAGATGGTCCTAATAACGTAACTCCACTACGGGTAGTAATAGCACTCACATTTGCTCTCGGGTTGGTGACGGTGTTTGAAGGTAGAGAACTCGAAGTAGAGGGTTGAGTGGTTGGTAAGAAACTAGCCAGCATATTCTTCAAATCATTCGTTTGATTGCTGAAGGAGGATTGCATATCATTTCGAAGCTCGGATCTAATGTCATTCCCTTGCTTGGTGATATCCCCTTTCAAATTGATAATTTGGCTTTGTAGATTCTTGATTTGCTCTCCTTGGGTTCTCATTAAGGCTTCAACATCTTGATTCATGGGTGGGGCTTGTTGAGCGGGTGGGTGATAAGGATTAGAAGCTCGAGGTGGGATTTGGTTGCTTCTATTGTAATTGTTGTTGGGGTTGTGGGTTTAAGGAGAAAAACCGGGTGAAAGGTAGTTGTTGGACCGGTAACTTTGCAAATTTCTATCCCCTTGAGGTCGGGCTTGGTTTTTCGATGAATAATTACCATAAGCCGCATACACGTTTTCCGGATTGCCTTGAGTAGAAGGACAATCAGTGTATGAGTGAGGACCGCCGCATGTCTCACAAGGATTGGCTACCGCTTTAACTTGTTGTTGTTGGTTTGAAGCTATGAGCAAGATATTTTTGTTCATTTCGGCCATCATGCGGGTGAATTCGGTCATGTCGGGGTTTGCTGAAGTAGAAGAAACATTGACTCTCGGGTTGTTCCTTGAAGAAGCGGAGGAATCCCAGTTTTTGTGATGAGTAGTCATGTTCTCAATAAGCTCTCTACACTCCTCGGGTCTTCTTTTCATAAATGTGCCACCGGCGGCTGCATTAATCGTATCACGATCACGAAAAGTCAAACCGTTGTAGAAAGTATCAATTAAGGTAACGGGGAGCATGTTGTGGTTTGGACATCGATCGATCAAAACATTATATCTTTCCCAAGCATCAAAGAGAGATTCATCGGGTTCTTGCATGAAACCGCTGATTTGATTTCGAAGGCTCGTGACCATGGATGGTGGAAAGTAGCGCGACAAAAAGCGTTGAATCATGTCATCCCAAGTATGAATGGAATTCTTCGGGAGACGATCAAACCATTTTTCGGCGTGGTGTGATAAAGTATGTGGGAAGAGTTGAAGGCGAAGAACATCCATTGTGGCATCGGGCAACTTCATGCTTTGGGTAATAGTAATGAATTTGTCGAGGTGTTTGTTGGCATCATCATCAGGCATTCTGATAGGTGTGTAAACACCCATCTTTTCTACCACTTAACTACAATAATAACCGGACCAAAACGTGTATTTTATGTCTTTTATGTCGGAATTATGCGTGGTTTGTGTTTTTGTTGTGATTTAGGATGAAAAGGTAAAAAGTGGAGAAAACACTCACATTCACGGGCATCTACGGACTTTTATTGAAGAAAAGGATGAAAGACGAAGTCAAGAAGTCAAGAGTGCAAAAAGAACGGAAGTCCACGACCAATTCTGAAGATTTATCGAAGAAAAAGTCAAAAGACGGAAGTTTATCAAAAGCCGAAGAATTCGAGTCTATTTTATTGAATAAATTAAAGACGAGTTCAAAAGAAATCCCGAAGCCAAAAGTCCTTTAAGTCCAAGTTTAAAGAAGATTAGAAGAAAAGGACTAAGTATGCAATTAAATGAAGATTAAAGAAGGAGGGACTTAATTACGCAATTAAGAGAAAAGGAAAGAGGGGAGGAAGCTTCCTTAATCCTCCCCTATAAATAGATTAGGATGTTTATTTTTCACTCTTGTTGGCTAAGGTGACAATTAGTCTTCCACCATTTTAAATACTTGTTCATTTACTTTTCATGTCATTTTAAACTCATGTTATGCACCTTTATTACCATTTAATTCCAAGTAAGTTTCCATTTTAATTCTTGTCAAAGCTTTATTTTTATCTTGTCAATCTCTTATCTACCTCTCTTATTCTTTGATTCATGTGTTTATGTTATGTTCATGTTTATGCTTTTATTTTGATCTTAATGGTTTTAGATTATAGTGGTTAAAGTTGTTTGATTTCATGTTTTTGATTGTTTGTTGATGCTTATTCATTAATTCGTTACTGTTTTAATCTATCCGTGTGTTTGATTTTGGTTAATTTATGTTTATATCTGCTACTGTTACTATCTTCCTTGTTCTTCGGAAGATTTTGCCTTGTTTCTGATCTTTCCAGAAAAAGTTCCGAACCAAAGAAAGGATAGAAAGCTTCATTCGGAAGTCCAAAGTTCCGAACCAAGGTGTTTCATTAAGAAGTCAAAACTTCCGAACCAAGTCTGTTCATTCGGAACTCAAAAAGTTCCGAATCAAGGAAACTCATTCGGAACTTCAAAAGTTCCGAATAAAGGAGCTTCATTCGGAAGACAAAACTTCCGAACCAAAGAACTTCATTCGGAACCTTCGGAACCAACTCCAAAAGTTCCGAACCAAGGGCCTTCATTCGGAAGTTCTAAACTTCCGGATCAAGGAGCTTCATTCGGAAACTTCCGAATCAAGGGGTGACCAGAAACTTCCGAATCAAGGAAGATTTTACAAGTTCCGAATCAGCAAGTTCCGAACGAAGCATTGTTTTGGATAGGTGACATATTCAGACCAATTTGTTCCGGATCAAGGATTTTGGTAATATTCCAAGTGAAGAAGAATCATTTCAACCAAAGGTGACATTTAGGACGAGTGATTGTTCCAAACGAAGGTTTATTCCGAATGACCTGTATTCAGGTTCTTATTAGCTTTTGTCTTTGATTTTTACTTACAAACTTTATTTTTCTTGCCTTTTATTTAATTGCACTTTTAGATTATTTGCCTTAGTTTTAGTCGCACTTTAAGTTTGCCTTAGATAGATTTAAGTTTACGTCATTTTACTTTAGTCACGTTTTTAAATACTTGCACCTTTACTTTAATTAGACTTAGATTTACGTTAAGAGCACTTTTACTTTTAAGTCTTTGCATTTGAATTTAAAATCACCCAAAAATATTCTTTTTCACCAAAGATAAACTAAGTCACACATAGGAGCCTAGATCAATTCGTTAAGATTCCGAGAACACGAACTTAATCTTTAATTTTTATACGGGCAAAAGCCGTGTATCAAATGGCGCCGCTGCCGGCTCTTTTCGTTAAGATCAACAGTTTTCTGTGCTAGACACGTTGCTTTTTGGGATCCGTTCACTTGTGAACGTTATTTTTCTTGCATAAAAAATTCAAAAATCATAAAAATTAAAAAAATTCATAAAAACCATAAAAATTAAAAATTTCAAAAATCCAAAAAGATTTTATCTTTATTGTGTATATATATTGCCTTTGCGTTTGGTTTCTTTTTCTTTTGCATTTTCAGGTGTATGCGTACTAGATCTTCTAACTATCAAGAGCCCGAGCCTCAAGAAGATTTAGATATGGCAGGTGTCAACAACAACATTCCACCGAACCTGAATAATAATAACAACAATGCTCTTCCACAGCCCGATCTTCGGACCATGGAGGAACTTTGTCAACCAACAATGTTTGGACGAGGAGGACCGATTGCGCCGATGCAAATCAACGCTCCTGAGTTTTCGTTGAAGCACCACATGATTCAGCAAGTACAAACAAACCCTTTTAGAGGATTGCCTGATGATGATTCCAACAAACACCTCGACAAGTTCATTACAATCACCCAAAGCATGAAGTTGCCTGGGGCCACAATGGATGTACTCCGCCTACAACTCTTCCCACATACTTTATCGCATCATGCCGAGAAATGGTTTGATCGTCTCCCGAAGAATTCTATTCACACTTGGGATGATATGACTCAACGCTTTCTATCGCGCTACTTTCCACCATCCATGGTCACGAGCCTTCGCAATCAGATCAGCGGTTTCATGCAAGATCCCGATGAATCTCTTTTTGATGCATGGGAGAGATATAATGTCTTGATCGACCGTTGTCCAAACCACAACATGCTTCCGGTCACCTTGATCGATACTTTCTACAACGGATTGACTTTTCGAGATCGTGATACGATTAATGCAGCCGCTGGTGGCACATTCATGAAAAGGAGACCCGAGGAGTGTAGAGAGTTAATAGAGAACATGACTACTCATCATAAGAACTGGGATTCCTCTGCTTCTTCTAGAAACAACACGAGAGTCAATGTTTCTTCTACCTCAGCAAACCCTGAGATGACCGAACTCACCCGCATGATGGCTGAAATGAGCAAAAGTATTACGCTTCTCGCTTCAAACCAACAACAACAAGTTAAAGCGGTCGCTAATCCTTGTGAAACATGTGGCGGTCCTCACTCATACACCGATTGTCCTTCGACACAAGGAAATCCGGAAAATGTGTATGCAGCTTACGGTAATTATTCACCGGAAAATTACCAAGCTAGACAACAAGGGGATAGAAATCTGCTGAGCTACCGTTCAAACAATTACCTTTCACCCGGTTTTTCTCCTCAAAACCAAAACCCCGCCAACAACTACAATAGAAGCAACCAAATCCCACCTCGTGCTTCTAACCCTTATCAACCACCCACCCAACAACACCCACCCATTAATCCCGATGTTGACACCATCATGAGAACTCAAGGTGAGCAAATCAAGAACCTATAGAGCCAAATAATCAATTTGAAAGGATATATCTTGAAGCAAGGTAATGACATCAGAACCGAAGTTCGTGAAAACCTTCAATCCTCTTTCATCACTCAAACAACTGAATTAAAGAATCTGTTGGCTAGTTTCTTGCCCGAAGCTCAACCTTCTTCTTCTTCGGGTTCTCTACCTTCAAACACCGTCACTAATCCGCGAGCTAATGTGAGTGCTATAACTACGCGTAGTGGAATTACCATTGTCAATCCACCCTCTCCACCACCATCATCTACACCTCCTCCACCACCATGTATCCCTATTACTCTTCCACCTAGTAGTAGTACACCATTACCGTCTCCGCCTCGTCATGACGATGTATCCCGGAAGGACCCTTCAACATCACAACCTTCACCAACTACACCTCCACCTAACCCTTATCAACCCAGAATCCCATACCCTTCTCGCATAGGCAAGACCAAAGAGCTAACCAAGAATGACTGTAATGTATTGAAATATGTGGATATGCTATCTAAAATGACCATCAACATTAGCCTTGTTGAAGCACTTTGCCACATGCCGAAATTTGTCAAAGCATTCAAGGAATTGCTTAGCAAGAAGGAGAAACTGATTGAACTCGCCAACACACGATTAAATGAAAACTGCTCTGCAGTCCTTCTTAGAGAACTTCCGGAAAAACTTGGAGATCCCGGCCGTTTTGTGTTGCCTTGCGTGTTCAACAAAACTGAAGAATTTACTGCCCTTGCTGATCTCGGGGCTAGTATTAATCTTATGCCACTCAGTGTTTGTAAAACACTATCATTGCCCGACCTCATTCCAACAAAGATGACTCTCGAACTTGCAAACCGCACTCTCGCTTACCCCGTTGGTATAGCCGAAGACGTGTTTATCAAAGTTGGCACATTTACTTTCCCGGTCGATTTTGTCGTAGTTGATTATGAAATGGACCCTCGTATTCCTTTAATACTTGGTCGGCCATTTTTGAGAACCGGACGTGCTTTAGTAGATGTGGCCGAAGGTGAGTTAATCTTACGAGTCGGGGATGATTCTAAAGTTTTTAAAATGGGGAAGCTTACAGGCAAATCCTTTGGAGGCCGAGAATCAGTGAATATGATAAATGTGCTCGATGACTTTACCGTCTATGACAATCCTCTATTCGAGTCTTCCACTGATAATCCACTTTTTAATGATGATGTGGATGATTCTCACTCTATTTTGGACGCTTCTCCCATTTATGATTCGCCACCGGTCTTTGATGCTTATGATGATGATGATTCTAGCTCAGATTCGGATGATTTTGATTGTACTTCTGAGTATCCCGAGCTGCCCACTTTCGATGATTTTGATGAGGCTGATACTCTATCGAGCGATTCTTCACATGATGAAGATCCTCCACCATCACTCGATCCTACTTTGGACGATTATTCATTTGAGGAAGATTTCTCTGAATTTCTCAACACATACTTCCCTCATGAGAGTGATGCTCCTCCTTTTGACTTTGAAGATTATCGTCTTGATCCTACTTTGGATTTGAAGAGCATTTTGTCAAAGGAGAAGAAACCGGTCGACACCGAAATCCGTTGCACGTATGATTTGACACCTCTTTGTCCCACTTCTGAGGACGAGGTTGTGCTTCTTTGCGGATCTTCTTCACACTCGGCTGAGCCTGAGTGCTATTTTCCCTTAAAGGAAAAGGTGTTCGATCCCGGTATTGAAGTTTTTAAGCCATCTCAGTATCCACCTGATGAAATAAAAGGAAAAATCTTTGGAACTCTTGAAGACATGCTGGCACCATTTCACCCTTGCTTCCACCGTGCTCCATCGCTGCTTAAGGGAACCTTGCCACTTCTATTTTGGCTTGCCTTGTTCGCCTTAAGCTCTTGCTTATTGATGGATGAAAACTATGTCTTCGATCCTGGTGGATATGTTTCATGCTACCTCCGTTGATGATCAAGGTCGAGTCAGGCTCACGACTCGGTTAACAAAAATCAAGCGCTTCTTGGGAGGCAACCCATGCATCTATCTTTCCGCTTTCTATATCATAAGTGTAGGGGGGACCCTTTGAATTGCTATTTCCTCTCCTCACTTCTTAATCAGGGATTCGAGCTTCAATGATCCACTCTTGATGATTCTTGACGACCCGTGATTCCATGTTTTATTTCTTCCCAGTTCTATCCTAAACTCTTTCCGATTCACTATTTTATATATTTTCTCAAATATTAAAATAGGAATCTCTTTAGTTGTCTTTTCCTTAGCGAGATTTAAACAACGTGCACAATGTCCTAAGTGTAGGGGAGCTTACTCCCACATGCTTAAACATTGAGGACAATGTTTATCTTAAGTGTAGGGGGGACTTCTATCGAAGTTAAGTGGTCTTTTCCTTGTTTTTGTCCTCATTTTAAACGGAAAATCAATTTTTCGACATTTTTCAAAATTTTTGATCTATTTTGGCCTATTAGTTGTTATCTTTGTATAGTTATTTTCTTTCTCTGCTAGAATAAATGTTTAATAAGTGGTTTTAGTTTTCAAGCGTTATGAATCTTTTGACTCAATCCGAGTTTACTCTAGCTAGTATCCTTAACGTGTTTAAGTCAAGTTTTGCTAGGCTTTTATATAGGGAGCTATAAAACGCGAAAGTCTTAACTCTCACGGGTTAAGAACAAGAACTTTTCGCAAGTTCCTATAATTGATCCTAGAGAGTCATTTATCAAGGGAACTTTAAGATGCAATTTCTAAACTTGAAAAAGTCTAAGAATTTGCAAGATCCTATAGGCGACTCGAAAACCCAAAACTTTGATTTAATAGGCTAAGCATCCACGAGTCTCATTACTTGAGATTTTAAACTGTGGAGAACGAGAGATGATAGAGCCAATTATAAGTTCGGTATTCTTTCATGAATTTATGTGAGTTAATTATGATCCTATTCTCCCATCGCTTGCTAATAATTTATTTGCTAATAAATAAGGTTGTACGATTTGAAAAGTTACTTAGCTTCTAGCCCCAGATCGTTTAAAAGTTGCTCGGTAATGACGAGAGTTCATAGCCAAGGCATAACTTATGAAGCGGGCGTGAAGATTGGCGAGTCCGAAAAGGCCCTAACAAGGCATGAGGGCTATGTTTTGTTGCTAAAGATCCCAAGTGATGTGAAGAATCATTTATCGAAAATCAATATGAAGGATCGAGACACACGACGTAAAGCAAAACTCCCCAAAAGTCATGGAGAAGTGTATCCGAAAAGACCCTAACAAGGTATGAGGATAAATAGATCCAAGTCATAAAAGGAGGCGGATCGTTGTATATCAAAGTCTAAAATAAAGATTGGAGAAAAATGAAGAAGTCGTGGTCCAAGTATGAATCTCTCAAAACTTCAAGTGAAGAAATTCCAATTATGAAGAGAAGACCATTATTTCATGAACGTTTCTCAAGATTTGAAGTATGAAGTCGCTGCCAAATATCGGCCCGAGAAAGGTCTCAAATCGCGAACCAAGTTATGCCAAGATATGAACTTTCTGATATCCCGAGAAGCAGTTTTAAAAGATTTGGTCCTTTAGCTAACTATTGATTAAATCGTGCACTTTATTTTCAGACTAAATAATTATCGAAATAAGTCAAGCAATGCATCTTCGCGATCATTCAAGACAAATAATAAAATATAAGAGATACCCATAGGAATAAGGGAGTCTAAGTGAATAATTGACCCACATGAGTTCGTGTTAGTTTACTAACTTATAATAACAATGATCTCGTTTTTAAGCTTGGTTTGGAGAAAGTGAAAATTTGAGGATGATGATTATTCATAACATTTTCAAAACCCAAGGTATGCTTTTAATTTCTTTATTTTGTATGTTTTTAATTTTCTATCTCTTTAATAAAGGCCAACGTGGATTGATTATGATGAAAAGTGTGATCTTGCTTTGTAACTAATGCATTGCATGAGGACATTGCAATGGTCAAGTGTAGGGGAATTGATAGGTGTGTAAACACCCATCTTTTCTACCACTTAACTACAATAATAACCGGACCAAAACGTGTATTTTATGTCTTTTATGTCGGAATTATGCGTGGTTTGTGTTTTTGTTGTTATTTAGGATGAAAAGGTAAAAAGTGGAGAAAACACTCACATTCACGGGCATCTACGGACTTTTATTGAAGAAAAGGATGAAAGACGAAGTCAAGAAGTCAAGAGTGCAAAAAGAACGGAAGTCCACGACCAATTCTGAAGATTTATCGAAGAAAAAGTCAAAAGACGGAAGTTTATCAAAAGCCGAAGAATTCGAGTCTATTTTATTGAATAAATTAAAGACGAGTTCAAAAGAAATCCCGAAGCCAAAAGTCCTTTAAGTCCAAGTTTAAAGAAGATTAGAAGAAAAGGACTAAGTATGCAATTAAATGAAGATTAAAGAAGGAGGGACTTAATTACGCAATTAAGAGAAAAGGAAAGAGGGGAGGAAGCTTCCTTAATCCTCCCCTATAAATAGATTAGGATGTTTATTTTTCACTCTTGTTGGCTAAGGTGACAATTAGTCTTCCACCATTTTAAATACTTGTTCATTTACTTTAAATGTCATTTTAAACTCATGTTATGCACCTTTATTACCATTTAATTCCAAGTAAGTTTCCATTTTAATTCTTGTCAAAGCTTTATTTTTATCTTGTCAATCTCTTATCTACCTCTCTTATTCTTTGATTCATGTGTTTATGTTATGTTCATGTTTATGCTTTTATTTTGATCTTAATGGTTTTAGATTATAGTGGTTAAAGTTGTTTGATTTCATGTTTTTGATTGTTTGTTGATGCTTATTCATTAATTCGTTACTGTTTTAATCTATCCGTGTGTTTGATTTTGGTTAATTTATGTTTATATCTGCTACTGTTACTATCTTCCTTGTTCTTCGGAAGATTTTGCCTTGTTTCTGATCTTTCCAGAAAAAGTTCCGAACCAAAGAAAGGATAGAAAGCTTCATTCGGAAGTCCAAAGTTCCGAACCAAGGTGTTTCATTAAGAAGTCAAAACTTCCGAACCAAGTCTGTTCATTCGGAACTCAAAAAGTTCCGAATCAAGGAAACTCATTCGGAACTTCAAAAGTTCCGAATAAAGGAGCTTCATTCGGAAGACAAAACTTCCGAACCAAAGAACTTCATTCAGAACCTTCCGAACCAACTCCAAAAGTTCCGAACCAAGGGCCTTCATTCGGAAGTTCTAAACTTCCGGATCAAGGAGCTTCATTCGGAAACTTCCGAATCAAGGGGTGACCAGAAACTTCCGAATCAAGGAAGATTTTACAAGTTCCGAATCAGCAAGTTCCGAACGAAGCATTGTTTTGGATAGGTGACATATTCAGACCAATTTGTTCCGGATCAAGGATTTTGGTAATATTCCAAGTGAAGAAGAATCATTTCAACCAAAGGTGACATTTAGGACGAGTGATTGTTCCAAACGAAGGTTTATTCCGAATGAGCTGTATTCAGGTTCTTATTAGCTTTTGTCTTTGATTTTTACTTACAAACTTTATTTTTCTTGCCTTTTATTTAATTGCACTTTTAGATTATTTGCCTTAGTTTTAGTCGCACTTTAAGTTTGCCTTAGATAGATTTAAGTTTACGTCATTTTACTTTAGTCACGTTTTTAAATACTTGCACCTTTACTTTAATTAGACTTAGATTTACGTTAAGAGCACTTTTACTTTTAAGTCTTTGCATTTAAATTTAAAATCACCCAAAAATATTCTTTTTCACCAAAGATCAACTAAGTCACACATAGGAGCCTAGATCAATTCGTTAAGATTCCGAGAACACGAACTTAATCTTTAATTTTTATACGGGCAAAAGCCGTGTATCACATTCCGCGGAATGGATTAGTTTGTACTTGTTGTATCATGTGATGCTTCAACGAAAACTCCGGAGCCGTGATTTGCATCGGCGCAATCGGTCCTCCTCGTCCAAACATGGTGGGTTGACAAAGCTCCTCCATTGTCCGAAGATCGGGTTGTGGAAGAACATTGTTGTTGTTATTATTGAGGTGCGGTGGATTATTGTTGTTGTTCACACCTGCCATAGCTAAATCTTCACGAGTCTCGGGCTCTGGATAAGTAGAAGATCTAGTACGCATACACTTGCAAAAGCAAAAGAAAAAGATACCAAACACAAAGAGAATATATATACACTATAAAGAAAAATAAAATCTTTTTGGCTTTTTGAAAATTTTTAATTTTTATGGATTTTTGAAAAATTTTAAGCAAGAAAATAACGCTCACGAATGAACGAATCCCAAAAAGCAACGCGTCTCTCACAGAAAACCGTTAATCTTTACGAAAAGAGCCGGCAGCGTCGCCATTTGATAACTAGGTTTTGCCTAGTATAAAAGTTCTTTGTCGTGGTTTAATCGAATAGATTTCCGGTTTAAGTGCGACTCAGCTGTCTTTGGTGGGAAACAAATAGTTGTGTCGTTGTAGTAAAATTAAAGGTGTAAAAACTATTAAAGTAAATGGTTGTAATTTAAATCTAATTTAAAATAAATGACGAGAAATTAAAGCGTGACGAGAAATTAAAAGGCAATTAAAGTAACTAACGCAAACTTAAAACTATCCTAAAGGCAAACTTAAAACGCAACTAAAAGTTAAACTAAGGCAAGGCTTAAAATAAATCTAAGGCAAATAAACTAAAAGTGCGACTAAGTAAAAGGCGGGAAAAATAAAGCTTAAAACTTAAAAACTAAAAACTTAAAATAAACTACAAATACTCATTCGGAATAATCACTCATCCGGAATGTCACCTTCGTTCGGAATAATTTTTCTTCACTCGGAATATTTACCTCATGCGGAATAAATGGCTCATCCGGAATAATCAAAACAAAACCTTCATTCGGAATAACACACTCATCCGGAATAATTGCTTATTCGGAATAAGTTCTTCATGCGGAATATGCTTGGTTCGGAATATAGTGGCTCATTAGGAACAATTGTTCATCCAGAATAACAAGCCTTCATCCGGAATGTAATGATCCGAAATAAGTTGCTGATTCGGAATATCACCCTTATTCGGAATAATCCCTTTATTCGGACTATTGCACTGATCCGGAATACTTGTCTTTTATTTGGAATATCGGAAACAAATCCTTCGTTCGGAATGTATTGTTGATCCGGAATGATTGCCTTGATTCGGAATATTCTAGACCAACTCCTTTATCCGGAATAAACTACCTGATCCGGAATAATCAACAAATAGCCTTCATCCGGAATAATTGTGTTTGGTTCGGAATAACCTGGAAATAAACAGTAGCGAAGAACACGGGGAAAGGAAAAATCTACGGATCTAATTAAAATTGATCAAAATCAACCAAGAGATTAAATCAAACTAATCACTAATGATCAACTAACAAATACTAATCAATCCAAATCAATAACACTAACAATAATAATCACAATAATCAAAACCCACTTGATTAAATCAATAAAAACTTCAAGAACATGAACATAAACAATAAGCAATAAGATTAAAGATTAAACAAGAAAGGAAGATAAGAGATTAACAATAAAGATAAAGATTCATTAACATAAAAAAGAAACTTACTTGAATTTAAAGGTGCAAGGTAATTAAATTTGACAATTAAGTAAATGACATGTATTTAAATGTGCAGAAATTTAAGATGGAAGACTAATTGTCACACTTAGCCAACAAGAAAAAATGAAAGCCTAAGGATCCTATTTATAGGAGATTAGGGAGGTGCTTAGTGGAAGCTTCCTCCCCTCTTTCTTCTTTCTTTAATTATCATTAAGTCCTTGTCTTCTTAATTCTTCGACTTTTGTCTCGGGATTAATAAATTTGTCTTGTAATTTCTTCAATAAATTAGACTTGAGTTCTTCGGCTTTTAGTAAACTTCCGTCTTTTGACTTTTTCTTCGATAAATCTTCAGAATTGGTCTTGGACTTCCGTTCTTTTTGCACTCTTGATTTCTTGACTTCGTCTTTTGTCTTTTTCTTCGATAAAAGCCCGTGAAAGCCGTGTTTTCTTCCCTTTTAACATTTTGATCCTTAAATCACAACAAAAACACAAACCACGCATTATTCCGACATTTACGACATAAAATACACGTTTTGGCCTGGTTATTATTGTCATTAAGTGGTAAAAGGATGGGTGTTTACACACCTATCAATGATATTACATGATTTCCATTTGTTATTCAAAAATAAAGTATGTCTAATAGGTCTTGAGGTTGTAGAATCTCGTCAGGCTTCAATTTGAGTCACTACTTGGCTACGTTTTGCACACTTTTGGAATTATAACATACCAGCAGCCACAAGGACTTCACAGTTGTGATTCGCATAAGGTGAAAAGGACTTGGTATGTAAATGGACGGGTCTCATTTGCTAAATTATAATGTTCATGAAAATTGTTAGTTGTGTTAGATGATAGTTGGATTCTAGGACATTAGATCAGTTTTTACTCCCTGTTGTGTTTTGAGACTTCAAACTGTCCGTGGTAAGATTTCCATCTATGGTGTCATTTAAGTTTAATTTCCTTTTGTTGCACTGTTAGTATTAGGATGCCAGGTAATCTTGGTTGAACGTTTGTGTTTTGTGTAAATTTAGGTGCCCTTGCCCACTGTCAATAGCAATCAATACCAAAGAAACAGAAAAACGTAACCACAAAGTTGGCATCTCAAGTTCTATTAAGATTAATCCTTGGAATTTGTGGCGTGTTCAGTTTTGTTTGTGGTTTTTGTTTGTGGTTTTGCTTGTGGGGTGTCGTGTGATTCCAACACCAAACAACAACAACATAACCATAAGTAAGGAAAAAAAGTTAAGTGTGTCTGTTGTGTACATTTTAGCACATAATCTTTTGTGTTATCTATTGATTAGTGGTCGTGATTATATTTGGTGTTTGTTGCTTGTGCATCGTGTGTCATCTTGTTTCAAACATCAACCTCCCAACTAAGTAGACCATAGCCTAAAAAAAGGGGTGTCCACTGATTCCCACAGCAAACTAAAAATGTACAAAAGTAAAAAAAAAAAGGAAGCCAAAGTACCTGGGTGCTTAACATTAAGTTTCTGTAGGTATGGAAATTTGACCCATGATTGTAATCTGTTGCTTCGAATTGAGTTTTAGTGTTTGTATTTGTACTTGTGTTTGTGGGTTATGCAAACCATAGAAAGCAACCTAAACCAAAAACAACAAATAAAAAGTTTGTTGTTGTGCTTTTATTCCGCTGTGAAGTATTAACAACCTGTTGTTATATTATTTTTTCTTTTTGGTGACTGCTTATTTGCTGTGTGAGTTGCCAATACGTGGCATGAGCTGTGATCACAAGGTTTTGTTTGTGTTTTATTTTGTGTGCCCGTGTGCCTTGTACCAAACCAGCAAAACCAAAAGTAAAAAAAACCAAATAATTAAGAGGCATGTTGTTTTTTTTATGTTCTTGGTTGTGTTCATAAACACCACATTAGCACGAATTATGGCTTGATCCTTGTTTGTTTTTCGTTTGTTAGAGTTTTGAGGAGTGTCGAGTGACTGGGCATCACTATGTAATCCATAAAAAAGGGAAAAATAGTAATAAAAAATTTATGGTGTTGCCAAATTCAAACCCACGACCTCCACCCTCCCAACGACTCAGACATACGCTCTCCGAACTATTCGCCCTAGGGACTTTTTCTGGTTATAGTTTCCCCCATTAAATACTTGTACTCTTTTTGTTTTGGCTTATTAATAAAAAGTCGTGATGTTTTCAGCTTATAGTGGGCTTATTAGCTTATATTTTTCGTCCCTTTTATTTTTCTCTCGAATTAGAATGGTTTTATGATTTTTCTAGACTAGTTTTATAATTTTCCTCTTATTCCTTTATTTTTTATAATTAATTTATTTCTAGATTTTGTAAAGTCTATAAAAAATAGATAAAGGTAATTTAAAATTTTCAAAAATTATTTTTTAGCTTATATTTAATATTATTTAGGTTTACATTAGAAAAAAAAACTGGTTTGACTTTTTCTTAGTTAGTTTTATTTTTAGGTTTATTATTTAAATTTAAAAATTCATAATAATTAATTTAAAATTTTTCAAATTTTTTAGTTTACATTTTCTTTTTAATTAGAATTTTTAGGACTTTTTAGTAATTTTTTATTATTTTTAGGTAAAAATTTTCGTTTGGTCGCTTTTTTACATTCGTACGTTTAAGCGTTTTCGATCGTTTTTAGCGTAATTCGTCTCCGTTTTCCTTTCTTTCCCTCTTTTCAAAAACGTAATAACTCAAATTAAATAACGTATAGTTATTGTTGTCTTATAACCTCCTCGAGATCGAACTCAACGACGAGTATTCGCGTTTTTCATAAAACGTGATACTTAATACTTACCCGCTTTTGTCGCTTTGTTTTTCCTAAAATAAAGTGTACAAAATACAATATCATGATTGAGTTAGAATTGAACCTAATAACTATGAAACTAATTTTCAAGTAAAAGGTAACTTTGGGACAAACCTAATTGAAATGATTTTTAATTAGGACCTTAAACAAGAGAAACTATTCAACCCCCCCTCCCCCCCTTCTAGTTTCTACAATTGGTATCAGAGCGATGGTCACTGAAGATCTTTGAAGTATATTGTGTTTTAAAGCTTAGATCGATCTATTGTCTCCTCAAATTAGAAGGGTTCATTGTACTAAAGTTTCTCTTTGGTCAAAACTATTTTTCAATAAAAATAGACCTTTTAATTGTTAATTTAGCATCCTATCTTGATTAGTAGTTTATATACAGTTTAGATTTTCTCTTGAAATGTATCTAATAGTTTGTATCTTTCTCTTTGTAGGTACTCATGAAGACTAATCATTAACTTGATTATGCATTGAGCTACTTGCACTTGTAGAAGACTCATCTCCTTTTGATCTCCAACATCATAGGATGATGATATCAAGATTGGTGTATGTGATACGAGTCCTTGAAGACTTAGTATGCACATTGGTCAAGTTTGGGTGTTACATTAGTCCATAGAAGACTTGGAATGCACTTTACGGCTAAGGTACGTTTTCGTCCTTCCACACGCCCTATTGATCATTACTTGACTATTTGCTTGTTCTTGGCATCCTTTCCTTGACATTTTTTTGTGGTATGTGATTCTATTCTTTCACCCTCTCAAACATTCATGGTCTTAGATACTTGACTCACTTAGGTGTTGTAGTGTGAGTTAGTAGCATCTTAAAGTATCAAGCATGATTTTTATGGTTTGCAACTCATACAGTTAGTAGGCCATATATCATGTGTAATATGTGCAATTGAGTTCATCTCTAAGATGTTTGATTAATCCTTTGAGATATCAAACTACATCATAAGTTTTAGTTAGGATATTACGAATTTGGAATTGAAATATTCCAAGGATATTGTCATTGTAACCGTAAACAATGATATTTGTTCGATCACGTGGGAGAAAAAGTGAATCTATACTTTTTCTCATGTTGTGTAAAAGTTTAAGACATTTGCTAGTAAGTGTTCTTACTCTATAAAACAAATTGCTTGGTATAGTTCATTACCAAAACCGTTTTGTATTACGCCGGAAAGGCACGTTTTAAACCACTATAGATGACACAACCTCTTCGTTTCTAAGACTCGAAGATTGTCATTAATCTCTTGAGCATTTAACTTAGCTTTGATTCACTCCTATTGATTTCTATCTTCCTTCTCTTTTCTTACGAGTAGTCATTTTTCTGTATTGGTCTAATTCAGTCTTCTGCGGTCTCGATTTAACTTGTAATCCTTCATTAAGGAATTATAACCTAGTCTCGAGGTGGTCCAATGATTTTCAAAAGGCTTAATATGTGTTTTAAGTATTTTAGAAAAACTTGGTTTTAAAAATTTCTTTCACTTTCTTGGTTAAAATACTACCTCTGCCGGCGGTTCTATAATTGACGCGGTTCAAATGCGTGGTTCGTTATTGTTATCGAACTGTGGCCCACTGGGGTTAAATTAATCAGTTTTTATTAAAATAACATTAATTCAAAAACCCCCACTCTTTCTTTCTTCTTGGTGGCGACGGGTTCCAACAAAAAACCACCATTGTTAAGATTTTAAAAGCTTCCAATCACTCAAATTAATTGGTTTCAAGACAAGGGCTTCACTCATCCTTCATCTAACATCAATTAATTGTAAGTATCTTCATTCAGTTTCAATCAATTTGTTCTAGGTTTCTTACTTTCATAATTGAGGATTTTTAAAAATTCAAATTTGAATTAGAACCTAATTAGGAATGTAGGTTGACATAGTTTTAGTGCTATGATTTCTTAGGTTTGAATTCCTTGAAATTTCACTAAAACCACTTATTGAACAAATCTGAATACTAAAGTATTTTGGTTGAATGATGGAATTAATATGAACCCTTGAACACATTGGTAATTACATTGTTAATGCTTACCTAAAAACAAATTTTGAAAAACCAATGTTCAAGTTCATGTTTGATTTTACATAATTCATATGTACTTGTCAAAGATGAAATTGCTACATTATGGACATAAGAATGTTAAGGATTAATCCTTTGGTTAGTCAAGTAATTGATTAAACACATTCTTATGATTTTGATTTTTATCCATTATGTAACATAAGAGTGATTGTGGAAATATTTTCATGTTATATATATAGGTACTCAATCATGCCTTTGGTTTATCAGACAGACCACCATGATACTAAGGACTATATGCCTAACCTTGCCAAGTCATGTCCATCAATTACTCTTGGTAATACCCTTCATTCACTTCAAAAACGTTACTTTCATGAGGGTAGAGTTGTCTATGGGAACATCATCGGATATGATTATACTAGACATTTGTTTAGTGTTATTGAGTTCAATTGTTTGCTAGACATCGATGAGCTTATTTATCCCCAATTCATCCTAATGTTCTTTAGCACTTATTCCCTTTTAGTCAATGAAGGTGTTATGTTTGTTAGGTTCGCCATTCGTGGTCGACTCATCACTTACTCTCTCGAGGAATTCGGTAACGCACTTAAAGTGCCATATGTAGGTCAATGCCGGTTCACGGATTCATGGAAAATTGATTCCTTGGAGACGTGTATCAATAATCCTCCATATGACACCAAAGTGTCGAACTCAGAATTCATCCTTGATGTCAGCACCAAAGGTCGTAATATACCCGTTGTACGTAGTATCCACAATAAGAAACGTGATTTGAAACGTAGTGAGATACTCGTAAGCGATCTTAATTATTGTATGGTCTCTTGGGCCGATATCATTAGGGAGAATGTATTTTTTCATGGTGGAAACCGGGATCATGTTCCGGCGTGTATGGCTCACATGATGTGTTGCATAAGTCTTTCCATCAATTACAATCTTGCATACTTCATCGCTCGACGGATCAATTATGTCCTCTCGACCCCAAAATTTAACCTTCCCTGTGCCATGCTCCTCACTCGCCTTTTTAAAAGGGTTTATCATGACTATCACGATCTCGGTCTCTCCAACTACGTGTCCGTCAATCGTGTGATGTTTCCTATTCAAAAAGTGCGTCCATGAAAGATTAGGAGTGGCCGAGGGACTCATAGAGGTGATCCACAAGAATCCGAAAATGCGGAAATTTCCTCATCATCAAGTGATGGTGATGGTGCGGGAACTAGTACCAATGTCGGTTCTACTAGTTACTCCACCTCATCTTTTAACACTTTCATGGATGGGTTAGACCAAATTAATTGCCCTCCTAATTCTTCATCGAGTTAACTTCCTCAAAATTTTGGTCTTGAGGATGTTTATTGGTCAAAACTTCAAACTCGAGAGGAGTTGTACGATCATCGTACGGATTCAAGGGGTTCCTTCAAGGCTATAGGGAGTATGCTCAAGAAGCTTGGCAAGAAAAATAAGTGATGATTCTTTGAATCTAACGATGAAGACGTCATTTGGTTGACATGGGTGTTAACTTTAGTTTAATGTTGATCATTTTCATTTCATTAGACTTGTTTCTTATTTCTTGCATTAGACTTTGGTTTAGTTTAACTAATACTTTGTGTTTGGATTGATTAGTATTTTAATCCGAATGTGCTTCATGTTATCGAACTTTTGATTTACATGAATTCATGCAATTATGAGTTAGTTAGCTATCTAAATTTTGTTTGCTAATCTAATTTGGCTTGATAAACTTTTGTCTTTATCTGGGCTTAAGCAAATTACTGGAAGACCCATTTTCAAGGGGTTCTACTGGCGGTTCCTTAAATACCAGGCGGTTCCTTAGTGATATCGAACCGCATGTATATTTAAAGAACCGTGGGTTATTTCTTCGAAAGAATCTATGCTTTACAATGTTTTCTCTAAATTTTTGTAAACATGGATAAAACTTTTGCTAAAAACCAGCTTTTTCTCTAATAAGCCTAGCAAATTGTATTGTTCAAAAAAATCATTTTTAACACATACTAGTTTGGATCATGCCATCTTCTTCTTAAACCACCTTTTGTTCTTCTTCTTCTTCATCCTCTAAGCCTTCTTCTAAACCTTGACACACAACCATGGTGTCCACAAGATCCTCAAACTCTTCCAAACACTCAACCACCAAAAGAAACCTTAAGATTAAGATTAAGCTACCTAAATAAGGTGCTACATCTTTTCTTACATCCAAGAATGATATTTCTCCTATTCTTATCTCTTCATCACCTTCACCACCTCTTTCTCCATGCAAGACTAGTTCAATTCATGGTACTAACCACTCCCATGGTTCTACCAATTCTTCATTCCAATCAAGAATGAATGAGTTGTCCTCACCCTTCACTCCAAGTCCTCTCTTGGATGTGAACCCCCCAACCTCTCCAAAGCATTCCATTTGTGAATTACTTGTTGAGCCTTTGGCAACCTCATCTTCACTCCACCAAATTCATCCATATCACCATTGGCACCATTCCCTATCCTCCTTCTACACTCCACTTTTGGGTGTTCCTCTCTCTAACCTCATGGGTGATCCATACTTCTTTGACTACTTTATGAGCAATAGGACTAAGTGTCCATGTTGCTTAAATAATTTTAACCTCATTTACATCCTTAGAATGGAGATTATTGGGGCTCACATTAAGTTGCAAAGTTTCTTGTTAACTTTGTTCACCAATCCTCCTCCTCCTAGGAGATTAATGATGATATTTTCAAAATATCTTTTCAAGAAAACAAGCCAAAGAAGATTGTTTAATCAAGAACTAGATTAGCTAGCTATTTTAGTAGTTAGTTGTTTATTTTTTATTGTACTTGGTTTCCTTCATGAGTTTTTCATGAAGTTGTATTAATAGATTATCTTTGTTATGTGTTTTAACCTTTATGTTCTCACATTAATCAACTTTAATTTAAATTAAAATTGAACCTTAATCTATTATTACCTCTAAAACTTGACTAAAATTAGATCAAAATCTTATCTAAATATTTTCTCATCTTTTGTCAAGATACTCTTTGTGAGTATGTTGCCCATTTTACAACCATAGCCCAACATAGTGCTATTAGAGGTAAAAATCCAAGATTTGCTTATTTTGAAAAAGCGTTGTCTTTTATCAAAACTGTCAAAAATCAGATTTTTTGTGTTAATTCCACTGTGGGTGGCTCAATAAAATCCGCACGGCTCATTATATTTAATGAACCGCAGGTTCATTTAATGAACTGCGGACAACAAGACATTTTTTAGCTCGTTTTTGGTCTTTCTTCTTTGACCTCAGTCTTTTTCAAGATTCATTGTTTGCCTATTTTGGCTAAACATTCCTTGAAACCTTTTGGTTTTCTTTCTATTCTTTGCCTTGTCTATTTTCTTTAAATCTTCTCATTTTGGGATTTCTATTTCTCATCCCTCACAATTTCTTCTTCTTCCAGTCTTAACCTTGACATATCTTTGTCACAACCTTATAAACCCAAAGCTTCTCCTTCCAAGCTTTCTAAGAAACCGGAAATCTCGGTTCGACCCGTTTGGATCAAGAAGAACAAGGATCATCATGATTCCTCTTCTCCCAAACCTTGCAAGACTTCTTCTTTCTCTCCTATTGAGTATTGGAATGAGAGTTTCTCAATCAATCCAATTACCGTAGAAAGGGAATCTCTTTCGCCACCATCGAAACCTTGCAACACACCTCATCTCAATGACTTTTCTTCTTTCCCTAACCTCACTAGGCATTGTGAAAACCTCTCTTATCCTCAATATCCTTCTCCAGCACCACGTTCTTATTTTGATGGTTCTCCCCCATCAAACGACTTTGTTTTGCATCATGGAAGCTCGTATGCGTGTTGTTGATTTCAACAAATTAAACTTGCTCATGTTTAACACAAGTTGAATTTTCTTGAATTTTTTCCCACTCGACATCCTCTCAAAGTATTTGTTCCCGTGACCATATATTTGAATGATGCACCTTCGTCTTATTTTACCAATTAAAGCACACTTTATGTTCTAATTGTTTGAGGCAAATAAAAACCTAAGCAATCTTGGAGGACTATTTCTACTAGAATAGTTTATGCTTATGTTGTTTATATTCAATATTTGTTGTTTTAATATTCATATTTTGTGTATGAATATTATCCTTGTATGCTCTGTCATATTTTGTAATATGATTGATATGTGTGTTATTTCTTGCTTTGCTTATTCTTTATCACACATATTTTGAGAGTTGATTATGGTTAAAATTTACAATTGTTTTGGGTGATTCCAACCATTTTAAGTTTCTAACCCTTTGACATTTTTTAACTACAATTGGTATGGATGTTTCTTTTTTCCCTTTATTCCACCAATTATGAATTAATCTTGTCAAAATACTCTCTTTAGACATACTTAGCAAATACTTACTTCTAATTTGAGATTTCTTTTCTTCCTCCCTCTCAAGTTACTTAGTAGGTAGTGACTATAGTATATACATTGGTGTTTATTTTCTTTCTACTAACCTTTGCATGTAACTTGTCACCATAGCTCGATCACTTAGTGCCCCAAGATAGGGGAGTAAGCACCAATGGGGAGCTACTAGCAAAGTCGATTCTTCTCTCCTCCAAAGACGTGTGTTAACCTTTTTGCTTCGACGAAGGGGGAGAAATGATAGTGATAAACTCGTTAATAATTCGAAAACTTTTGTTTTTACATAAATGAGTTTATTGTTTGTCGTAATAAAAAAAGGGGAGACTGTTAATGCAGCCAATGCCTAAAAACATTATTAGTGTTAACTAATCTTTCTTAGTTTTGATCACGACAAAGTATAAAGACATTTATCGTCAAAGATAACCGAAAGACGAATTATTCAACAAACACTATCATCAAGGTAATTATCATTTAAGTCTTACACAAACATATCTTAATCATTTTTAGTGATCATAGAAAGTGATTAACCTCAAAACTCTTATTTATACACATGTGACAAATGATTTTAACAAAATTTATTTTTAAGAAAATATTTTATTAAAATAGAAAGTGAAAATTTGAATATGGCGTATTCCAAATGCCATATGAATATCTTTGAGGGTTTAAACTGCCCTAGATAACATTTCCCCACTAAAGGACAAAAAGGGGTGCGGTTCTTAGTGATAAAGAACCGCAGGCTATTTATTGAACCGCGCCTAGAGAGCCATTATTTTTTGTCTCCTATAAATAGTGGATCATATTTTCATTTTTCAAGAACCTTTTGGACAAATATTTGTGCTACTTATATTCTTTCTATGTTCTTCAATCATTAATAAATGATCACTTAATTTATGTTTACTTATGATTATCCTCTTGATCCTCTTCTTTACTTGTCCAAAAATAAGATCACTCACACATTTGTGATGTGATTAAAGATGAAGATTTGATGAAGATTATCCTTCCTTAGATCTAGTCATGTTCATCATTTTGTTTAACTGAGTCTTGTGTAGATCCAATGTATTCGTGTATACTTGGATTAGTCTTGTGTTGATCCAAGGTATTTGTAAATACTTGAATTAGTCTTGTGTAAATCCATTGTATATGTGTATACTTGGATTTGTCTTGTGTAGATCCGAGTTACATGTGTATACTTGGATATGTGTTTTTGAGTTGTAATAAGTGTTGTGTGTTAGTTCTCACTAAACTACAAAGTGATGTGTGTATGTGTCTTGTGAGTTCTCACTAAACTTGAAAGTGAAGAGTTGTGAAGATTGGTTCTAGATTTGGATTTGGAGACATCTGGCCTTGTGTCAGAACAGAAGATGGGCGACAAAGATTGGTTCTAACTTTCGATTAGAACTCGACATCTAGCCTTGTGTTAGAAAATGATGAAGTAGGCGACGTGTGTAGATTGGTTCTAGCTAAGATTATGTCTCGACATTTAGCTTAGTGTCGGAAAATACGGTAAGCGACGTTGTAAGGTTTTCTCCGCCAATAAGGGAGCTTGTGGATATAGTAGAAATATCACGTAAGGTGTACTCGAGGAGTGGAGTAGGAACAAAGAGAGAGATTCGTTGTCGAACCACTATAAATCTTGGTGTCATACCTTAGGTTGTTTCTTTCCTTACTCTTTACTTATGCTTTCATTCTTACATTGCATTTCACTGTCACTAGATATTGTGAATGCATTAGAATTGAACCTAATAACTATGAAACTAGTTTCAAGTAAAAGGTAACTTTGGGACAAATCTAATTGAAATGATTTTTAATTAGGACCTTAAACAAGAGAAACTATTCAACCCTCCCTTCTAGTTTCTATAGTTTGTAAGCACTTTCCTTTTTACGGTTCATTGCATGGAGTGTACCATTTGGATTGCCGGGTGTTTATCCTTTACTAGCGCTTCGGCCTTTTCTACCATTTTGGTTGATCTCTTCCGCCACTATTTTTACTTCCTTTATCCCTTGTGTCAGTTTTCCATTTCTGATTAATTTATCAATTTTACTTTTTAGATGTTGGCGTTCATCTTTGTTGTGCCCAATATCTCCGTGATGCCGCAGGTAATGCTAATCCGGAAAGTAATTCGATCGTATAATTTAAGATGTTCACAGTTGTTGTTCCCAGTCCGCTTTTCCACCAGGGTGGTTATTGGAGGTGGTGTTTTGAATTTTCCTCTTTCTAAAGCCAAAAATTCCTTTGGGGTTTTCAAAAGTGTGAACCTGTCGTTCCTCCTGTTTGGTCTTTGATTGTTATAGAAATTTGGCCTCTTGTCGAAGTGGGGTCTCTTGTTTCCCTCACGCTTCCATGTGGATGATCCTTCTCTTTAGATTGATTTGCTACCGCGACCTCTTCTATAAGGAAGGCTACGGTTTCCCTCATCATCTCATCCATTGTCATGGGTATGTTATCATGTAGACGCTTGATGAATCCTGGATGTGTAATCCCGTGCACAAAACTAAAGATTTCCATGCCTTCAGGGGCTGCTTTTACGTGTCAGCTCTCGATCTTGAAGCGTCTCATGAAATCTTCAGTAGATTCGGCATCCCTTTGTTTGATATGGTGAAGTTCTACAGGATCCTTAATGGATTTTTTATCTTGGAGATAGTTGGCAAAAAATGATGCCTTCAAGTCGTCATAGCTATCGATTGTTTCTGGTGGGAGGTCATCAAACCATAACCAGGCGTTTCCAATTAGTGCGGAATTAAACATGTGGAACCAGGTAGGCATGGCCCATTTTTTCACTTTGGCCGACGCTTGAAAATTTTTCACATGATCTTCTAGATCGCGGGACCCGTCATATGTTTTTACTTGGCTGGGCATTTCGATCTTTCTGGGGAAATCAAAACATCTAATGTGAGGTGTGAATGGATCGACATCTTCGCACAACCATTGTTGGGACAAGTAATTGTGTCCCCTTTTGACCTTGATTTCCTTAATTTCCAATGCCCACCATCACTCTCGTCGGTTTCTTAGTACCATCTAGAGGTGACCTATTGAGCCTGGTTTTTATGAGTCACAGAATCCATCCTTTTATGTTTACGGTATTGGTATCTTCTCCCTTCTCCTAGCATATCGAACACTCCTCCATCTTGAGGGCCCAGTCTTACGAAGACTGTTGCTCTACCACGGTTTCAGGCCCGGGAGACTCTTGCCTAGTTTGTGAGAAGGTTTCCTAACTCTTCCATTGGATTTCGCATTTGTACGGGGACATTTTCCTTTTACCTTCGTTCTCTTGGTTTCTCTAGGGATTACGGACTCAGAGTAGTCACAGAACTCACTTTCCCTTTGGCTTCTCTTTGAGCTCCCCCCATAGGTTAGGCGGGCCTTAAACAGATTTTAGTTTCTTCTTAGTTGTTCCTCTTCGTGGAACTTTTCGGCTATCAGGGGTAACAGTTGGTTGTAATTCTCATTGCAAAAATCTCTAATGGCAGCGTCGGACGCTCATACTTTAGAGTTTTCTACAATTTTGTGTGTTTCCTCCGCGATCGTGTTTCACACGACGGACGTGACTGGCGTAGGAGGATCTGGGGCTGGTGTGCTCATGTTGGGATAAGATCTTTTAAAACGTAGTTGTGTACCAGGTCACACGGATGGCGCCACTTGTTAGTACATTGATCAGTCGGGGTGGAATATGATACAAAGCTCCTAGCAGGAGAAGCTAAGACATCTTGGATTATAGGGGATCTTTACTAATAATAGATATGGTTGACGATTTCCTACACAAGTAAAGTATACCGTTAGTCCTTACCGTAGGGATGGACCCTACGATTAGACTCCGACATGAGAGTAAGTATTCATATCGTTAGAGATATATGCGTGTGCAAAGATGAGTGAGAAAATCTACCTCGTTTAGAGTGCAAATGTTTACTATTATAATGGAAAGTACTGGGCCTTCCCTGGATTCTCAGATAGTACAATGAGTGGGACTTTGTGATCAAAAGGCCCATTTGTCCTTGTTTGCTAATCGTGACCTACGGATCCGTTCTTGAGAACTTATCCGCGGGGATCCCAGACGTGCTTTTAGGGAAGTGTGTCTGATGTTGTGTTGTAGATCCGCTCGCATAAAGTTGATCCGTTTGAAGCTTTACACCGTGGTGGGCTTTCGTGTACTTGGGTCTGGGCCCAAGGTTTGGAGTATGGTTTTAGGCCCAATGGGCCGTATCTAAGCTATACGCTATCATGGTAAAATTTCTTCTTATCCTTCTCATTCTAATTTTTCTTCTCACTCGATCCTTACTCGTTCATTATTTGTTATGTTTTTCATAAATTCTCAATATGTAATTTAGTAATTATACTTTTTTTGGATCAGAATTTTGAAAACGGGATGTACTTATTTGAGTTATTTTCAAACTAGGGCTGAAAACGAATTGAACGTTCAACGAACTCTTTGCCGATTTTTGGCAAAAAGTTCGTTTACGTTTGTTTATTTAATAAATGAATGAACACGGACAAGATTTTTCTCTTGTTTAGTTAAATGATCGAATAAAAACAATGCTCCGTTTAATTATCTGTGTTCGTGAATCTTCGATTATGTTCAATTAATTCGTTCGTTTACGCTAGATTATTTTCGTATCATATGCATCCCAAATATTAAAAAGAAGTTAATAAATCATATATTAAGTATCTTAAATAATTCAAACAATAATATTTATCGATTACACACATTTATGTCCGTTTACGTTTATATATGATCGGTTACACAATTTATGTCCGTTTATGCGCGTTTATGTTCGTTAAACTTATTAATAAACAAATATAAACGTACATGAACAAGTTCAAATTTAAATAAACGAACATGAACAATTATTTTTGTTCGATTACGTGTTCGCGTTCGTTTATTTGTTCGGTTAAAATTAAATAAACGAACATTAACATACCTCCGTTCGCGTTCATCCGACTCGTTTACAATCCTAATTCTAACTAATAAATAAGCCATTAAGAATGACATTCTGCATATACTAACCAGCCAAGGACTGACAGACATGGGTAACAGAAAAATAGAATAAACCGAATATCAAAAATTGAAACCAAACTGATCGAAAATAACCAAATCGAATTAGCCAAACTTAACTGAACCAATTCAATTTTCGGGTGACAATCTAAACCGAAAACCAAATTGATATATACATATATATATATATTTTTATATTATTTGTATCTATGTATAAAAATAAGCTATTAAAATAATATCTTAATATGAAAAACATTTTTGCTAAAGATCTTTGTGATTAACAATTTTTGTGAATAAAACAGTTTAGTTCACGTTATTCGGATCAAACCAAAAATTATTCTGAACTTAAGTTTGATTCAGTTCGGTTTGATTGAATTCTATTTTTATTCGACTTTTTCAAAAAAAAATCACCTGAATAATTTGTATTGAATAATCCAAACAACCCAAAATTAAACAAAACTAATGAGCAACCCTATTGACAGAGCTAAGAGGTGTCATTTTATGGTGACAAAATCTAGCTACAGATTGTTAATTCTGAAAGAATGTTAAAACCTTTCCAAAATTAATATATTTTAAAATACAACCAATGATTTCAATACAATGCATACTATAATAAAACAAGCCTAATGCAACACTATAAATCTGTAGCATCTGCTCCGATAAAAAAACAAGAGGAATTTCCTAAAATAGCCTTTTTTGTATTATGTTGTCTCTAAAATGTCAGCTACATCTCAATGTCCCTAATATGGCCCAAGGCAACCGAGGCATCCGAGGCGACCTGATATATTTTAGAATTTCGGAGGCAACCGATGCATCCGGGCAACCGAGACACGTGTCATGCAGGGAGGATAGGTTGCCTCGGTTGCCCCGGTCGCCTTGGCTATTTTTGAGAAACCTGAACAATGTTGACCATTTTAAGAAAGTAGCATTAAAAATGAGTTATTTATAGAAAATAAACTTTATTCCAAAACAAAAAGGTAGCTAAGTGTTGGGAATAAAATTAATGTTGTTTATATTTGCACTATTAGTATTACTGGTATTAGTTCTGGTAGTGGTATATTAGTGTTGGTTGTGTTTGTACAGAGTTAACCAAGTTGGTCAATATCAAGATTAGTGTTGTGAGTGATACAAATGCTGCCAAGATGATAGAGATCGAAGACGCAAAGGTTATCCACAGAAGATATTGTTTATATATCCTATAAGTTTAAATTGTTGTTTAGAATCTTTATCTTGTAAAAGACTAAAAGGAGGTCATAGGGTTAAATGTTAGACACAACATTCTCTATGTTTTCTAGACTTCAAGATTATGTAATCCTAATACTCTTTGTTGGAGTACTCATATTATCTCAATAATATTGAAGTGTTTGGTTTACATAATTTGTCTAGTTCTTTTATTTATATATCACATAGTAGATTTCGCATACTCTTTGATATCAAATCAAAGTTTCTACTAAGATTAAGTAGAATTTATTCTATTTAGTCTATCAACAAGTGGTATCGAGCTTGTTGAGAAGCTTTGATCTTGAAGATCACTAAAGACTCTTGTCAACAAAATAGATGGATTCAGAAGATGCACAACTAAACACCATGAACAAGGTTCCGGTCTTTAAACTAGGAGAGTTTGAAAAATGAAAATTTAGGTTTACTCAGTTTGTGCAGATGTACAACTAGGATCTGGGACACTCATACCAAGCCTTATGGTACTACATTTGATGGTAAAGTAAAAGAGATAACTACTGATGAGAAGAATAAAGGGACGAATTACATGAAGGTTAGAAGCTTAGCTATTTTAGATATACCTAATGAGCACATTCTTTATTTTCAACAACATGAAGACGTAAAGTCTATGTTTGATGCTTTTGTTCAGAGGTTCGGTGGTAATGACTCTATTTTCTACAACTGTTTAGTTTTGACCAAAAAGCGAGAAGACATATTCCTTGTCGTTTCTTGACCCGAGGTTGGATATTATGCTTAATAAGCTTTTGCGGGTTTTGCAAAACTGAGTGTGAGAAAACTAGTACTATCAATTATTCGGTGTATGGGTGCCTTATTTTCTAGGATATGAACTATTTATGGTGATGTATTTTTAATGGGAAAGAGAAAATAGATAATAATGAAAGTATATTTATCAATTAAGCTATATTTGTGGATAGCTAATGATTAAGACATAAATAAAATAGGTTGAGCAATTTAGATACGTGTCAACAATCAAAAGGTGTCGATCAGTTGAGCAATTAAGCATGATATTTTATGAAGAGAGATTATTGTTGACAATAATGTGGAACAAGGTTGAAGATTTTGATCATTTTTGTACTTTGGGTGTAACAATTAATACCTCATAACCATAAAGTACAAACAATACCCCTACTGAAGATTCACTAACTAAAGATTCACTAACTAAGATTTACAATACCCCTTAAGTGCTAACATATAAGATTCACTAACTAAAGATTGATCAGGAGGCCGGAAAGGATAAAAGAAGTAAGTAGTCAGTTTTAGAGAGAGAAAGTAGAAAGGAGAGAAGAGTGTATGAATTACTAGCGAGAGAACGTAATTTACACTTATGATTATCCTCACCCCTCCTTGGAAGTAAGGATGGGGTATTTATAGCCATGCCATTGTTAACTGTATTAACTTGCCATTACTAGTTCCTACGTGCCCGAATTTACTAATCTATTTTAATTCCGTAAACGACACTCACACTTTAGGGCTAACAGATTGTATTGACAGGACAAACGGTTTTTTTATGTTTTCATTCCGTATTTATCATATTTTAAAATTTATGACCTGTACGCCTTTATAATCTCTACTCTGCATATTTTTATTTTTTGGTAGTATTATCCACTTTATTATCCACTTTATTATTCACTTTATACACCTTTATTATTCACTTTATTAACAGGATAAGACAACTTCATGCTTCGTATATTTCACGTTCTACTACTTTTGACTTACCAAAATTTAAGTTCCGTTCTTTTATTTTATAGTTTTATAATACAAACAAAGAGGCGATCTATATATAGAATATGATCAGATGAAAGAACAAATTTCATCAAACAAAAAAAAAAACCATTTTCCACTTTCTTTTTAATCGAGCATATCTTTTAAACGGTAAATGTTAGGAATAATTTTAATATTAGTTTTGTTTAATACTATCAGCATTAAGATTGTTTAATACTGGTAGTGGTATTCCTAGTACTGGTAATGGTATTCCTAGTAATGGTAGTGCATGGACAGATTTGAACAAAGAAGACATAATTAGACTAATATTGTTTACTATATTTATGCTGATTGAAGATAAAGATTGAAAACATGTGAAACTATATTTAAAAGATATTATGAGTATATCTCGTAAAGTTTAAATTATTTGATCAGGTCTTTATCTTGTAAAGGACTCCTTTTACTACAAAAGGAGGTCTTAGGCTAGGGTAGAAATATATCTTTCACATACGTTTTACTTCAAGCTTGTAATTCTTAATACTCTGATTGGAGTACTAATATTATCACTGATAATATTAAAATATTTGTGTTATACCTTTGTTAATACTATTCATATAATCTTTATAATATTAAATAGTAGTAGATTTCGTATAGACTTTGATATCATTCAAATTTCTACTCAGTCAATATAGAATTTATCTTGTGTAGTCTAAGTCTTCAAGCTAAGACTAACAAGATCATAAGGGATCAACAGTAAATCGTCGGACTACTAAAAATACACAATTACGATGAGAAAAACTTATCTTTTAGTAGATGAGCACTTTGATATACTTTCGACGATTTTTTAGTATTGAAATTTTTGGCTAGGAAAATCATGTGTGGTTCGTAAAATCACTTTCGAATTTTTATTTTTATATTTCAGTTTTATTTTTAGAATGAATAAATAATTTTATTATTCCTATTATAATTTAGATTTTACATAATAATGGAAGACAAACAATTAACAAGTTGTGTCGTTGGCATTTTCTAATTAAAAACTAAATTCTTTTGAAAACAACGTGTATGAATCCAGGTGTCATAACGTTACTGTTCATATCAACTGGACTTTGTTGTATAGATCTATCGCTTCAGGTATAAGAAGAGTAAAGTTTTCAAGTGCGAAATTGTAAAAAAAAGATCATGTGTATTTTTATAAATCACATGTGATTTTTAAAGTAATGGGGAAAATATTTTGTCACTTAATAAACGTTTATTTTCATATACTTTTGACGGTTTTTAGTGTTGAAATCACCGCCAAAAAATTTCACGTGATTTTTAAAATCATTTTTCATTTGTTGGTTTAAAATTAATGTGTGATTTTAGAAATCACATGCCATTTCAAAATTACATGTGATATTTAAAATAACAAATTTCGTGTGATTTCATAAATTGATAAATCACATGTGATATTATAAATTCACATGTGACTTTTAAATGAATAAAACACGTATAACTTTTGGAATCACGTGTGATTTTTCTGTGTGAAAAAAAAAATCGTCGAAAGTATATAGAATTGCCGATGTATATATAAAGATAATTTAATTCTTGTCGCAATTGAATAATTAGTTTTATATAACGATTAATGATTTTCGAGACATTTTAATCTTAAAAAATAAGACCAATTAAATTGAGAAATAATTAATCCAAAACAATTAGAAGGAAATTGGATAAATAATGATTTGTACATTGTGTTGCTTATTAAACTTTTGTCCACAAACAAAACTATAAAAAAAATTTGATTTAAGTTCATTTGGATACCAAACTTATCTAAGATATGGGGGGACTCATCCCCACCCTTCATCTCTTTTTCATCCAATGACTAAGATTAAATCTTTAATTTACACTGCAAGGGTATTTCAGTCATTTCACCATCTACTATATAATGTTTTTTCTTCTTTCTTCTCTCACTAAAAACACACATCGGATCTCTCTTTCTCTCTCTACCCCTGATTTACTTTATCTCTCTACCCCCGATCTATAATCACGATCTACTATATCATGAACCCATCGAAAATGAATCCATGACGAATTCATCACGAACATCTATAATCACGAATTGATTTATCCGTCACCAGGTTTGATTAATATGTTTTTTAGCTTATTTGGTTTAAATAAGCTTATTAATGTATTATCATTAGCTTTTAACTGGATTATTATGGATGAATATTTTTTGATTGATTGTTCTTAATTATAAGCTAAGTTCTTAGATGAGAAGTTATGAATAAGTTATAAAGTTGGATTAATAAGCTAGTTAGTTTGATTAAACTTATGAATAAGCTTTTTTTTAATAAGAGTAGAGTTATGAATAAGCTTTGTAAATTAAATGATTTGAATTCATTGTGTTGCATTATAAGATAGCTTATTAGATTATTTCAATGAGTTATACGTTTTTGTGAATAAGATAGTTATGAATAAGCTTATTTTCATGTTAATAAGCTGTATTATTATGATTTTTTTTTACTTTCTGATGTTATCATATATGATGTACATTTCTTATCATATATGATAGATATATCATATATGATAACTGATGATATATCATATATGATATATATATATATATATATCATATATGATATATATATATATATATATATATATATATATATATCATATATGATATATCAAATAAATCATATAAAAAAACAGATTTTGTATGAGTATCTTTCAGAAAATCTGTATAAACTCTTGAAACCTGCCTTCTATCATATATATATGAGTAATTCATTTTGGTATTAAATTTTTGCATAATATGTTGTTTTTTTCTTTTATAAATGCAGTCAAACAGAGATGGTGTGATTGCCCTATTTGGAGCAAAGGAGAGAGGGATGTTGATTATAACAAGAGGATGTGCACGGATGTGTTTTAAGGATCAAGACGAAGTATGCGTTGCTCATGAATTCATCATTTGATAATTTGTTTTAAGATAGTGTATTATTGAAAAAGAATAGTAGTTTCAATAATAATGTTGTTAGCACCTTTTGATTTTGTATAAATGGTTATCATTCAGATGTATATCATATATAATTTTACATTAGGTTATGTTCTGTTTGAATTATCATATATGATTATGTTCAAACGCACATTATTTTATGTTATGAACAAGTGTTTAGTTATTAATTGTGCATATTTTTTGTTGTAATCATGAGTTCATCAGATTCTTTGTTTAATATATCCAAGTTTTCTTTGAGTATCATATATGATAATGCCTTATCATATATGATAGTGCATTATCATATATGGCTTAATTTATCAAACCATCATGACATAATACCAAGAAAGTTAATCATATTAACAAGACGCTGTACCAGATACCAATGGATTATAAAATCGTCCATATACTTCAAAACTCCATTAGGAGATTACAAAGAAAAAACAAACAATAAACGTAAAAAATTCATGAGCTTCTTCACTAAGCTTCTTGGCCTTTTGGATGCTTGTGATATTCAACATGCCTTGTAAACAGCTTCCTCTACACAAAAAAAAGAAGATTTAATTAAATTTTCAAGCACTAATCGTATATGATATATTTTATGATATATGATATTTTAGCTTATATCATATATGATATAGTATATCATATATGATATGTCACTAGCAAGTCATACTAAATATGTTCAACGAGATTAAGCCATAAAAAATAAGAGTTAATTCAGTTTTCAACCACATAATCATATATGATATATTTATCATATATGATACTTTAGCTTATATCATATATGATATAGTATATCATATATGATACTTCACAAACAGGTCATACTAAATCTGTTCAGCGAGATTAAGCCATAAAACCTTATAATTTACGAAAATAAGCTAATAAGTTAGCTTATAATTCATCATAATAAAGATGATGATAATCTATAAGCTTATTCACATTAGTTGGCTTTCAATTCACGTAGTTTCTCAAATAAGTTATAAAAGAATAATATGAATAATAAGCTTATTCACATCGACTAAGCTAAAAAAAGATGAATCAAAATAAATCGAATGAACTTTACCTTATTTATGAAATGGATGATCGATTTACGAGGTGATGATCAACGGATTTGATGTTTGTGATGATTGATTACGACATGAATATGTGTACGTGTGTGTGTTTTTGTGTGTGTTTTAGAGAGAAGAAGAAAAAAAAGAAACCTTGATCCAGATCTGAGATGTGGAATTGTTATTTGGTGTTAGGTGGGAGGGGTAAAATGACGAAAATACCCCTCCGTTTTTTTAATTAAAAAACAAGAATTAATGTGAGCCTTTGATCAAGATTAGATGGAAGGTGGGGATTGGTCCCCTTGTATCCAAAGGATACAAGGGATCCACAATAACCGGACTCAAAAAATTTAGGAAAAGTATTTGCGACATATCCAGAGATGTATGAATAATCAACGAATATTTTTTTTATTTAGTTTCACGTTGTATATTTTAAGATTTAAATTTGTTATTTGATGTAGTCATACTTTGTTTCGAGACCTAAAACCATTTAACCAAATTCAGTTCTATTTCAATAGATATCATTATAGTGATGGACGTGTTTGTTAAGATCAATGTTTGAAAACCTAAGTTGACGTGAACGGTTGGATCATGACCTATTTGACTGACGGGACTTTAAGAAAAAAAAAAACCAGAATAAACCAATTCAACCAGCATGTTATGTTTTTAAAATGGATGCATGTTACAATCATACACGGCCACTAGCAAGGTCCTAGGATACACAATTCCGTCGGGATATCCGAAACACAAAGAAACAGGAAACGCCAACGAAACATCTTCGAGAAAAATGGAAACGTTTCTCAATTTAGGTGCGTGGAGCCTTATACGAGAAACGTTTGGAAAAAGTTTCCGGCCCACAAAAAGTGGCGGTACCTTATGACTAGAGGTGGCAAACGGGTGGGCGGGCGGGTAGGCACGGTGGCGGATTAAACGAGCGCGGGTTAAATGGGCGCAGGCAAAACGGGCGGACGAAACGGACGGGATAAACGGACGCAAACTAAAACAGAGAAAAAACAAATAAAAACGTAGAAATAAAAAATGAAACTACTTAGCTGATGATAAGAAATTAAATATAAAATTCCGTCTAACTTAATTAGTATTTTACATATTAGGCAATTAAACTCATTTATTATCTTACATATGTGCATATCAACAATAATAAATTAGTAAAAAGTGTCTAATTTTTTTAAAAATTAATCAAAAAATAATATTTAACCAAATGAACAAGTTTTGCCATCTATGGCCCATTAACTAAAAAAAGCCTTTTTATTATAATTAACACCCAAGACAAATCATCTTTTCAAGCCGCGTTCCGAACTCATAAACTGATCGATTCTCAAGTCGACAACTTCAGTTCTTTAATCTTCATCGTGAAATTTCTGGAATTCATCAGGTGAGTAAAAAACTAAAATTGATTGCTTTTATATGATTATAATTTATAATAAGTTTACAATTGTATGATCAGCATCACTTAAATATTACGTGAGTACTTCTTTAGGGTTTCTTATTTATATTTAACTTTTGGAATATTATAGCATCATATGATACAAGTTACAGGTGAGTATGAGTTTGTGTATGTTACTGTTAGGTGCATGACTGCATGATACAACATGCCTTGTTTCTCCTAAAAAATATTACTGTAATAAATAGATGGCGAGTTCTTCCGAATTTCAGTCCTGTTAGGTTGAATTTTGTTGATGTTCTTATAGAAAATAATAGGTGTACAAGATATATAATATAGCAGGCTACCCAACGACATAAAAAAAAAGATATTTTCAACTAAAAAATAAAGACCTTTTCTTGTTCGTTCTACGAATGAGGCTATAGTGGAGAGTAATTCAATTCCTTGCGGCTAATAAAGAGACTACTCCAGTCTTCCCAATCATATTCTCCTCCTTCTTCTCCCTAGGAATTGAACGAACCAAGTTCACCTATTCGAAAGTGAGGAAGAAATACCAACAAGAAACTTCCCACTATTCGAAAGTGAGGAAGAAATACCAACAAGAAACTTCCCACTAAGGAGAAGGAGAAAAGCGAGAACTCTAAATTCTCCCCAAGTAGGATTTGAACACCAATCAGTTAACAGCCGACCGCTCTACTGAGCTACTGAGGAACAATGGACTTGATTTTTTTAATTAAGAGTATCGTGATTCCTTTCAGATATGGTTCAATTAATTGATAGTGATGATTGCATATAGATACTATTGATAGGCGTCACTGTTATATTTTAAATGGCAGTTACAGTCATACAGGAGTAGTAGTACACTAGCAAAGAAGACCTATATGTCAAATGAACAATTGGTTTTGATTAGATGTTCATGTTTGGTTGGTTATATATACTTAACCGGATGTACATGAACAATGTTGTTACTACTTAGAACCCAATCTTTGTATTTGATTCACTTTTGAGGCTTCATTAGATTTGACATGTTACTTTAAGTATATTTCATTGAGTTATTAAGTGGACATATTAGAACTGCATTGTTTAGATTTTCTTATGGTGCTTCTTAATCCACAGATGATGCAAATATACGTACAGGCTCTCTGTGGTAAGACCATTACCTTGGAAGTCGACAGCTCTGACACCATCAACAATGTGAAAACCAAGATTCAGGGCAAGGAGAGAATCGCTCCTGACCAGCAGAGGTTGATTTTTGATGGTCGTACACTTGCAGATGATCAAACACTTGCGAGCTACCACATCCAAAGAGAGACAACCCTCCGTCTCGAATTGAGGTTGAGAGGTGAGATTGAAGTATTTGTGACGTTGTTGAATTCTGGAGGAAAAACCCTCACAATGAAAGTTGACAGATCAGACACTATACATAACATGAAGGTGAAGATTGAGGGCATGGGGCACATTCCTTCGGCCGAGGAGTGCTTGATCGTCAATGGAGAGCGCCTCCTCGCGGATGGACTTACATTTGCAGACTACAATATTACAGATTTTGCCACTCTCTACCTAAGAATACGTATACGTGGTCATTGTCCTTGTTGTGGTCCTAAGGTTTCTGAATAGTTTTTGCGATACTCTTTCACCATGTTGGTTGACAATGGTTTTCTGTAGTTTTACTTAATAGTCTCAAGAAGTTTGAGAATGTTTATGAATCCGTTAGTACATCCTCTTTGAAAATTTCATTGTTTCATTTTTGAATGACTAAACTGCTGAAATGTATAGCACGATTGTGATTGGGGAAACAATCTATTCATCTATGCATTATTCATTAAAGGATATATTATTGCAAGTTATGAGTTACTTTTGTGAAATCTATACACCCACGTTAATCAAATTAGGGTGTTTTCGGTTCGGTTTTTGGGTTGTTCGGCTTAAGATTATTCGGTTAAGTTTTTATCTCGAGTAAACCAAAAACTGAATCGAACTGAACTGGATTTCAACCGAACCGAACCAAAAACCAAATTTGAACTCGATTCGGTTGACTCGAATAACTCGAATTATCTAAATTTTTCTAAAAAATATTTAATTATTTAAATAATTGGCATATAAATTTTTTATTCCAACTATAAAAATTGTTTTTTTATATAGATAATAATCATTATATATATATATATATAAAAATATATATAAATTTATATATAATTGTATAATTTTGGGTTCGGTCCGATTGTCAAACTCATATCTAACCTAAAAAGCGAATTTATAGTTTGGTTCGATTATGACCTCCAACCCAAATTCTATTTTTGATTCGTACCTAATTCAGGCTCAATTCAGTTTGGTTTTTGGTTTTCAATTTTCATAAATCAAACTTAAACAATGAACACCTTTAAATCAAATAAAGGCCGGATAACTAGATAATATGTCGGTCAAATGTGATCGGGTGTCCTATAACTTGAGTAATAAAATAGTGGTTAAGTTATTTTTGAATTATAGGACCAAAGGGTCGAAGTGACAAATTTTTTAAAACCAAACCGTGTGTCGCTGTAAGGCATCTGTCATAAAATAATTACTTTCTATGTTTTAAAATTATTGCTTATATTGACATATTTTATTTTATTTTAATTTTAATTTTAAATATTCTTTTTATTATATAACAGTTGATAAAAATTATACAATAAAAATGCAATTAAAAATCAGTGAGTTATCATAGATGGATGGAGTATTATATTAACGGTGTGTTTTTGGATCCTTCACTAGAAAAAAAAAAAGAAAAAAAAAGTAAGATGCAGTTTGATATATAGGTTTCCATAGTTTTAGGCTTAAACCTTTTAAAATCGAGTGTTTAGTTCAATTTTAATAACTGTTCATACATGATTTAAACCCAATAGGCCACCTTTGTGTCCGCGCTTCGTTGCGACGGAGAGCGGGCGTTTTCTGAGAACGTTTTCAATGGGCGTCGATGAAGGAATAAAAGCCGCAACTTCAGACGACATTTCTTCTTTTTTTCTATGATTTCTCCACTGTCACCTCAGCTGTATTTGAAAGAACCATTAATAAATGTGATAACCTACAGAAAGTACATGTATTATCAACAGACATTAAGTATGGTATATTGAATAAAGATATAGGAAATCTAAATGAAGGTTCTGTTACATACCTTTAAGTCGCGTTTGAGACCAAGAAGGTTGCTCACCAAGTATTGGGTCAAAAGAGTTTTTGTAAGTTTGTCATGGCTGTTCGCCCAGAAGGTTGCCTAGCCAAGTAACATGCCTGAAATTTGCAATCAATCACAGACTCTGTAAAAGGAAAACTAAATCTACAAATGCCTTGTGGTAAATATGATTATTAATAGCGTACGACACAAAAGCATGACCAAGATCACATATTTATTAGTAACCGATTCAAATTTGCTATCTAGAAAGTTGCTTGAGAATTAACCAGCATACCTGATTCGTCCACTTTCAGTTTCTTCAAAGACGAAAGTAAATCTTCTTGCTTTCTCTTAAGTCAGAAGCATTACTTATACAGCTTTTATTGCTTCCTGTATCAGCGCCTACAGCAAATATGCAGCAGCGCCAGTTTAATTCCCAAAGAAAATAACATAATGTATAAAAAACGTTCGTGAAATGAATACATTACCTGGATCTTTGACCTTTGTTTTCTTTCTTGAGTTTCACTCCTCAATATTTGGTTTCGTGCTGGGAATGCCATCTGTTGAACCATGTGGTCCTGTAAAATCACATAAGAATCACATACAACAATAACGTACAAGGCAACAGTGTAAGACCCATCGTAACAGTAAACCACCATGTGTATTAAGTAACCATACCGAGAATCGAAAAACCCTTTACCAAAGACAGTTATAATATAAAACATGGTTTAGGGAGAGGAAATTAAAACAATTTACCAGTGAATTCCTAGTTCGTGACTGTATACAACAACACAAAGAAAATGCTAAAAAGTGTAAACAAACCTCTGGTGCAGAAATAGCACCGGAGGGCAGAACGCTATATAAAGTCGGATGTTTCCCTTCAATCACATTATCCGTGAACCATCCCTACAATATAAATCCAACACCACAACACATAGTCATAATGAACCTACTTAATAGTAAAAACACATATTTATTACTTACCTACATACATACTTTCTAGCTTGTGCAAGGAACTATAGATACATAATTACCTGCAAATATATAAGAGAGCTGTAAATTTATCAGTTTTCTTTTTGCTTCTTCTGAATCAAAAGGCGCTACATGATTTAGGGTTCAACATGATAAAAAACGCATACCCACTTTGGTCCACAGCTGTAAACTTTCTGCAGTTTTTTGGTTGTTTGGCTCGATTGTATAGAAAACTCACACAAATAACTAATGGAATGAAGAGGAACGGGTATAAAATGAGGCTCAGATAAAAAAGCAATTGAATAAAGAGGATGTGTCCTTTATGGCTGCAACCGTAAGGCTGTCCCACGCCAAATACAGATCATCTCATCTTTACCAAACTCATTTAGAATCATCACAGCCTCATATACGGGGAATATCGTCACAAAAGCTGTTTTTAGCGGCAAAGTTGGAGAACTTCCATTCTTATTTCAAAGTTCACAATAGGCAGAATATAGGATAACAAATACATGTACCACGTGCCACAACCATTTTTCAGTCATATGAAACCTTGTTTCATCTCTGATGGCATAAACGATACATTTTCAATCCAGTGAGGTTGACACCATCATTACCCAACCGTTGTAGCGTCGCACGTCATAGATAGCGGCAACGAAGACAGCGGTGGCATAAACGGACCAGATTACTAAGTTTTTATCAACAAAGCAGCAGCTCTTAACGACCAAGATGCAATATCAGCATCATTCACTAAGTTTTGCTCAACAAAGCAACATCTCTTAACGACCAAATTGCAAAACTTATGCATACCTAAAAAAAGGCTAAAAGCTGCTATCAATCAGCACGGACCGACCAACACCATCAGCCCTATGAAATACATGTTATCAACAAAAATCCCGAGCTAATGCAATTTCATTCCATTTAGTGGATACATCACGCACACCTTGTACATGGGCAACGAAACCAACAGCGTATATAATGATCATAAGCTAAAAGTATCGGCAAGCACAGACCCTTGTTTCCCGGCAGTCAATTAAACAAATGCAAACTGAAACTAAACTCTTTGAGCAGACAATCAAGCAAATGTAAAGTGCAAGTGCACTCTTTGAGCAGACGGAAGATGCCAAGGCAAGTATCAACCGGCATCTTCCTATTTGTTATTAATCATTTGAATCCCAGCTTGCTGGATCATAAAGTGAATGTGACATTGATAGGTCGCCCCACCAATTTTGAGGTTTATAGCATTAGCTCAAATAAGGCGCAATTTGGTACAAAGAGTCGTAAACCGGCATGGCTGCAACCTTCAAAGGTCACCCCGCCAAGATCCAAGCCATCCTATCTTTACCCGCGCGTGTTTAAATTCATCACAACCGACATAATCATAGAAATATAGAATTACTCATCCCCGGCAGTCAATTAAACAAATGCAAACTGAAACTAAACTCTTTGAGCAAACAATCAAGCAAATGTAAAGTGCAAGTGCACTCTTTGAGCAGACGGAAGATGCCAAGGCAAATATCAGTCGGCATCTTCCTATTTGTTATTAATCATTCGAATCCCAACTTGCTGGATCATAAAGTGAATGAGAGATTGATAGGCCGCCCCACCAATTTTAAGGTTTATAGCGTTGGCTCAGATAAGGCGTAATTTGGTACAAAGAGTCGTAAACCGGCATGGCTGCAACCTTCAAAGGTCACCCCGCCAAGATCCAAGCCATCTTCTCTTTACCCGCGCGTGTTTAAATTCATCACAGCCGACATAATCATAGAAATATAGAATTACTCATCCCTGACAGTCAATTAAAAAAATGCAAACTGAAACTAAACTCTTTGAGCAGACAATCAAGCAAATGTAAAGTGCAAGTGCACTCTTTGAGTAGACGGAAGATGCCAAGGCAAGTATCAGCCGGCATCTTCCTATTTGTTATTAATCATTCGAATCCCAGCTTGCTGGATCATAAAGTGAATGAGATATTGATTGGTCGCCCCACCAATTTTAAGGTCTATAGCGTTGGCTCATATAAGGCGCAATTTGGTACAAAGAGTCGTAAACCGGCATGGATGCAACCTTCAAAGGTCAGTCTGCCAAGATCCAAGCCATCTTCTCTTTACCCGCGCGTGTTTAAATTCATCACAGACGACATAATCATAAAAATATAGAATTAATCATCCCCGACAGTAAATGCAAACAGAAACTAAACTCTTTGAGCAGACAATCAAGCAAATGTAAGGTTCAAGTGCACTCTTTGAGCAGACGGAAGATGCCAAGGCAAGTATTAGCCGGCATCTTCCTATTTGTTATTAATCATTTGAACCCCAGCTTGCTGGATCATAAAGTGAATGAGACATTGATAGGTCGCCCCACCAATTTTGAGGTTTATAACGTTGGCTCAAATAAGGCGCAATTTGGTACAAAGAGTCGTAAACCGGCATGGCTGCAACCTTCAAAGGTCACCCCGCCAAGATCCAAGACATCTTCTCTTTAACCGCGCATGTTTAAATTCATCACAATCGACATAATCATAGAAATATAGAATTACTCATCCCCGACAGTCAGTTAAACAAATGCAAAGTGAAACTAAACTCTTTGAGCAGACAATCAAGCAAATGTAAAGTGCAAGTGCACTCTTTGAGCAGACAGAAGATGCCATGGCAAGTATCAGCAGGTATCTTCCTATTTGTTATTAATCATTCAAATCCCAACTTGCTGGATCATAAAGTGAATGAGACATTGATAGGTCTCTCCAAAAAGTTTGAGGTTTATAGCGTTGGGTCAGATAAGGCGCAATTTGGTACAAAGAGTCGTAAACTGTTGGTCCCTAGTAATTCGATATTACTTATTATCTTAAGTAATAACTATTACTTCGACTCAAGTTTGTTATTTTAACATTAGATAAGAACTATGAAAGATTAAAACGACAATACCAATATACTTTTCAACGTATAGACTTTTATTAGAATCAAATAAAGAATCTATAACCCACTTTATTTGTGGAATAACAAAGTGGTTGAATGAAATGGGGTTTGATCTCCTCTACTTAGACGTCTAACCAAAGTTAAAGTCTAAGCTCCAATCTAAACGTTCATATGCTTCTTTGGCTATATGGTTTAGTTGGTATCGAGAGAGAAAGGTTTTCTAGAGTTTAAGATCTTGTAATGGTTACCTTTCTCTCACAATGTACACTCCTTTATATAGGCAGTGTAAGTTAGGGTTTGCATTTTGCATGTACCAATGCATGAATTTATCCAGTGGGTGGTTGATGCCCATGCTGGATAAACAGTACAAATTACTTAATAAACTATTCTAGAAAAGATAAAGGTTGTACTTATATCTAAGTATACAAGCAACCTACTTTGACTTAAAGTAATCTTTTTCTGCCTAATGCAAACCATCAGAATACTGAAGAGTCTTCAGTATCCTAGAGGAGATCGACATCATTCAGTTTGGTATTGTCAAGCCAAACTGAACTGAAAGACCTTCTTCAGTCCTTGTTCTTCAGCAACTAAACCGCCTAGTATTTGAAGCGAATACCTCTTAGTCTTCTAAGTTCACTAGAAGGGGAGTGCTGAACTTTCTTCAGCTTTAAAGTCTTTAGTAGGAACTTTGTTCCTCTGGTCATCCATCAGCAGACTGGCCTTACTGTTGAGCATGAAACAGTTAGGGGGATTTTCTATTCAAATCCTATAGTTGCTTCAGGGTCAGTAAATACTGACCCAACAATCTCCCCCTATTTGGATATACAAATAGCCTAAGTCTAAAGTCAGTAGTAAGTGAGCATAACAACTTCTTCTTACTTGCACTGAATAATTAATAACTTATAAACATCAGATAATCATTTATTCAACAACATTACAAATTACAGCAAAAAATTATTACAAATGACTATTCAATTCTCCTTAGGCCTAAGTTCTTCAATGATGAAAGTCTGAGTTAATGGATCTGAGTTTCTATGGTCCAATATAGCAAGCAAGCACATGCTGAAGGTTTTAGCAGCATCAGTAAGTCCTGGACCACCATGAAGAGAGTAAAAGATCCTTTGAACATTCAAGAGAAGTTCATTGTTCATTTCATCAAGATCACTTATGCCCACAAATTCTTGACGTTCTTGATGATTGAACCTAATCATTCCTAGTTCTGGTTCGTCCAGTACATGACTAGGGAGATGATTTTGAAACTGAACAAGGCCTTTGTATTTCTTTGTAGTGACGAAGATGTCACCAACTTCAGGTTGTATCATATTTGCCCTTTTGTTCAGCTCCAGTATTGGATCTTGATCTTCCAGAGAAACTTGAGCGTTAATGTTCAGAATTTCACCTAATCTTTCATGATTTCTCATAGTGCTTGATTCTGGTGCGAACTTCATCCCATCTCTTGAATTTTCTTTTCTCGATCATCACACTCATTTCCATCCATTCAGAGTAAGAAAGTTCTTTTCCTTGAAAGTTTTCAAGTATCTCATCAGTTCCATCACCCCTATAGAACTTGAGATTGATGTCGCCTTTGCTGGTCAACATGTCAACATTGGTGATTGGTGAGATATTTCTTCTGTTAAACCTTGTTATACAAAACTTTTCATATAACACTTTCTTCTTGAAGACACTTTCTACTTCAACTTTTCCAATTTGTTTATACAAGCTTAGCTTCAGTTCTCTTAGTTTCTCCTCTTGTTAAAGCTTGTATAAATTGTTAAGTTCTTCCTGAGTGGCCACTACAGCGTTGATCAAACGATCATTCGTAGTAAGGTCTCCTTTGTTTTTGGGTATAAAGGGAGGTGACCTACTATCAGTTGTTTCCCCACTTGTGGTCAGCCCTTGCATATCATCATCTTTGGCTGATGGCTCCCCTTACCCTTTACTGGGCTCTTTTCAGTAATAGGTGACTCAATGGATTGTTTCTGAGCCTTCTTTTGGGCATGTTTTTTAAAGAGCCGTTGGATTGTGTTTTTCTCCCCCTCAGCATAAGACTGCCCAGCAGCTTCTGATGACCCACCAGTAGGGAAGAAGCCACAAAGATGATCAAGAGAGGTAGTTACCTTGGCCAGCATGGCTGGAACAGTTTCAAGGGCATTTAGCTTCTGCTGAACCTCTTCAGAAATGGTCAGCTTTTGTTTCTCAAGCAACGCCACTCTATCTTTGATTTTGGACACAGAATCACACAGGGTATTAACTTGGCCAGGAACTTGTGTGAATTCTGGTAGAAACTCCATGGAAGCACCGTTGATGGACTCCATTAAAGAGGACATCTCTTGCTTTAAGGAAATGGTGGTGGCCACATCTTGGACTAAGGGCTTTAAAGCAGCAATGATGACATCCTTAATTTGTTCAGCAGAAGGATGAGGTGGTCTTGCTTTGATAATTGAGACTTCGTTGTCAGTAAGCACCTTTTCTTCCTTTAGTCTGGCAACCTGTAATTGAAGAATCAACACTTGATTGGTTAATTCTTTTACCTGCTTAGTTCTTGGGGAAAGTGTCTTTTGTGTTGCATCACCAGGTTCTTCATCACTGTCATCTAGATTGACTGGAATTCTCTCATTGAACCCAAGTTCTTTTTCCAGATCATTTCCAGACATACTGATAACAATAGTAGGCAAGTGTCCCACCTTGGCTCCAGTGGTGAGATGCACTTCCTTGGGAATCTTTGCAGCATCATCATGAGTGTGTGGATCAGTTTCAAGCCCTTCACCACCAGGGTTGGTTTGACCTGATGGATCCTGAGAAAGAGTCCCTGATAAATTTAGATCAATGATAATGTTTTTGGTTCCTTTAGTAGAACCCTGTTGTGGGGGAGCTACTTCATTAGAAACATATAAGCCAGGGTCAGCATCAGCTGTTGGATTTGCTGAGATGCAGACTCAGAGTGACAAGTGATAGAAATTGGTAATGAAGTATGACTTGTATTCAGAATAAAAGTACTTACCAATGCTGACTCCACACTACTGAGCTGAGGGTGAGCTCCATCTTCACCCTTCTCTCCTAAAGAAGTTGAGAGATGGGTTGCTTGTTGGGCCTCTTTATGCATATCCCCTCCAGCATAGACTGAAGGTGATGGCTGGCTGGGGTTCTTGTCCTTGGCCAGGGACTTGGTCTTCTTCAAAGCATGGCTTTGGGAATCATCATCAATCTTCTTTGAGGAAGATTGTGTGAGGGTTTTCCTCTTTTTGGACGCACGTCTAACCTTCTTGGTATTAATTGACGTTTGCTTCTGACGAGGTCCAAATGAAGCTCCAGGCTTTTTGCCTTGTAGATCCCCTTCTCCAGTTGGAGAAGTGTCTTTAGGAGCTTTGTACACTACTGGACCATCTGCTGAGCAGATGTCCAGCATGGGTTGTGTAAGAGGAGGATCAATTGTGCTGACTGGAATGTTCCAGCGAGTGAGATCAAAGGTCTTAAGAATTAGGTTCTCTCTATTGATTTTTGAAAAGTCATTTCCAAGATGGTCAGCAAAGAGGAGAGATAGAAATCTGGTGTACACAACGTTTATCTCTCTAGTCTTTTTCTCCAGCTTCCCATGGAGATCTTCAAAAATAAGCCTCCTAAAACAGCTTTGAGCCCCTTGGCCAGACAGTATAAAATGATAGCATCTTTTTGGTTGATCTGGTCAAGACCTCCAGTTCCCCCCCCCCCAAACATTCGATGAGAATGATCATCAATAATTTCCATCTTGGTGGCAAAGTACTCCTTTTTAACCCCCCCTTTTTTCAGAAATTTCTTTAGTATACCCAATTTCTTTAAAGAAATTTTCAACAACCATAAAAGCATCAGGTACTGCTTCATACTTATTAGGGTTTTCCAAATAATCTAACCCCAAAACTTTTCTAAGTGTTTTTAACCTAAATCTACCATGAATCCCCATCGTGGTAGAATCAAACTCAATGGACTTCTTGTTGTTAGAAGCCTCTGCTGTAAACCAAAATTCTTTTAGCACATTTTGAAACATCATACTTGGATCCTCAAATAAAGCATACCTTAAAACACTTTTGGTTAGATAAGTCAAAACTTGTTCCCTAGGAACAGACTTAATGGATTCAGGTTTAAGAAAGGTGATGTTGTTTGGTTTGAAGAAGATGTCATCAATGGGATAGTTAACATGAGCGGATGGTTTAAGAGTGATTTTGGTAATCTTGGGGGTGGAAGATGATTCAGCCATTTATGTTTCTGTGTGTGTTTTGAAAGATAGAAAGGTTGTGTGTGTTTTGGATGAAAAGATTTGTAAGCGTGGAATGAAATCCAATTGTTAGGGATTATATAAAAACTTTAACTGACTTGTAAAAAGTTTTTAAAACCATTTGAAAAAGTTATAAATCTTTTAGGGTTTCTTTTGAATATTTGGCACAAACTTTCTCATTAATGTTCTGCAAAAAGGTATGATTTTCTGTTGCTTTGAACAGTGAAACGCCCCATGTGTCAGGGAGTTGTTGACTGTGGATGGAGACGTTTGAAATTAACTTAATTAACAAATGACACCTTTTTGAAAGAATGTTTGTTTTATGCACAAGAATTTTAATGCCATTAACTCTTTTGAATCACATGATTGATAGGTTTTAAATGTTGTTGCTCAGATATGCTGAAGCTGATGGCAATACTTGTGAGCTTCAGTGCGTCAGATGAGGCGACAAAACCCCATATACATGTTAACATAAGTGAACAAGACATATGACATTGCACGCTCCTCTACTCAGGCCTAGCTACTCAGTTGTTTTAAAAATTTGTTCAGCATTGCTGAAGGAATCTTTTGATGACTGGTGATTATTTGTTCAGCTTCAGTGAATCAGAGAAGGCGACAAAACATCATATACACAATCACATAAAGTGAAATAGACACATGACATTGCACACTCCTTTACTCAGACAATTCTACTTAACATTTATCAAATTCTTTTATGAAATGTTGAACCTTCAAGCTTCTTCAGTACATGCTGAAGGTTCAGCTTTTGTATCATCAATGTTCAGCATACCAAGCTCCATTATCAATCTTTTGAAAGTTGGTTCATCCAATGGTTTGATGAAGATATCAGCCAATTGGTATTGGGTGGGGATGAAATGTAATTCAGTGTCCCCTTTCACAATGTGATCTCTGATAAGTGATATATGATATCAATGTGTTTAGTTCTTGAGTGGAGGACTAGATTATTGGATATTGCAATAGCACTAGTGTTATCACAAAAGATTGGTACCTTTTCATATTCTATGTCATAATCAGCCAGTTGGCTTTTCATCCAAAGAACATTGGCACAACATCTAGAAGCTGCCACATATTCAGCTTCTGCTGAAGACATGGCAACTATTTGTTGCTTTTTAGCACTCCAACACACAAGTTTGCCACCTAGAAATTGGCAGGCACCAGAAGTGCTTTTTCTGTCCAAATTGCAACCAGCATAGTCGGAATCTGAGTACCCCTTTAGATCAAAACCTGAGGATTTGGGGTACCAAAGACCTAGACTTGGTGTACCTTTTAGGTATCTGAAGATTCTCTTTACAGCAGTAAGGTGTGATTCCTTTGGATCTGCTTGGTATCTTGTACAAAGGCATGTAGAGAATTGAATGTCATATCTGCTTGCAGTTAAGTACATGAGTGACCCAATCATACCTCTATACTGAGTCTCATTGACTGATTGTCCAGTGAGATCAGGTCCTAAGTTGTTAGGGGGTACCATTGGAGTCTTCACTAAAGCACAATTGATATCATACTTCTTCAGCAGATCCTTGACATATTTTTCTTGATTGATGGAGATGCCTTGGTCAGATTGTTTAATCTGAAGACCAAGGAAGTATGTGAGTTCTCCCATCATACTCATCTCAAACTTGCTGGTCATAAGCTTGGTAAATTGTTTGCAAAGTTTCAAGCTTGTAGAACCAAAGATTATGTCATCCACATAAATTTGTACCAGAATGGTGTCAGTTTTAGATTTATAGATGAACAAGGTGCTACCTATTTTTCCTCTGGCAAATTTATGTTCAATGAGAAAAGTTGAGAGAGTTTCATACCATGCTCTTGGAGCTTGCTTCAGTCCTTACAAAGCTTTGTAAAGCTTGTAGACATGATTTGGGTATTTACTACTCTCAAAGCTAGGAGGTTGGGTAACATAAACTTCTTCTTTTAGGTCACTGTTTAGGAATGCACTTTTGACATCCATTTGGTAGATGATGAAGTTCACGTAAGTGGCATATGCAAGGAAGATTCGTATGGCTTCCATACGTGCAACTGGAGCAAAGGTTTGATCAAAATTAACACCAGGCTCTTGATTGAATCCTTGGGCTACCAGCCTAGCTTTATTTTTGGTCACTGCATTGGTTTCATCTCTTTTGAGCTTATAAACCCATTTAGTGCCAGTGGTTGATTTACCATATGGAAGAGGAACCAATTTCTAGACTTCGTTTCTTTCAAATTGATTGAGTTCCTCTTGCATGGCATCCACCCATCCAGGGTGTGTGAGTGCTTCAAAAACCTTTGTAGGTTCAGTTTCTGAGAGAAAATATGCATAAAGTCATTCTCCAAATGAAGCAGCACTCAGTTTCTTTGCCATAGATCTAGTGACTCTACCTTCACCAGGATTACCTATTATGTTCACCAGCTGTATGTGGCTATTTTGAGTCCAAGATTTTTGTGGAGCTGGAGAATAGGTACTGGTATCATGATTAGAGCTAGAACTTGGAAGTCCATGACATGGACTTGGACTTGGAATGTCTCTAGTGTCTACTGAAGGATATTCAGTGGACAATGGTTCAATCATTGGAGGACTTCCTTCTTGGTCAAAAGAAGCATATCCAAGACCTAATTCCCTAGAGATGATAAGAGAGCTTTGAGCAAGGGGCTCAGATTGTTCTTCAGCAACTGCATATGATTGATCATTTTGATCATGTGTGTCAGCATGCTGATTGTTTTGAGACTGACCATTTTGGTCATTTGTGTTTCCTTGCTGATCATTTTGATCATTTTGAGATTGATCATTATTTGATTGACAACCATCAGTATGTGATACTAAAGGATTTCCTTTTGTAGGACTTGTCATATCTTCAAATGGATCAATATGAAGGACTGAATTGCTTGTTTGATATTTTTGAGAAGGCTCATAATGATTGAAGTCATCAGATGGATAATTGTGAGATTCATGTATATGAAGTTCAACATCTGATGGATTTGAAAAAGTGAGAGCTTCAGAACTTTCATTGAAAGTGATGTGATAGGTTTCTTCAATACATTGTCTTCTTGTGTTGAAGACTCTGTATGCTTTAGATACTAGGGAGTATCCAAGAAAATAACTACATCAGATTTTTCATCAAACTTTCCAAGGTGATCCTTGTGATTGTAAATGAATACTGGACACCCAAACACATGTAATAATGAAATGTTTGGAATTCTCCCCCTGAAGACTTCATAGGGATTCTTCATGTGTCTCTTCATAATAATGGATCTATTTTGAGTGTAGCAAGCAGTGGCTACAACATCAGTCCAAAAATGATTAGAGTGCAGATCCAGCAAGCATTGTTCTTGCTGCTTCAATCAAAGTTTTGTTCCTTCTTTCAGCCACACCATTTTGTTTAGGTGTGTAAGGAGATGAGAAATTTTGGGAAATTCCTTTGTCATCACAGAATTTGATCAGTGAGTGATTTCTGAATTCAGTGCCATTGTCAGTTCTGAGTTGTTTGACATGAGTGTCATTTTGATTTTCAACTCTTTTGATGAATGACATAATGGCATCTGGTGCATGGATTTTCTTTGTCATAAAATATACCCAGGTGTACCTTGAGTACTCATCAATAATGAAAAGTGTATATTTTTCATGATAAATGGCCCTAGGTGATACTTGACCAAATAAGTCCATGTGAAGCAAATGAAGACTTTCTTTGATTGAGAAAGTTTGCTTTGTTTTGAAACTAGCCCTATGGTGCTTCCCTTTTTCACATGTTGAGCATGATTTGTCCTTGGAGTAGACAAGCGAGGGAAGACCAATAACAAGATTTTGTTTTGCCAACAGAGTTATTGTTTTAAAATTGAGATGTGAGAGCCTCTTATGCCAAAGCCAATTGGTAATATTGGAGGCTTTAGCAAAGAAGCATATCTCCTGAGTAGAGTTCATGTTCATGACATAAACATCTTTGACTCTTGGAGAAATCATCACAATTTCATGATTGGAGTTGAAGATTGTACCTTTTTTGTCATCAAACAGCACAAGATACTTTGCATCACAAAGTTGACTTATATTGATGAGGTTGTGCTTCAATCCATTTACATATGCTACCCTTGAGAAAACTATACCATTGCATTTCAGTGAACCAAATCCTTCAGTAGTAGCTGATGAGTTATCACCAAAAACAACTTTAGGACCTTGTTCCTCCTTATACTTGTGTAGATAACTTTTGGTGCCAGTCATATGCCTTGAGCAACCACTATCTAGGTACCAAATAGGCTTCCTGAGATCACACTACACAAGTTAAGGAAATGGTCAGTTTTGTTTTGAAACCCACCTTTGTTGGGTGAGGGTTTTAGATCTAGAAGGTGTTCTAGATCTTAAGGGTCCTCTTGTAGACGGTATGTGTGATTGCTTAGAAGAAGAAGAGGTCTGAACAGCCTTAGCTTTGTTAGCCTGGAGGGCTTCACCTCTTCTGAACCACTCTATATGGTTGTGATCAGATATAGTATGGACATCGCTTCCACAAGTCTCACAACATTTGGTAATAGAGTTTGGGTTTCTTGGTTTAATACCTCTTCTGAGTGAGATGATTCGATTATGTCCATGAGTGTCATGGTCATAACTTCCACAAATATTACAAACAGGGTAATAGTGGCAGTCATCTGGGTGATGATTGCCTATACCACAATGAATGCATGGTGGGAAAGGCATATTTTGCCTGGAATGAGATGCTTCAGATTTGCGAGCATCAGCACTTGTTTTGGCCAGCATATACTGAGTACGTTCACAAGTGCGATGGTTAGTCCTTTCACATTTGGTATAATAAATCACTTTTAGGCAAGTTTCAGTGAGATGGTTATTTAGACCACATAAATCACAAGCCCTTTTAAATTGTGTCTTGTACTTGAAATGAGGAGAGTCTGAAGGTTCATCTCTGAATCGTGTTGGTGTTTGCTGCTGCCTGAGTTGCAATTTAAGATCATTGATATCTTGCATGACAAGAGACATTCTCTCATCCTCCTCGGATCTAGCATTCTTTAGTTTATTTGTTGAAACTGAAGAGGTAGTTCCCATATATGAACCTTCAGCGGGAGCTAAAGAGTTCTTTGAAGTGTCAATTTTGACATGCTTGGAAGAACTACCTTTGTGTGTGGTGTGAGACTTGATGATAGACTGGATAGTATTGGGTCCAGTAGAGCAGCTTCTCCAAAGGAGGAAGTGGGATACTTACTTCATTCTCTATATCATCATCTGAGTCATCCTCAGTAACTGAGGACTCAACTGGCACTGAAGTGTCAACACTTGCTTGAAACTCAGGGAGAAGGATTCGCCCAGTGTCATGATTTGGTAAATTCTCTTCACCTGACCTTTCAATGTCAGGGATAGAGCTACCATCCTCATTTGAGGATTTGACAAAGACAATAGGTTTGGTGCTGGAGGATCCTTGAACACCAAGCATTTTCCTCTTTTGAGCAGGTATTTGTTCACTTATGCATTGATTTACCCTATCAGAGTTTCTAAGCCAAGATTTAACAATGTCTTTTGCTTCTTTTAGTTCACTCTAAGAGAGTTATTTTCCTCTAAAATTTCTTTGTTCAATTGTTGAAAAGTAAGAATATCAAGTTTAGCTTCTTTTAGCTCTATTTGCTTACTTTCAAAATTTTCAAGTTGTAGAACAAGTTTGTGAAATTTTTCAAGCAAATTGTTTCTTTGCTCTTCAACAAATTTTAGATCAATGCACAAGTAATCAACGACAAATTTAATGTCATCTTTATCTTCTAATTCAAGAAGAGTTTGTACCTTTTTTATTGTGACACTGACCCATTCACCATTTCTGGCACTTTCTCTGGTGACAACATTTGAGTTGGCCCCTTCATCATCAACAAGTGCCATCAGCACTTTTACATTAACCATTTCATCATCATCTGAAGAAACATCTTCTTCATCACATTCATAGGCTTCAGCAACAAGCCCTTTGCTCTTGTCTTGCTTGGGAGTCTTGGATGAGGAGCTTTCAGTACTCAGTAAGGCCAATCTTGCTTTGATTTCTCTATATTTGGCCTCAAAGTCTTTTGTTGGTCTGAGTTCAACCCTGCTTTGCTGAAATGGAGTAGAAGCAATTTGTTTTGGTTGAAATGATGATTGACCAGTTGGTCTTGATTGAGCTGGTGAGGAATATGAAGGGAGAGATGTTTTTGAATAACAATCCCTAGCATAGTGACCAGTCTTCCCACATTTGTAGCATTCAGTGTCAACTAAAGCTTTTGTGGAGCTGGAGAACTTGCCTAATTTCTTAAAGAACCTTCTAGACTTGGTCAGAAGTGCTCTTTCATGAAATTCCTCTTTGAGGTCATTCAGATATTCCTCACTAGATCTAGTATCTTCCTCATCATCAGGACTATCTTGGTAGTCTTGAATGACAGCTTTACTGAAGAAGGTTGTGGACAAGGGTGTAGCAATGGTTAATGCTTTACTCTTGCTTGAGCCTTCATAAATCCTATCAACTAGGTTTTCTTCATATTTTAGTTTCCTAAAAAGAGAGGCTGGATCACAATCTTTAATGTGATTAGCATTTCTCAAGCTTTGGCAGAAACTGAGCCACTTGTTTGGCAATGCATTAACGAAAACTGTGTTGATTTCAAGTTTTGAAAGCTCAACACCATCATTCACAAGTTCATTCATCAGTGCTTTGTATCTGGTGAATGTCTGTGTGAGGATTTCCCCTTCTTTGTGCTTGAAGGTGTTATATTGAAGCTTTAAATCCATGATTATGGTTTCTTTTACATCAGAGGGTCCCTCATGGTAAAGAATAAGGTCCTCCCATGTTGCTTTGGCTGTTTTACAATTTACAACAGAATTCATTTGGTCATCTGGAAGTAAAGACATGATGAGACTTTTGAGACGTTGATCTAGGTTAGCAGCTTTTCTCTCATCAGCAGTCCATTGCGCTTCAGGTTTTCTATTGTCCCCAACCATGGGAACAAAAGGACCATTTTCAATTATTCCAAGGAATTGAGGTTCAATTCCAACCATGTGGACAAGAAACCTCTTCTTCCAATTTGTAAAGTTGGCTACCTCTAGTACAGGAGCAGCATTGAGTTGGTCACCTCTATATTCTAGGGTTTGTGGTATAACTTGAGCCATTTTGGATCTTGATTTGAAAACTTTTAAGTGAGCAGTTTAATAAAATAAGAGTTTAACTAATCAAACTGCCCTGATACCACTTGTTGGTCCCTTGTAATTCGATATTACTTATTATCTTAAGTAATAACTATTACTTCGACTCAAGTGTGTTGTTTTAACATTAGATAAGAACTATGAAAGATTAAAACAACAATACCAATATACCTTTCAACGTACAGACTTTTATTAGAATCAAATAAAGAATCTATAACCCACTTTGTTTGCGGAATAACAAAGTGGTTGAATGACAATGGAGTTTGATCTCCTCTACTTAGACGTCTAACCAAAGTTAAAGTCTAAGCTCCAATCTAAACGTTCATATGCTTCTTTGGCTATATGGTTTAGTTGGTATCGAGAGAGAAAGGTTTTCCAGAGTTTAAGCTCTTGTAATGGTTACCTTTCTCTCACAATGTACACTCCTTTATATAGGCAGTGTAAGTTAGGGTTTGCATTTTGCATGTACCAATGCATGAGTTTATCCAGTGGGTGGTTGATGCCCATGCTGGATAAACAGTACAAAGTACTTAATAAACTATTCTAGAAAAGATAAAGGTTGTACTTATTTCTAAGTATACAAGCAACCTACTTTGACTTAAAGTAATCTTTTTCCGCCTAATGCAAACCATCAGAATACTGAAGAGTCTTCAGTATCCTAGAGGAGATCGACACCATTCAGTTTGGTATTGTCAAGCCAAACTGAACTGAAAGCCCTTCTTCAGTCCTTGTTCTTCAGCAACTAGACCGCCTAGTATTTGAAGCGAAGACCTCTTAGTCTTCTAAGTTCACTGGAAGGGGAGTACTGAACTTTCTTCAGCTTTAAAGTCATCAGTAGGAACTTTGTTCCTCTGGTCATCCATCAGCAGACTGGCCTTACTGTTGAGCATGAAACACTTAGGGGGATTTTATATTCAATTTCTAGAGTTGCTGCAGGGTTAGTAAATACTGACCCAACATAAACAAGCATGGCTGCAACCTTCAAAGGTCACCCCACTAAGATCCAACCCATCTTCTCTTTACCCTCGCGTGTTTAAATTCATCACAGCCGACATAATCATAGAAATGTACAATTACTCATCCCACCCAAGAATAAATATCTACTTTACTTTAACCTTAACTAAAGTACAACCTAACAATTATATGGAACACGAATTCCACAAATGTGTTTTAGACAAAGCACCGTTACGCCCACCCTTTAATACAAACAATGCCCAAAACATTGTAGCCATCCAGGGGGTATTATTTATCAGCATATATAATGGGCCTATCGTCGCCTGCCATCAATAGCGGCAACGAAAGCAACGACCGTCACAATCGTCGCATGCCATCAATAGCGGCAACGAACCTTCCGTTTAATGAATATACTTGGGTCAATAACCAAAGAAAAACACCGTGCAAATAATAGTAAAGCAAAAACATATTTGGCAGCTTAATAAGAAATTACCAAAATGCCCGAAAGCAAAGATGTTTTAACCAGCGAACCCTAGTAAAAACTATGGTTTCCAGCAAACCAACCAATCATATGACAACAACAACGGGTCAAAACTATATAGATCAAACATTCGATCAAGATTAGACCGGGTGACCACATACCACGACAATAGCAACCGGTCAAACATATATAGATCAAAGATCCGATAAAGATGAACAATCTGATCAAGTATAGATCAAAATCCGATCAAGATTAGATCGGGTCACCACACACACATATGTTTTTGTTGTGTGTGAGTATACGTTTGTGTTGTGTGTGAGCTCCTGGACAGTAGCCACTAACACAATTAATCACCAAATGACTCAAAGGGCAAAAACTCCAAAGGGCAAAAACTCGAGTTATGAGTTTCTGGACTGTAGCCACTAACATAATTAAAGGGCAAAAACTCCAAAGGGCAAAAACTCAATTAATGCCAAATGACTCAATTAATGCCAAATGAAGGACGGAGTGATCAAAACGGAGGAAGGTGATAATAAAAAAAATAGACCACGTGTTTCATCATATTTAATCAGTAAAATATTAATTTATATAATTTTTATTTTATTTAAATTTTAAAATAATATTTAAATAAGCAATTTTTATTTTCTCTCTTCTACATCATTTATCAAATCTTACCTTAAATTCAAATCTTACCCCATCCTAAACCTCCTAATTTATAAACCACACACAAAAGTAAAACCCTGCTTCAAACCAAACGCACAAAGTCTTTCACCTTAATATTAGGATAAAACATTTTACTTTCATTTCCTTTCAAATTGAACCAAATAATACTTTATATTATTTTTATTTCATTTTTTTAATAAAATACTTGAGAATTCATTTTACTTTCATTTTATTTTCTTTAAACACTTCGAAAACACAGCTTAAAGAAAGAAAAAAAAGAGTAAAAAAAAAGTAAGAGAAATGATGATATCTTGAATTGAGTAATAAGTTATCGATACATAAAACTATAAAAGTAACCTCAGTCTCACCTTCACAAGTTGTATTGCTTTTGGGTCTTTGTAATTTTGTAAGTTGTTTTTCTCCTTGTTCATGAGTTTTAATACTATGTACTTCAACTGTTTGATAAAATGTCTCTAATAAATCCTTCTTCTTTGCACTGTTAGATATTATCACAACATGGGTTAGAATTAAATTAGTGACTTGATTGGGTTTGTTGGTATAGTAGTCTAATGGATCATATGTTTGTTATGTTTAGGGCGAATGCGTGTTGGTAGTTTGAAATGAGCTAATTTCATCAAATGATTTATCACCTAACTAGTCAATCTGATGAAAAAGATTAGTAAAATCAACCATTGGTTGTTGTAGGTTGTAGTTTGAGGTTGGTCCTAGTACCAGAGTCGTCCGTGTTGCGTTCTTGAAATTCCTACCATCTTCTTAGTTTATAATCATTTACACTCTGTTCTCGAGTTTCTTTTTAAAAGAATAGAAAGGGAGGGGATGGGAAGAGATGGGAAGGGATCATATGAGGAAGAAAGGCAAGTGTAGTAGTTCATGTTCTTTAGTTTATATCTTTAGTTGGAAGGAAAAGAAATGGAATATCACATAATTACTAAATTATCCCCAAATTATCCCATATTCTTTCTATCTCATGCAAGCTCGAGGGTGTTCACATGGCCTATCTAATATCATCGTACTTAAAAGTAAACTTATAATAAATATCCTGAACGCCTAACCATTGAATTATCAAGATTGTAAGGCATCTCACACTTGCGACAAGGATAGTCATTTAGGAGTTATGTAAATCATAGGTCACTTTTTGAAACAATTGGAGTCGCGCTGTTTGGGATTTGCTTAAGTACGAAAGTTGAAATTAAGTAGATAAGTGGCCAGTTTCAATCTCGCTGTTTGTGCAATAGTTGCAGACCTATAGCTCGCTGTTGGCACATTAACTTAAAGATGTGGTAATCTGTTTTAGATTTTTCAAATGTTGTTGCTATAGCACTTGTAGTTTCCCCTATATTTGTCTGCTGCTGTGGTGATTCTCATTACGTTGCTGATGTAGTATTTTTTGTTATCATTGTTGCTGTCATAATTAGATGTAGTTGCTATAGTTATAGGTTCTATTTGTTGTTGTACTGTATTAATTTGTAGCTAGTAGTGTCTATTTGTTTAGTATGATTGGTGTAGTTGTAAAGTTAATAAGTCTGTTCCAAAAGATAACCACTTGCTTATGTTATATAAGACTAGAACGGTAGCCGCGCAATGCGGCGGCGAGTACCTAATAACGAATTTTGAGACGAACAAATATTAATCTCTTACTCATTGTAAAGTTATAAAAAATCAAATTAAACAACCCACTAAAATTGAAAAAGACTAAAAGTTAATAAAAATATATCAAAATGGATATCGAATTAAAAAGCATAAAATTTTAAAAAATATAGTGAAATTAGATTACAAAAATAATAAATAAATAAAAAGATTTTTTAATTTAAAAGAAAAAATGTTATTTTAAAGACCACAAGTAGGACAATTACCACGAATACGTACATGTAGGTAGAGATTGGCATGATCTGTAATATTGTAGTCTGCAAATGTAAGTCCGTCCTCGAGGATGCGCCCTTCATTCTGGATCCAGTACTCCTTGTCCGTAGAGATGTGTCCCTGGTCATGGATCTTCACCTTCAAATTATGTATAGTGTCTGATCTGTCAACTTTCATGTAGAGGGTTTTTCCTTCTTGATTCATCAATTTCACAAATACTTTTATCTCCTCTCTCAACCTCAACTCGAGACGGAGGGTTGTCTCTCTTTGGATGTGGTAGCTCGCAAGTGTACGGTCATCTGCAAGCGTACGGTCAGCAAAAATCAACCTCTGCTGGTCAGGAGCAATTCCCTCCTTGCCCTGAATCTTGGTTTTCACATTGTTGATGGTGTCAGAGCTGTCGACTTCCAAGGGAATGGTCTTACCACAGAGAGCCTTTACGTATATTTGCATCATCTGTGGATTAAGAAGCACCATAAGAAAATCTAAACAATGCAGTTTTAATATATCCACTTAATAACTCCATGAAATATACTTGATGTATTTTTTTTGGTAAAGGGTTTTACCCCGGTAAATATAAATATACTTAAAGTAACATGTCAAATCTAATGAAGCATGAACATCTAATCAAAACAAACCAAATTATATTCCTTGTTCAATTGACATATAGGCCTTCCTTGCTGGTGTACTACTACTCGACTACTCGTGTATAATTATAATTGTAACTGCCATTTAAAAAATATAACAGTGACGCCTATCAATAGTATCTATATGCAATCATCACTCATCTAAACTGAACCATATCTTAAAGGAATCACGACACTCTTAATTAAAAAAATCAAGTCCAGTGTTCCTCGGTAGCTCAGTGGTAGAGCGGTCGGCTGTTAACTGATTGGTCGTAGGTTAAAATCCTACTTGGGGAGAATTTAGAGTACTGGCTTTTCTGACCTAGTGCCCCCTGTCCTCCTTAGTGGGAAGTTTCTTGTTGGTATTTCTTCCTCACTTTTGAATAGGTAAACTTGGTTCGTTCAATTCTTAAGGAGAAGAAGGAGGAGAATGATTGGGAAAACCGGAGTAGTCTCTTCATTAGCCACAAGGAATTAGTCTCCACTAGCCTCATTCCAAGAACGAACAAGAAAACGTCTTTATTTTTAAATCGAAAATATCTTTTTTTATATGTCTTTGGGTAGCCTGCTAGTTATTTTAATTGGGTTTGGGTCAGTATGTGGATTGACTCTAAAAAAAACTTTTAACCGAACAAACCGAATAACCCGATAACCGACCCAATGAACACCCCTAATGTTTGCCGATTTGTTTGTTTGCCTGCTTGTTTTGTCTTATGCTTGTCAGGGCCCTTTTGGGGTTCGTTTGGTTGCCTTGTGTTTCCTGTTTTGCTCCCCTTTTGTACCTTTTTTTTATGCCTTGGGCCCTTTCTCTATCTTGCTTTCGTGATTTTTATATATACATTTTACTAAAAAAAAAATCTAATAATATTAATAAATAAATTGGCGTTCTATTTCGTTTCTTCTCATTCTCTTAGCCGAAGGTCTACCTGGAAGCAGTCTCCCTAGCCCCGGGTTTTCCAAGAGTAGGGGCATGATCTGTCTACATCTCACCTCCCCATACAATCCTCTGGCGGGATTGGGTATCGTTGATGTTAGACTTTAACGCTCTGTTCTCGAGTTTTTTTTAAAGAATAGAAAAGGAAGTGAAGGGAAATCACAAAAATTTTGTGTTCTCAAGTTTTTTGTTAAGAAGGGATGGAAGAGGACGAGATGGGGAAAGAAAGGGAAGGTGTGGGCTTTTATGTGTAATCTTGATCACTCCAATTTTAGGATGATCAGGAGAGGAAGCATGCTATTAACAACATGGGCTTTTGGTCAATTACAATCATACCCTATTTTTTATATACACATTCTAACCTACTTCTACAACACAAGGACGGTATAAAACACCTGCAGTTCTTCAACAAAAATTCACCTATTAATGTACGTATTTCTTTTACTTGAGATTTGTTAATTTGACTTTTGTTAAATCTAGTAGCTATGTTATTTGTTAATTTGACTTCATGCATGATATTGAAAACCCTACTGCCCTAATCCATAATACATAATACCAGTAGTAACTAAACTGGTGTTTCTGAAAGAAACTAAACCTACGTGTAACCTCAGCAAAAAAACAAGATTGTCGTTGTTACAATGCAGCGATAATCATATGCAAGTGTTAAACACATCATTTGTTAATAAAAATAATATATATATAGACATCTAAGTTTCTGCAGTACAAGTGTTCAACACGGCACGTATCACCCCAAAGTATAAATTTTTTGTACTTTCGCTAGGGAGTAGGGACCGACATGACCAACAAGACAGGATATTACTACGTACAATGGTAGGAAAATGACAAACTGTTTTTTTTCATTGATATGTGAATGAAGCGATTAAAACTATTGTGGCAAATGAACACACTGTTGATCAATACTACCTCAAAGAAACAATGAGATTAAGTAACGAGACTATAGCTTCGATTGTATATGCTTGTTATAAGCTAAATCCAATTTATGGTAAAGACGCAGTAACTAAGGCTCTATCTGTGTCAAAAATTTAATTTAGGTACCAATGAATTAGCTGAACACCGGAGCATATGTTTGTATAGTAGTCGTATTGCAACCCAAAATTGACACGTCAAATTCTGCTTAATTGGTACTGAAATTATATTCCCATAAATAGGTAGAGCATTAGTTACCGCATGTTAATTACAAATTGAACTTAGCTTATAACAAAACATATACTACAATAGAGCATGAAGTCTGCAAATAACAAAACATATACAATATAGAACATGCAAGTGAGTAGTCTGCAGGTTGTTTTTCTTTTCAATTGCTATCTATCTATCTGTACTTACTTTATAAAGCATTTGGGACCTTCTTAAAATAGCAAGACTGAAAATTCAGACTTTTTTACCTACTAAATAAAGTACTAAATAAAGTAAGTTGTTGATATCTTCATCAACATTATATACTATAACCTTTTCTAACAACCTTTTGTAACAAACTTTTGTAACAACCTAAGGGCTGTGAATTTCACCATGTTGGTTGACAATGATTTTCTGTAGTTTTACTTAATAGTCGCAAGAAGTTTGAGAATGTTAATGAACTTCGTTTGTACATTATTTTTCGAAAATTTCATTATTTCATGTTCGAATGACTAAAATGGTGAAATGTGTTGAGGTGACAAATATAAAACGAGCCGATTTCCTGCAATTAGTTCTAGTATGGAATGAGGCGCGTGTGTCTCGCTGTTGGGCACCCGTCATAAAATAATCATACTGTGAAGATCATGTGTTTTCAAAAGATCAAAGGAAGGAATCTCAACCATTTATTCCACTTTCATCCAACGACTCTAATTAGTCTAGAGGCCCATTTTCGCCAAATACAAATCATCTTTTTTCCCCTTTTCATCTATTATTTCATAAAAAGTGTCGATCTAAATTAGGGAAAAAAATAATACTCTCTCTCCCCAGACACACAAACATACCAGGTATCAATCAAATCCACATTCATCATTAAATTCGTTCGAAAATTATTCAATTGCACTCAAATGCATCTCAGTATCTTTGTAATCGGACACAATTACGAAAAAGGGGAGCTCGAAATTCATTAATTATAAGAACTATGAACAATGGAGATTTGGAACGAGTTTCGAGTGATGGACAAGCTCTAGAAGGTACAAATGTTGACAAAGTTGAACGAGGTCAGATTTAAGTTGTTGAAATCGAGTTTGGAATCAGATTCGGAGTTGGGAGATGATGAAGTGTTGGTGGATGATTATATTCGAAGGATACAAATGAAGATGAAAGTGGTTATTTAGAAATGGAGGAGGTGAATCATCTATATGATACATTTGTGGTGATTTTTTAATGATAATTCTTTTTTATATTGTTTTTTGTTGGTAGATTTAGAAGGAGAAATGGAGAATGTACCTGAAATAGAGACGCACTGGTTTGCGATTGTTAATTTGGATACATGAAATTGATAAGGAAATGCACAGGCTTGTGCGATTGTTAATTTGGGTTGGAGCCAAGTTCAGGTAAGTTTTTGTTTGAATGTTATGCCTAGTAATTGATTATATGCTTGACGGAAATAAGAGTAGATGTAAGTAGTTGTAGTTTTATTTGTTTCATACAAGTGTTTAGTAATGTAGCACTAATTATTAAGAATATGAAAAAAGAAGATTTGCAACGAGTTTGAAGTATGCTACTGATCTGTTGAAAAGGTTTCATATGTCTAACTGTGAAGTTGAAGCCACACCAATGAACCCCGGTGAAAAGTTGCAGCTTAATGATGGAACACCAAAGGCAGATGGGAAATTCTTTAGAAGTTTAGTGGGTGGTTTAAACTATGTGACACACACAAGGCCCGACATTCCCTTTCCTATTATCTATGTTTTACAATTAAAAAGAGTACTTCACTACATTGCTGGAACAACAAATTATGGTATTTGGTACACTAATGTTCCAAGTTTCAAGTTAATTGGTTTTATAGATAGTGATTGAGCAGGGTGTTTGGATACGCGCAAGAGCACCTCTGGAAATATATTTAGCTTTGGTTCGGGTGCAGTAACTTGGAGCTCAAAGAAGCAAGAGACACATGCTTTGTCTTAACCATAGTCACATGGATCGCCAAACCTTAGGCGAATTTCGATCTGGTACGAGCGATCCCAATCGCGGTACGGTCGCGATCCGGATCGCCATGGATCGCGAACCAAAACCCATAAAGTGTCGTTCCCAATCGTACCCAATTGGCGTTCCCAATCGTACCGGATCGCGATCCAACACTTTGCAAATCGGCGATTTATAGGCCTCGAAAACGTGTCTGGCTACTATCTAATACGAAGTTTGTATTTACAATGCTCTTAAATGTGTTTTACTGGAAAGACTAAAGGTGTGTTTTCATGGGAACAGTAAATGTGTGTTTTCATTGGAGGAGTAAAGGTTTTTTAATATTTACAATGCACTACGGTTGTGCTTAACTCATGGAGAGAATGGGCTAAACAAGGAGATGAAAACACAAAAAAAAAATGGAGAACTTGTTGTTCATATGATTCCTTGTATGTTTGAACGTTTTGCAAAATGTTTTCCTTCAATTATGTTTTCCCTTTAATTACGTTTTCCTTCATCATTAGTTATTAAATCGAATGAAATGTTTTACGTTTTTATGTTTTATGTTTATTATTATTGTGCACGCCGTACCCAAGTATTTGGTACACCGAACCGAAATATAGGGTACACCGAACAGAAGCGTACCGAAATGAGCCTACCCCCCGTCGTACCGGATTTTGAGAAATAACGAACCGCGATCCCGTACCACGATCCCGTACCGAAGCGATCCCGTTCCATGTGACTATGGTCTTAACAGAAGCAGAATACGCAGCGGTAACTTTTGCGGCTCGACAAGCTACCAGAGATCTTCTGTGACAGAGATCTTGTTGATTTTAATTGTGAAGAAAAAGGAGCTACAGAGATCTTCTGTGACAACAGGTCTGCAAATGCAATGACAAAAGACCCAGCTTTTCATGCAAGGCCTAAGCACATAGATGTGCAACATCACTTTATTCGACACCTTGTTGCTGATAACAGAATTGAGATGCAGTATTGCGGTACAAGTGAGCAAACCGCTGATATCTTTATAAAGTCTCCCCCGCTTGCCAAACACCAGTATTTTATGTCTCAGTTGTTGTTTAGTAATAAATTAGAATGCCAAGAGTGTTTAGGAGTTATGATTTGATAGGCTATATGTATGTGTCTTGTTGTGCTCCTGAATCATAATAAAATAAACCATTCTCTGCTCCTTTATTCCAACACCATTACAAGATCATAAAAAAATTACAATTTCTCTACCATCCTGAACCTCATAGCTATCTGGGTAAGTTTGTTATCCTCGTCCTCAAGAATAGGTTTAGTAGTTTTAGCATAAATTGTTTACCTACAGCATCCTCACTGGAGGTATTAGCATTCAGAGACTCGATAATCATGTTTTCACTAACATAACATTCAAAGTAACATGTTCATTTACCATACATTTAGTAACTTGATATACATACCTTGGTGACGGAAGGAAATTCACTACCTTTATCTTCATTAAAATCCTTACGACTCTTATCTCCCTAATCACTCACATCCTTATTTGTTGCCAAACACTCCTTTTTCCACCATTTCCACAATTTCCCCATCCTCAAACATTGAATTATCCTTTCCAGCCCTAGATCATTCATTATTAACTTTCACAGATTCAGTTTTGCCCCTTCTGGCTAGCCAAATCGGCAACATGATCAGCAAACCAGATTGGAAACTTTTTTTGCCTTTTTTTAGAACGGCATGTTAGTGGTTAGTGGATTGAGTCGTGCAGTGACATCCAAGCGGGCATTATGCCTTCCTCAAACCCTCTCCTAGTTATAGTTGAACTCCTTATCCAAGCGGGCAGTATGCCTTCCTCAAACCCTCGCCTAGTTATAGTTAAACTCCTTATCCGCTTCGCTTGAGAGAAAAAGCCCTTGGCAGGTCTTGAACCCAATTTTTTTTGGAAACATCTGCCTTTGCACTCGAGGGCCAATCTCCGTCCGGCCCGAGGAAACCTTTGCACGCCTCCGTTACCTCCCCCAAGGAAACCACCCTTGGTGACCACTAAAAGTACAATTATTATGAAGAAATACATAATTAAGGTACTTATTTGATACACAGAATAGCATAAAATTTAAACCTCAATTTTGGCGCCAAAAACCAAAATTGTGGGTTTTCAAATCTATACCCTAAAATTAACAATTAGACCAATCAATGGATGTAGAATCACACGCTGAAAGATACAACCCAATACAAAAAGCTAGCAACACTTATTTTTGAATTCCATATTTTAGCGCCAAATCGCCATACTGGTGGTTTTTGCAATAAGCACTCAATACTGCTAAAATGGGAACCGGGGTGTTCTGATCCCAAGTCTAGAAACAGAATTGAAATTAGATCACAATTCGAGAAGAAATTGGAGTTTTAATCAACTAACAATGGTGGAAAGTGGTTATGGAAAGAGAGGGTTTGTTATAGAGAGTAAGAGACAAATATTTGGAGTGGTCACGGCTATGTTGATCACAGTTGACACCCTTCATTTTTCTTTTTCGGGCCCAAACTACCGCTCCAAGTGTTGAAATCTGATACCGGTTAATACGAACCCATCTCATATCGGTTTATAAGCTAAGTATAAAAATCACTCCTAAAATTTAGCTCAAAACAGGAAGGGACGCCTATACCTCATATACCATCAACAAATCCCATGTCTGATGTGGGATTGTAACATGCCGCAAAACGGATACCCTGCTAGTATTGAAGGATTATAGCGGTACAGATTACTGTGCAGTATTGAAGGATAAAATTACAGCACTGTAGTAGTGCATTGGGCCTTTTTAACTTGAGTAGTACTAATGTGTAAGATTGCTAGTGTGAGTGTTTCATATGGTTGCCTTCATATATTCTTTTCTAGATTATATACTTTTGTCATTTTTTCGGAGAGTTTGAACATGAAAAGAACTTTTTGTAGAATTTAAGGTGATAATGTATTGTGGTCTATCTAGACTAAAGATTAGTTCATGATTGAAGTACCTTTTGTGTTTTCATTTTGCCTATCAAAGCTTGTCCCGTGAATCACTGTTTGTTTTTTCTTCTCTTTTTTTGAATTCAGTAAACATATCCAAATTAGGAAGTGAAGTACAAAGATTTAGTACTGCTGCAGCACTTGAAGAACCGATCACTCCACCTGTTAAAGTCAATTACAAAGATTTAGTACTGCTTCTGATTAATGGGAAATTTGTTGATTCGGCGTCCGGTAATCTTTTGCTTAATTTGTCCATTTAAAAGTAATTTGAATGCATATTATCTAATAATGCTAACAAATAGTAAAAATATTCTACTTTGAGTTCAGGGAAGACATTTCCAGTCTTGGATCCAAGGACTGGTGAAGTGATAGCTGATGTAGCTGAAGGGGACGCGGAGGATATCAATCATGCAGTTTCTGCTGCTCGTAAGGCATTTGATAAAGGCCCGTGGCCTAGAATGACTGCTTATGTAAACGTCATTTCTTACAGTTTCTTTATTTGTAAATATACATTTTTATTCATATCTGTAACTTTCTTTTTAAATGTTACAGGAAAGGTCGCGTATATTACTGAGGTTTGCTGATTTGGTGGAAACACACAATGATGAGTTAGCAGATCTTGAGTCATGGAACAGTGGGAAACCTTATGAACAGTCTGCCAAGATTGAAGTACCAGGGTTTGCACGTTTATTTCGATATTAATCATGTAAAACACGACCTAATCCGACATGTTTGGCTCAACTTTATCTAGGGTCAATGCTGTTGTGCTGGTTCTCGTACATTCGTTCATGAGCGTATACACGATGAGTTTTTAGAGAAAGCAATAGCACGTGCTCAGAGACGCACTGTTGGTGATCCTTTCCGGAAGGGCATTGAACCAGGCCCTCAGGTAAGACTGTTATTATGATAGTAATAATATTCTTTTTGTAAAGCCATCTTGAAGGTTTATGCATTTGAATACATTTCAGATGATTTTCAAATGGTTTTACCCCCTGGATTACTTGACCTATATCCTTTTGGTCATATATATCGGCTCGATCAATCTGACCTGTTACAGATATACATCTCAAATCGACCCATTTGTATATAAAACGGTTAAAAAGCTACACCTCCTTTCTATGTATATGTGAATGATTAAGAACCTTGCAATATATTTCAGATTGACTCGGAGCAGTTTCAGAAGATTTTAAAATACCTTAAATCTGGCATCGAAAGCGGTGCTACCCTTGAATGTGGAGGTGATAGGTTCGGCTCCAGAGGTTACTACGTCCAACCAACTGTATTCTCTAATGTTAAAAGGTAGTATTATACCTAAAAAAAACCTCTGCTACTACTTTATAGTTGACCAACATCAAATGTATAACTATCTTGTCAAACAGGACGATATGCTGATAGCGCAAGATGAGATCTTTGGTCCTGTTCAAACAATCCTGAAATTCAAGTAAATCCCAAATCGTCACTATAATTTATTCTTTATCATGAACCTTTAACACATGTTTGATGAATCTCATAATTTGTATTATATGCTACAGGGAGGTCGATGATGTGATAAAAAGGGCTAATGCGACAAAATATGGACTTGCAGCTGGTGTCTTCACCAACAACATTGATACTGCTAATAGATTGACTCGAGCATTGAGAGTTGGGACAGTTTGGGTTAATTGTTATAATGTTTTTGACGCAGCAATTCCGTATGGAGGGTATAAGATGAGTGGCAATGGAAGGGAGAAGGGCATATATAGTCTTGACAACTATTTACAAGTGAAGGCTGTTGTTACCTCGTCGAAAAATCCGGCTTGGTTGTAACTTACTCTTTTGGTGTAATATGATGTATTACATCGGATGTTGTAACGAGAACGTGAATAAATATATGGTTGTTTCTGGCTTGTTATCCTATTGAAAATGTGATGAGGTTTTCTCAGTAATTTCTATTTCTGGCTTGTCATCCTATCTTGAAAATAATCCATTAAAGAGCTGTTAACTGACTATACAATATAAGGATTTTTTTCCAGGAAAGATATATGTTAGCTTCTTTCCATCTTTTTTCTTCAACTATGCGGATTCTTGTATAAAATCTACCGGGGACTTGTGCAAAACTCCGTATGAGATTTTATAAACCTTAGAACCAAACTCCAACTTAGCGTACCCACTTGAGGTGGATAGATTCAGTATGGTAGTTGGTATAGTGTTGCCTGGTTTATATCCCTGTCCAAACCATGTTTGTAATCTATTCCACTAAACGCGAAGTTCTAGTTCAATGCACTGTCTTGTTCGAGAAGAAGATACATTTATGTTTTTTTATTCTGTACTAAGATCTAGTTCATGCTGTACTTTTGCGTTATTGAAACTTTGCATTTTATACAATTTAAGTAAGCTAACCAATGTTTAAAATCTGTACAATAGCAAAATCTAAACAGAAGTCCAGGTTCAAGAAGGATCCAGCATTCAACCCAAAATTTCCTGTAGCTAGTGTTTACACATGCATTCCGGGACTGGAAATGTTATTACATCTCGGTCTCTCCTTTTTTCCCTCAGCTGTGGCTGCCCCTTGAAATTCTTCAACATTGTGACAATCTTTCTGTGTCCCACATTTGCCCGATAACCGTTCAAAAACACAAAGAAGAAAAATCCAAATCATGTTTACCATAAGCCATAAACTTGTAAAGATTCTGATACAAGATACCTGCAAGGCTCGGACCATATGACCATCATAAGAAGGCAGGAAAACGTCACTACTTAGTGATACTATATAATCAATTGCTGTCAAAATAGCAGTTGTGTTCTTGTATGGGTTGAGCTCATCATTTCGAGCCAACATCTCTTTTGTAACAACATTAACGAATTCAGACTTCAAAGGAAGAATGGCTCGATCACCCCCAAATGGCTCTCCACCTGCAATATATACTCGAGAATCCTCTGTTGCCCCTGATTCTTTAAGAAGTCTGCATTTTTTTTAATAGAACCGTTGTATAATTGAAGGTGTCTGTTTTTCTATTAGGAAAAAAGACTGGAAAGCGAGACTTATACGCAACCATGAAGTTTGGAAAGGAGTTTAAGAAACAAAAGGTACCAGAATGAATCGAAGCCTACGTGGACTATAAGATACTAAAAAGAGTACTACTAGAACTCCGAGAATTCAAACAAAGCCAAGGCCTACAACACCAGTGAATATTTCACATCAGATGTCATCATTATTCACACCCTTTAGTGGCCTCAACGTTCGAGAAGACTTTGGTGAGACTATAGAGGCTGATATCGAGAACCAAGTTATAGTTGTCCAAACCGTTCATAAAGATGATAATAGAGAAGAATACAGCACAAATTTTCTCATGCCACTTCAAGGAGGAGGACAAAGCGAGATTAAGTTTTTTGAGAGTCTTGATGAAGAGCTTAACAAGGTGAATACTTTCTATAGGGACAAGGTAGAGGAAGAGTTTCAGGAGGCTGCTTCGTTAACTGAGCACATGAATGCTTAACAGCGTTGCAGATCAAGGTATATCAATCATCAGATACAAGTAGTAGCTCGACCGAATCTCCGCAAGTTAACTCTCCAAGCAGAATAGATCCATTAGGTATGTTTCTTATGCATATAACAATGAGTTGCATAATTATCAATCTAGATCTAAAATTGTATATAAAATTAAGATATTGGAGAGAACATACATACAGATTCAAACATAAATGAAACACATCCTTCGAATATCCTTGACCATGTGAGGATGAATAATACCCGTGAAGACCCGAAGTCAACCATGAGAAGTGTTGTTTATCATTCGAAGTACAAGAATTTAAAGTTTAAAAAGGCGGAGCTACAAGAAGCGGAAGGGCGGCTGAAAGTTGCGTTTATTGAATTTTACAGCAAACTTCTTCAACTCAAGCGTTATAGTGATGCAAATCTCAAAGCCTTCTCGAAGATATTGAAAAAATATGAAAAGGCCAGAGAACTACTGAAATACTCGAAGCCTGTTAACATTTTACTTTTTCAGTAAACAAAATGACTTATGAGTATGGCACCCATACTGACAAGTCATTTTTTTTAGTGAAAAAGTAAAATAATAAGAGGCTTCGAGTATTTTCGTAGTTCTCTGACCTTTTCATATTTTTTTCAATATCTTTGAGAAGGTTTTGAGACTTGCATCACTGTAACGCTTCAAAGTAGTTTGATGTAAAATTCAATAAACGCAACTTTCAGCCGCCCTTCCGCTTCTTGAAGCTCCGCCTTTTTAAACTTTATATTCTTGTACTTCGAATGATAAACAACACTTCGAATGGTTGACTTCAGGTCTTCACGGGTATTGTTCATCCTCACATGGTCAAGGATATTCAAAGGATCTGTTTCATTTATGTTTGAATCTGTATGTATGTTCTCTGCAATATATTAATTTTATATACAATTTTAGATCTGGATTGATAATTACACAACTCATTATTATACGAGTAAGAAACATACCTAATGGATCTATTCTGCCCGGAGAGTTAACTTGCGGAGATTTTGTCAAGCTACTACTTGTATTTGATGATTGATATACCTTGATCCGCAATGCTGTTAAAACATTCATGTGCTCAGTTAACGAAGCATCCTCCCGAATCTCTTCCTCTACCTTGTCCCTATAGAAAGTATTCACCTTGTTAAGCTCTTCATCAAGACTCTCAAAAAACTTAATCTCGCTTTGTCCTCCTCCTTGAAGTGGCATGAGAAAATTGGTGTTGTATTCTTCTCTATTATCATCTTTATGAACGGTTTGGACAGCTATAATCTCGATATCAGCCTCTATAGTCTCACCAAAGTCTTCTCGAACGTTGAGGCGAGTAAAGGGTGTGAATAATGATGACATCTGATGTGAAATATTCACTGGTGTTGTAGGGCCTTGGCTTTGTTTGAATTCTCGGAGTTCTAGTAGTACTCTTTTTAGTATCTTATAGTCCACGTAGGCTTCGATTCATTCTGGTACCTTTTGTTTCTTAAACTCCTTTCCAAACTTCATGGTTGCGTATAAGTCTCGCTTTCAAGTCTTTTTTCCAAATAGAAAAACAGACACCTTCAATTATACAACAGTTCCACGCTAGCAAGTGAACCTCAAACAATTTGTACAAATCAAAACACAGAATCACAGAATGTAAGCCTAAAAAACATGATTACTTATGTTAAAAGGCTCAAATATTGAGTACTAGCTACTTATTCCGTAGTGAACTATCAGGCATGCACGTGAACCTTTTTAGTAACGACTGGCACTATTATTATGCAGTCAGATTCGTCTCAGCATCATCAATACAATGTGTGATGCACCACAAATCAGGGGATATTTTCCATCTAAATAAGCTACTAATTACTAAAGGTTCACTCAAGTACATATCCTAGTTCCTCAATCAATTCCAAATTACAAAGAAATCGACGTGTTTAGTGAAATGAAAAAACTCGTACCTAATGCAAACCCTAAGCCTAACACCCGAAAAACGAAAAAACAACTAGCTAGGTCATTGTGCATATTAGTAACTGAAGAGCATATTGATGGTTTAAGATCATCATAACAATTATAAAAACCCTAACATAGATCAAAGAGCATACAACGGAAGCAGATTAACAAGATCTTTAAATAACACAATTATAATTAATCAAGGCTAGGGTTACATACCTTTTCCTTAGCAGTACGATCACCGGTAAAAATAGATCAAGAACACCACCAGGATGTAATCTAAAATAAGATCACACCACGATCTTGTACACACGTGATACGATGAGCTAATCGTGAGTCTAGCACGAACAGAACCGAGCCTTCCAAGCCTATGGAAGATCTACCCAACAACCCTAGAGAGGGGCTAGGACTAGATCTAAAATAGCTTATAGAAAATCAAAGGTAAACCCTAATAAGGGTGTGTTTGGCCGGCGGTTAAGAGCAAAGAGAAGAGAGAATGGAGTGAAAAATTATGAAGCCTTAGGTGTGTTTATATAGCCCTTGGAAAACCTATCTTCCAAGTTTAAACAAAAGATAAAGCCAAAAAATTTTCTTCCTTATCCCTTTCTTTGATAAAATCCGGATATACACATGTGCTAAAAGGGGTTTCCGGAACTTTCTGACACCTTCTTTTAGCTTCTTTAATATTCTTTAACGATCGTTTAATACTTAACTTTTAATTACTTAACGATCGTTAGCCACAGTTTGATTTAATAAATATAATAAATATATTTAATAAATAAATTAACTCTTCACGTAATGTGTGCAATCCCGTGATCTCGAGTTCGAACCTATCACACGACTATCGATTTTAAAGTCCATAAACTTTCAGCTCCCACTTGGACAAAATTCGAATGTCGTGATCACATTGATTAGCGTCTAGTTACACTAACAATGTCACTAGTACAACTCGAGTAAGGCTTCTTGGACAAAACCTTTTAATGATATATAATCATTATTATTATCCTCTCATTTCAAATACATTGTTAATAAGGATATGGATCTTAGTCATTCCTTCATTAACTATTCTGTTTCTCGTTTACGGATATAGCAAGATTACCAAAACATATTTGGGTGTGGCCACACAAACATCTTACTACTCCCCCGAGGGGCCCAGTTGTATTTATACTTCAAATAATAATTTGAAGGAAACGAATCCTATTTCGACTACAAGCAAAACACATGAACTTCGCAACACTTCTGAAAATAACCCTTATGACTACCAGTTACGTTTAGCGTTAGGTTACCTTACAGAAATACACTATATTCAATGCAGTTTTCTGGCATCTCAGGTCTAAGGATAACTATTTATGATTTACTTAATGACAAAGATCCATAAAGTAAAATCACATAGTTGGGATAAGTCCAATATTTGATCCATCAAATATCATCCAAAATTGACCAATATACTTTCAAGTATACTCTGTCACTATTTTGAATTGTCTTAATTTAATAATACTCCCATATTATTAATAGACAACGGACATTTAGAAACATCAAAATGCTCATGGATTAAAACATGTAAAATAGGATACAAAATCAAATAACAGAAAAATAAACGAAATCCAATCTTTATTTCATCAATTCAATAATGTCTTACATCCTTTATCCAAATACTAATCAACAGATTTATTGCATGAATTCGCTAGCTAGTTGCAGCCCAATTGCCTTGGCATGCTTAACTACCTTTGGCCTAGACAAAGCCTTAGTAAAAGGATCAACTACGTTATCATCTGTGTGAACTTTTATTAATTTTATTTCTCGAGCTTCCACTTGTTCTCGAACGTAGTGATATCTACGTTTAAAGTGTCTGGCGCCCTTCATGACTCCAGGGTCATTGGCGAATATTATTGCCGCAGAATTGTCGCAATATATATCAATAGGTTCTTTAATTGAAGGCATCACTCCAAGATCTCCAATAAACTTCCTAATCCAAACAGCTTCCATTGCAGCTTTTGAAGCGGCCATGTACTCAGATTGAGTCGCATGCATAGCAATGGTTTTCTGCTTACTGCTCTTCCAGTCAACTGCTCCTCCATTGATGACAAACACGTAACCCGTCTGAGACTTCGTATCGTCTTTATCACATTGCCAGGACGCATCACAGAATCCTGTTACATTCAATTCTGTGTCTGGTTTACCCCCGAATACCAAAAACATATCTTTCGTACTTCTTAAATACTTCAGAATATGCTTAACAGCAGTCCAGTGGGACTTGCCTGGATTCTGTTGGTATCTACTGACCAAGTTCTGAGCAAACGCCACATCGGGCCTTGTGCATCTTACAACATACATAATAGATCCTACAGCCGAAGCATAAGGCACCTTCTTCATGTAAGCCACCTCTTCAGGTGATGATGCATCTTTCTCATGACTTAACTCATGCTTAACCTCCATCGGTAAGAAACCTTTCTTAGAGTTATGCATGTTATATTTCTTCAATATCTTATCAATATAAGCATCTTGGCTAAGACCAATTAACCGTCTACTCCTATCTCGATAGATCTTAATTCCCAGAATATATGCAGCATCTCCCAAATCTTTCATAGAAAAACATTTACCAAGATAATCCTCAACTTCCTTAAGTCTTGGAATGTTACTTCCCATGATCAATATGTCATCGACATATAGAATTAGGAACACTACATTACTCCCACTAGCTTTGCGGTATACACATGGCTCATCACGATTTTGAATAAATCCAAACTTTTTTATTTCTTCATCAAATCGCTTATTCCATTGACGTGATGCTTGCTTCAAACCATAAATGGATCTTTGAAGTTTGCACACACGCTTTGGATATTTAGGATCAACATACCCTTCCGGTTGCTGCATATAGATGTCTTCATCTAAGCGACCGTTCAAGAAGGCAGTTTTAACATCCATTTGCCATATCTCATAGTCATAGTATGCTGCTATAGCTATGAGAATCCTAATAGCTCGTAAGTCTGCTACAGGAGAGAATGTCTCCTCGTAGTCTATGCCAAAAGTTTGAGTAAAACCTTTAGCCACTAAACGTGCTTTATAGGATTGTACATCACCATCCATGTCAGTTTTCTTCTTATAGATCCACCTATTTTTCACTACTTTAGCATTTTTAGGCGCGTCCACAAGAATCCAAACATCATTGATTTCCATGGATTTCATTTCCTCATTCACCGCAACTATCCATTTTGACTTTTCTGGATCAGACATTGCGGATCGATAGTTAGCAGGTTCACCAAGATCCCCTACTTCCTCCTCATCATCCTCTATGTATAGACATAGTTTGTCCGGCGCACGTATAGCCCTTTGAGACCTACGTGGAGGAATTAATTCCGGTGGAACACTCAGACTTTCTGGTTCTACAGGAATTTCATCGCTAGTATTTTCAGAAGGCAATGTATCTTCTTGAATTTCTTCAAGAACATAATTTCTCCCACTGAATTCTTAATTTACAAGATCATTTTCAAGGAAGTCTCCATACCGAGCCACAACTATCTTGTTCTCAGCCGGATAATAAAAGTAGTAACCCATAGTTTCCTTAGGGTAACCTACAAAGATACATTTTACTGAGCGTTGTTGGAGTTTATCTCCAGAGTCACGTTTCACATACGCCTCACAACCCCAGACTTTCAAATAAGACAAATATGGCATCTTGCCATGCCATAGTTCATATGGTGTCTTATCAACCTTCTTTGTGGGAACCATATTCAGAATACGAACAGCAGTTTCAAGAGCATAATCCCAAAAAGATAATGGTAAAGTTGTAAGATTAAACATAGACCGTACCATATCTAATAATGTACGATTTCTCCTTTCAGATACACCATTTTGTTGTGGAGTATACGGAGAAGTAAGTTTCTGAACAATTCCATTCTTACTTAAATAATCTTTAAACTCTTGACTTAAATATTCACCACCACGGTCAGAACGAAGAGCTTTAATCTTCTTTCCCAGTTGTAACTCTACTTCGGCTTTAAACGTTTTGAATGTTTCAAATACCTCATGTTTATGTTTAAGCAAATAAACATAACCATAACGGCTATAATCATCCGTAAACGTCAAGAAGTAGCTAGCACCTTTCCTTGACACATGTCTAAGTTGTCCACACACATCAGTGTGTATTAGACCAAGCAGTTCAGTAGCCCTTTCAATATTGCTATTAAAAGGTTTCTTGGTCATCTTCCCAGAGATACAAGATTCACATTTATCAAATGATTCATCATTGATACTTTCCAAAAGCCCATCACGTTGAAGCTTTTGTATGCGAGTCTTCCCAATGTGGGCAAGTCTACAATGCCAAAGATAAGAAGAGTTCTTGTCTAACTTACTCTTCTTATTCATGCTAAAACCATAATTATTTTTCCTCTTGGGATTTATATCATGCATGTTAATTTCAAAAACACCATTCACAGAAATTGCATCAAAATAGAATAAACCATCTTTGAAAACAGAAATTCTATTATTATCAATCGTGTGAGTAAATCCAAGATCCAACATACTAGAAAAGGAAATAACACCCCTAACAATTGTAGGTGCATAATGACAATTATTTAAAGACAGTACTAAACCCGAAGGTAAAACTAATTTAAATATTCCTATAGCTTCAACTGCTGCTTGTGCGCCATTGCCCACTTGTAGAAATTGTTCCCCATAGGTAAGTCTCCTCTTCAACTCAAATCCCTGCAGGGTATTACAAATATTAATACCACATCCCGTATCATATACCCAGGAGTTTGATTTGTATGAAAGATTAAATAACTCTATCATAAATAAGTTACCTGAAGATGGTGCTGCAGCAACTTGCTCAGCCTTCTTCTTATGTTCTGCCATTTCATGGAGATAGAGAGAGCAATTCCTCTTCCAGTGTCCAGTCATCTTGCAGTGGTGACAAGTCTCATCTTTCAGAGATTTCTTAGCAAAGTTATGCTTCGGTTTTGATGTAGTCGCAACTTGCTTGCTCTTATCAACCTTGCCTTTGCCTTTCTGCTTCTTATTCCCTTGCGGTTTTGGTTTCGACACTCTACCCTTTTGTACATAAAGTACTTGAGGAGTAGCAGTGGGTGCCTTATCTTTCAAACCCTTTTCAAAGTCAATGAGCATTGCATGCAAATCATTAACTGTCTTTCCCGTGCAATGCATATTATAGTTACGAACGAAATCACCGAAGTACTTATTAAGGGACCTATTGATCAAGTTAATAGCCATATTAGGATCGAAGGGTTGTCCTAGTGCGATGAGTTGTTCCATATAACCCCTCATCTCCATGTAATGTGCACTTACGGACTTTCCAGGAGCTTGCTTGCAACTATGTAGAGCATCAACCAGATCATAGATCTCTACAGCTTGTGGCGTTTCATACACTGCCTTGAGTTCATCAAGCATCTGCTTAGGATGAAATAGCTCATACTTCCTTTGAAGTGATGGAGCCATTCTCCCTAACATTACAGCAGCCACCTCATGGTGCTTCTTATCGTTAGCAGCGTGTTGAAGCCTTTCCGCATCAGTTGCTCCTTCAGCAAGATCCTCCGGAAAAGGAGTTTCCAAGATATTGATGGTACCCGCTGCTCTCAGAACAATTCTTAGTGAGCGGTACCAATCATTGAAATTTGGGCCAGTAAGTTCAGGTCGTTCAAAAAATGCTTTGAACGCCGAGCTTATTGTCAGATTGTTTTCGGGTTGAGCCATTTCTACATAAATAAGTTCAAACATTAGTATTTTCGATAATAAAATTCAAGAAAATAAAATTACCCCGGTAATAAAACCATAGTATTTTCCTTGAAAAACTAGAATCCATATTGACATAGATTTATCACATCAGTTGATCTGCTAGTGACAAATGTATTCAACACAGTAACTTGTCGAACAATAATTGCCAAATCATATTGCAATTTCTAGATATGTCAGGGATTTACATTGCCAAAAACTTTTGCATTGTAAACATGTTTTATCCCTTCTTTATGCCTTAAGTTTCCAGTTCTCACTGAGTAACTCAATTAAGTCGACTAATCTAAAGAACGTAAAACCTTCATGTGCAATCTTATTCAGTCATGAAGTTTTCTCTCCATTACAACATCGTCTGATATCTTATATGACGACAATTGTAACTTCAAGTGTTCGTCAATTAGAGGGCATATGACTTAAATTTTTAGGGTATAGATTTTGGTGTCAAAATCATGTATGGAGAAGCATGCATACATCTCCATAGCATAAGTTTAATAAAACGTTTAGTAAACTTTTTGGTGAGACTAAAAGTTCATCATATATTTGCAAGTTGAGGTATTGGTTAAACCAAACAACCTTAAAGAATTATACCAATAACAACCGTAGGTAATTCCAATTTTGACGCACAGGCGAGCCGGGAATTTGGTCAGCGTAAAAGCATAGCACCTCCTTCCTTAACCGGGTACTTGACCAGCGGTGCGTTATACCCACTTTATAGTTTGTCAAATATGAGTAGGCCGTTAAGTTGCTATTGCAATTCTAATCAACACAAATCATATGTAACTTAGACCTCAAAATAATTCATTAATTTTGATAGGATTTAGTCCATATTATTTTTTCTTAAAAAAAATTACCCTTGTTTACAACATACAATGTTAAAAACGCATGAAAACAAGTAGTAAAAAAAAACTAAATCAAATAGCCACATGCATAACAATTTATTCAAAGAACATCAAATCTAGGGTTTTTATGAACATAAAAAGTCTTCCCTAATTTTAAAACTTTGAATCAAATAAAGCAAATAGCAATCAAAATTATATGATCCGTAAAAACATGCATGTTTATTACGGATCTTCCATATTCTCTTAACAATTAAAAAACTACTACGGATCGTAACCACACATGACATAACAATTAATTCATGCATATATCTAAAGTTAATTACCATGTAATTTTAGGGTTTACAAATTTTTTTTTTTTTTTTTTATAAAAAAAACGGCAAAGCCATTTTAAAAAAAAAAAAAAAAACCCCTAATTTTTATAAAACCTAAAAAACAACATGTAATTTTAACACAAATCAATATTAGTTAAAAAAACTTTAGATCTTGATAATTATAATCATGTTAAAACGGCTCTGATACCACTGATGGTTTAAGATCATCATAACAATTATAAAAACCCTAACATAGATCAAAGAGCATACAACGGAAGCAGATTAACAAGATCTTTAAATAACACAATTATAATTAATCAAGGCTAGGGTTACATACCTTTTCCTTAGCAGTACGATCACCGGTAAAAATAGATCAAGAACACCACCAGGATGTAATCTAAAATAAGATCACACCACGATCTTGTACACACGTGATACGATGAGCTAATCGTGAGTCTAGCACGAACAGAACCGAGCCTTCCAAGCCTATGGAAGATCTACCCAACAACTCTAGAGAGGGGCTAGGACTAGATCTAAAATAGCTTATAGAAAATCAAAGGTAAACCCTAATAAGGGTGTGTTTGGCCGGCGGTTAAGAGCAAAGAGAAGAGAGAATGGAGTGAAAAATTATGAAGCCTTAGGTGTGTTTATATAGCCCTTGGAAAACCTATCTTCCAAGTTTAAACAAAAGATAAAGCCAAAAAATTTTCTTCCTTATCCCTTTCTTTGATAAAATCCGGATATACACATGTGCTAAAAGGGGTTTCCGGAACTTTCTGACACCTTCTTTTAGCTTCTTTAATATTCTATAACGATCGTTTAATACTTAACTTTTAATTACTTAACGATCGTTAGCCACAGTTTGATTTAATAAATATAATAAATATATTTAATAAATAAATTAACTCTTCACGTAATGTGTGCAATCCCGTGATCTCGAGTTCGAACCTATCACACGACTATCGATTTTAAAGTCCATAAACTTTCACATATATCCAAAACCAGCACTGATCAATCCGCCTTTGTGTGGTTATTGAACACATTGGTGCTTATTTAAGCTTATATGTGGCTGCTTATAAGCTTATCTTAGGAGAAATCAATTCGTAGATTATTTTGTTATTTGTTGGAAACAAAATTGTTTGGAACTTTGCATTCAGTGACGTCTATAACTCTATCTCATAGTATTTGTTAGCGTTATAAATTACCTCTATGTCGGGCAGAATATGAAGATGCAATCGACAGAAAAAGGTACAAATCCCTAATCGATTCCCGATTAGTTTTATTGAAAGAATGATGTGTTTCTTGTTTTCCCCCTCACCTCACCTCACCTCCTTTTATAGTGGTGAGGGAACCGACTATTACTTGGGCTTGTTGTAGGATTAAAGTCCTATGACTTAGGATCTGGTTTCGATATATAATGTCTGTCTTATGGAAGTTCAAAATTTTCCTTTTTTTATGGAAGTTGATAAATATAAGAATGATTTACTGAGAAATTTTGGGCTTCTTGTTCACCAATTTGTGACTTGTGATTCTGCATTTGATGTTTACAGAGAGCGAAAGAAAGTGAGAGAATAGTAAAAGTTGAGAATGACAACAAAAGTGTAGTTTTAGTCAAACGAGCATAGAGAAGTTTGGTTTAGTGGTCGAATAGTAAGAAACTGTTATGGGACACGTGTCTTATTTGAAGGCTATACAGTAATAAGAGGGGTTTGATATATGAAAAAAAAAATTTGTGATTAATGTTTTGTGCCGTGATTTTATATAGAAAAATGTATATCTATTTGGTGAATTAGATTTTTACGTATTTTATATGTTAAAATATAAAGTTTAGATAGGTGTCTCACGACTGCATGTGATACTTATAAATTTTTTGATTTTACATAAAAAAAAGAGTAAATTGTAAAATACATTTTTGGTTTAAACTTTTCATATGATACATTTTTGATTGAAAGTATTGACAATATATACTATTTGTTAGTCAAACATTTGACAAAATACATCTCTCAGGACTAACGATGCAAACATTTTATTATCTTTAAATGAGAGATGTGTTTTGCAAAAAAATTTGTCTTATCAGTGATGTATTTTGCAAAAAAAAAAAAAATCGAAAAAATTATATTTTTTTTCAAAAAAAAGTTTTGACTTTCTTTGCAAAAAAGTTTTATTGTTTTCCAAAAAAAGGTTTTGGAAAAGTTTATTTTCTTTTTTTTCTAAAAAAAAAGTTTAGTTTCTTTTAAAAAAATGTTTTAAAAAAATTAAAATTTTAAAATAATTAATATATATATGTTTTTCTTAGAATTTTTTTAAAAAAGGTTAAAAAGAATTCTACCAAAAATTAAAATTATTTTTCTAACTTTTTTCCGGAAAAATTGTTCTTTTTTCTAAAAAAAAGTTTTAGTTTTCTTTTCGAAAACTTACAAAAAGATCAACTAAAAACAATTAACGAAATTATTTTTTCTTCGAATATTTTTAAAAATAAGTTAAAAATAACTAAATATTTTTCTTTCAAAAAATAAAATTTAAATAAAATTTAAAAGTTTTAAAACATTTTTTAAAAAACTAAAAGTTTTCTGTCAAAAAGATAAAAACAATTTTATTTTTTAAAAGAAAAACGTTTAATTTTTTTTGTTAAAAAACATTAAAAAATTTTGTTGGAATTATTTTTAACCTTTATAAAACAATTCAAAGGAAAACATAAATATGTTAATTATTTTTAAATTTTAATTTATTTTTTTAAAGAAAACTAAACTTTTTTTAGGAAAAAAGAAAAAAAAATCTTTATTAAAACTTTTTATATGAAAAAAACTAAAAAACATTTTGCAAAGAAAACCAAAAAAAATTTCGTAAAAAAACCAAAAAAAAATTCGAAAAAAACATAAACCAATATTTTTTTTGCTAAATACATCCCTCATGAGGCAACTTACAAGATAACGAAAAACTTTATATTCTTAGTCTCGAGGGATGTATTGTGTTAAACATTTGCTTAATGAGTAATGTATAACGTCAATACTTTCAGCCAAATATGTATTGTGTGAAAATGCTGAAACGAAAAGGACGTATTTTGTAGTTTACTCTTTTATATGTTTAAAATATAAAGGCTAGAAGTAGAACGGAGTCAAGAGGTGTCCCGCGAACGCCCGTGACACTTATGAATTTTTTGATTCAGTGTTAATTTAAAAAAACATCAATTTATCTTAAATATATCTTAAGTATACCGGGTGCATCAAAATATATTTCTAGTCTTGTTTAACCCGTATACGTAAAAAAAAGTTAATCTCTATTATATTAAGGTTCAAAAAAATTTGTCCCCATGATCATTTTCGTTCTTGACTTTGTTACTGCCGAGAAGATATAAAGTATAACAAACCAACTGGTTGTATTCAAGATGGCTCTCAGGCGAAAAGGATAAAGAGTTTAACATAACTAGACGAGGGTTCGAAGAAGACATTCTGCCGCTTAAATGTCATTGCACGACTCAACCCACTAACCAGTAACATTTGCATTTCTAAAAAAAATATAAAGTGTACAAGTGTCTCGATATCTCTTCGTCCTTACGAACCCTCTGTCCATTGTTCCGTCCCCTGCTGTGACACACCTAAAACAAATGATTGAGATAACGTTTTAACCATTTTACTAAAAAATATAGAACGCATGAATACTGACCACCAATATCACATGATCATCAGTTCATCACCTTTTTATTTATTGTGTTCTTTAGTACAGTAAACAAGTGTATACTTAGTATATACTTAAAAAAACAATAAAAAATGGCAACTAGAAGAATTTCTAGTGGTATTTGTCGTTCGATATCTTTTCGTCCTCTTTCATCTGTTGTTGTTTCACAAGGTTTAGTTATATGGTTTCTTGGTGTTATTTAAAGATTTAGTTTATGTGTTTCATAATTCATGGTTGTTATTTTGATGTTTTTAGTGGGTCATCATGTTTATGTGTAAAGCAATGTCATTTTCTCCATTAAATTATTAGAATATACTTACTTTTAACAAAAAACACACAAGACATATAAATGATTAATGTTACTTAATATACATTAAATAATAACTCGTTTACACGCAATTATTTAAAATATCTTTTATATAATAATAGAATTAGATTATTTGAGAGTTTTACTGAAAAACGGAGGTTGTAGAGAAAACAATTAAACCATTCAAATGGTTTAATTTTGACATATTAAGCAAAATCGAACGATGTGATTGGTGTATAAAGTCAAAATTGAAATCAATTTAGTCAAAATCAAAAAAGTTAGTAGAGAAATTTGATGAAAACACACAAAAATACACGTGTCAAATTTGTGAAAATATAAACTTAAAAAAAAAGGAGTGGATTAATAAAACTTTAGTAGTTGAGTTTTAAATAAATTAGATGGAGTTAAATGTAAACTTATAATTTTATATTTTTTTAGTAACTTTATAAAATAAACAAAGTATCCCTTTAAACTTTATACATTTTATACTTTATATTTTAAAAATCTATGTTTTATTAAAAAAAATCACATGATTATAAATATTCAAATAAAAACACAAATTATTGTCAATATTTATTTTGACACTTAACAAAGTCAAGCAATGCAATCCACGTAAATTATTATTAACATGAGTATAAATATCAATGTGAATGCATGACTCAAACATCGGTGTGAGATGAAAATGAACAGACGGGATCATGTAAAACTCGTAGGTCCCTAAGCATTGTAGTTATTTAAGTATTAAAAATTTAATATTGTTTTATAGAATAATATTAAGCATTACCAAATCATGAATTTATAAATCATGTATGTGTAACGTTGCTGTAAATGGTTTATTGATTAATAATTAAGATATAACTGTTTAGAATAAAAATACCGAAAGTAAAAAGAGTATGAAATTTGAAAAATAAAAATTGAGCTGAGTTTATATTAATTTACACGGTGCACATTAAAACAAAAACATAATAAAACATATTAACATTAATTATTCTTAAAAAAAACATATATAATTTACATAATTCGTAAAAACAAAAATATTATTTAATTTATTCTTTATGTTCAAGTTCGGTGCGCGCATGAGTATTAAAACTAGTAAGTTCGTACTAATTTTTATTAGGATATGAAAAAACAAATCCTCACCTTGATTCATCTTAATTTTATGTATTTTTTTCAAACATTAGTATCTTTTAAATCATAATCGTTACGCGAAAAAATATACCATCACGACGAACATTAAATTATATTTCTATAAATATGCACTATGATATACTTCCGACAAAAAAAATCTTCGTTGTTATCACGTTTTTTTCGTTGTCGAAACTTATCATGTATGATACGAATCTCATATATGATATATATGTAACACGAGTATCATATGATACTAATCTCATATTGTATATGATATATATGTAACACGAGTATCATATATGATATAACTTATCATATACTCCATATGATATAACAATAGTATCATGTGTGATTTAACACTAATGTGATTTGAAACCAGTATCATATATTATTTAATAATAACTTGTGATTTAACATCGATATTGTAGAAACTAGAAGGGGGGTTGAATAGTTTCTTAAATTTACTTGTTAAAGGTTGGTTTTAAAAAATCCTTTTTCAAAAACTTAAGCTTGAGTATTTATGTGAAACTTTCTTATACACAATATGAAGAAGGTATAGCGCAACTAACTAATAATCACAAGTATAAAGAATAATGAATGTATAATGCAACTAAACTAATAATCACAAGTATAAAGAATAATGAATGTAAATAGATAAGGGAAGGAAAGATCAAACCAAACACCAAGGATTTATAGTGGTTCGGCAACGAAGCTCACTCCTCGTTCCTACTCCACTCCTCGAGTACTCCTTACTCGAGAGTTCACTAATCAACAAGCTCCTTTAGGTGGAGAAACCGTACACAACGTCGCTTAACCAATTTCTGACTCTAAGCTAAAAGTCGAGCCCTAATCTTAGCTAGGACCAATCTAAACCAATATACTTTGAGGACTAAGTATTAACCCTAATACATACACAACTTCCAAATAGACACAACTACTTGGATTTTTAAAACAATGACACAACAATGAATAAATAAGTTTGGATCTTCAATGGATCTTTGAGGTAGACACAACACTTCAAGAATGATAGTGTTCTTCTCTTTGCACTTTGAGAGGAAAAGATGGGAGGAGAAAGATTCACTTCTAAACAAGTAGTAATCAAACAAATGATCAAGGATTTGAGTGATTTAAGAAGTATGAAAGAATCTGGAAATGTATGTGCAAAATAGGTGGATTGAAAGTCTGAGAATGGTCCACTATTTATAAGACAAACATCCAACGGCTATATCTGCCCGCGGTTCCTTATCGATAATGAACCGCCGGCGTTAAGTCCGCTCCCTTTTGTCTTTTAGTGGGTTGGTTCGAATCTGCGGATTAAAATATCCTGAAAGGATATTCCAAACCAAGATAGAATATGCCATTTTCAAATTTCAAATTTTCAAATAATTAATTTAATAAAACATTTTCTTAAAAAGAAAGTTTAATAATAAAACTTTATCACACTTAATAAACAGTGAGTTTTAAGAAAAGATTATATCCTTGATCACTTAATTAGTATAATTACTTGTTTGTTCATACCTTAAGTGATAATGGTTGAAATGAAAAATACTTGAACTCAAGAATTCGTTTTTCATTGTTTTCGTAAATGCTTGTTTTTACATATTGTCGTAATCAAAACAAAGTGAGATCGAAAAATACAAATAACGTTTTTTTGGCATCATTGCATTAACAATCTCCCCCTTTTTGATTTCGATAATCCATAAACTCAATCATCTAATAAAACAAGATTTTCGAAGACGAGTTTATCATTTCTCCCCCTTTGTCGAAGCAAAAAGGTTGCAAAAGTCTTTGAAGAAGAAAAGAACCGAACTTTGCAAATGCTCCCCCTTGGTGCTTACTCCCCCTTGCTTGGGGCACCCAGGAATCGATATAAGGTGACAAGCTACATAGAAGGGTTAGTAGTAGAGAAGAGACACCCAACAAGATATAGCAAAGATCACACAAAAAAATAAGAAACAAAATATCCAAGATAAGTCATGTTAAAAGAAAACATGATAAAAGATACAAGGATATAAATCATACAAAGATGTATGAGACACAAACACAAGCCAAAATAGAAAGCATAAATCTAATCATAGTTAAGCTAGAACCCTAGATTTGCTTGAACTAGATGTCTTGAAGATAAGCAACCAATGCTTAGATAAAAGACAAGGTAGTGGCAGAAGGAGGTAGTGGTGGCTTGGTAGAGATCTCATAGTTATAGTAGAGAGGAGGTTTGACTAAGAGACTCTTGATGTAATTTAACTCTTCATAGATGTGAGCCATAGCAAGATGTTGATATTGACAACATTGACAATATGTTCCATGATGCATGACATTATCATGTGAAGGAGGTAGAACACTAAAGGCTAGTGGTGGAAGATAAGAGGTTCCACAATCAACATTCTTAGAAGGAGAAGATATGTGATTTTGAGTGTTCTTGGGTGAATTGGGGTTGAAAGCAATTGGAGAGAATGGAGGAGAATCAAAGCTTTGATTTGGGGAATAAGACATTTTGATTTGAGAAAGAATGCAAAATGCTATAAAGTCCAAGATAATTTGGGGGTGGTCAAAGGGTTGAAACAAAGATTCCAAAAAGTGTTGGAACAAATTTGGAGTTTCAGGAATACCCGAAAAGTAGGGTATTGGGCGCGGTTCCTTACCTCAGCCGGCGGTTCCTTATCACTGGGAAACCGTGGTATCAATAAAGAACCACCCACAGTGGGTTGAGTTTGGTGACGAGGGAGGATTTTCCAATTCAGCAAATCCTAATTTTCTAGTCTAACTAATCATGGGGATATGCTAAGAAGCAAAGATAGACAAAGAAAACATACAAGAGCTCACTAAACAAGGTTTAGACCAAAAACATAGATTTTTTTAATAAAATCAATGTAGGAGGTGTGTAGAACTAGACACAAGGTCATGACACAATGATCCTCCATAGTTCTCTTTTGTTCTTGTTATATTTGAGAGACCCATACATATGAATTATGTAAGCTCATTATGAATAGCAAGAAGCTATGAAAAACGTTTTTAGATTGAATTAACAATGCAAAAACATTTCTTGACCATTTTCGAAAGAACTTTGAGAATTTTGAAAAAGAGAAGAGAAGTTTTCCAAAAAGAGTTTATTAAACTTAAAAGCTCAAAGAAAGAAAAGACTCAAAAGATAAAGATAATAAGAATGCATAATTAAGGAATATGTTCCATTAAGCCTAGACCTAGACGCAAGTAATTAAAAAGTTCCTTCTTAAGTGGCTTAGTGAAGATATCGGTTAAGTTTTCTACCGAGTGTACATTCTCTATCAAAATGTTCCCCTTTTGAACATTATCCTTAAGAAAATGGTGGCGAATCTCTATGTGCCTAGTTCGCGAATGTTGCACGGGATTCTTGCTAAGGTCTATTGCACCCTTGTTGTCGCACATGATGGGAACATCATCAAGAGAAATCCCGTAATCAAAAAGCGCTTGCTTCATCCATAGAGCTTGTTGACAAGATTTACCGGCACTCACATACTCGGCTTCCGTGGTGGATATAGCAAGAGCGGTTTGTTTCTTGGAGAACCAAGAAGTTAAACAACAACCCATGAAGGTACAAACTCCACTAGTGCTTTTCCGGTCCACATAGTCTCCCGCATGATCCGAGTCCGCATAAGCAATAGTTTCTACGCTGGTCCCTTTAGGATATCATAATCCTAAATGTATAGCGCCCTTAATGTATCAGAAGATACGCTTAACCGCTTCAAGGTGAGAGGTTTTTGGAGCCTCTTGGAAGCAAGCACAAAGGAAAACACTAAACATGATATCCGGTCGACTTGCCGTTAGGTACAACAAAATACCAATCATACCTCTATATTTGGTGTTGTCTACCGACTCACAATCATCATCTACGGTGAGTTTAGTATCCGAGGCCATAGGGGTCTTCATTGGTCTAGAGTCTTCTAATCCAAATTTCTTTAGCATTTCTTTAACATACTTGGATTGATTAAAGAAAATACCATCGTCCATTTGTTTAATTTGGAGTCCTAAAAAGAAATTAAGTTCTCCCATCATACTCATTTCAAACTCGTTATGCATGATTTTGGCAAAGTCATCACACAATGATTGATAGGTTGAACCAAATATAATGTCATCAACATATATTTGTACGATAATGAGGTGAGAACCTTTCTTCTTTGCAAAGAGTGTACTGTCTACCATCCTCATGGTATACTCATGTTTTACAAAAAACGCTTTAAGTCTATCATACCAAGCTTTGAGTGCTTGTTTGAGACCATAAAGAGCTTTCTTAAGCTTGTAAACATGGTCCGGTTTCTCAAAATCAATGAAGTCGGGAGGTTGAGCCACATATACCTCCTCATTGATCAAACCGTTAAGAAATGAACTCTTTACATCCATTTGTTGAAGCTTAAAGTCTAAAGCACAAGCGTAATCTAAGAGGATTACAATCTAGCTACGGGTACGTATGTCTTGTCATAATCAATACCTTCTTGTTGATTATAGCCTTGAGCTACCAGTCTAGCCTTGTTACGAGACACAACACCATTCTCATCTAACTTATTCCTATATACCCATTTGGTTCCTATGATGGTCGAACTTCTAGGCGGAGGAGCAAGTTCCCAAACGTCATTAGCAATGAATTAATTCAATTCTTCTTGCATAGCGATGACCCAACTCTCGTCCATCAAAGCTTCTTTAACATTCTTTGGTTCAATCAAGGAGACGAAACAAAAGAAGTTACTTTGATTTTTGACTTGAGATCTTAGGGTCATTTGATTTAATTCGCCTATGACATTATCAAGAGCATGATCCTTAGACTCCTTAATGTTTACTCCCTTTTCAACACTAAGGTCTTCAATTCTTATGTTTCTAACATCTTTGGCATTAACTATGTCTCTTTTATCTAAGTCATCATCTACCAAAGGTGAAGTCTTAGATGAAGGCGAGGTTTCATCAAATGTCACGTTAAGTGATTCTTCAATTACACCCGAGGTTCTATTTAGGACTATGTAGGCTTTGCTAGTTTAAGAATAACCTAAAACGATACCTTCGTAAGACTTTGGGTCAAACTTTGTAAGGTAATCATTGGTGTTGAGAATGAAGAACTTTCTTCCAAACACCCTAAAGTATTCCAATGAGGGCTTCTTACCTTTAAGAATCTCATAGGGGGTCATTCCTAGAAAAGGTCGAATAAGAATTCGGTTGAGAATGTAAGTCAATGTGTCCACGGAATTGCACCAAAATTTTGAGGCAAAGATTGCTCATTTAACATCGTCCTACTCATCTCTTGGATGGTCCCATTCTTCCTTTCAACTACCCCATTTGATTGTGGAGTGCGAGGAGCCGAGAAGTTATGGGTAATACCATGAGCTTCACAAAAGGCACCAGATTGCACTTCATTATCAAATTCTCTACCATGATCCGTCCTAATAGAGACAATTGAACATCCTAGTTGATTTTGAATTCTTCGACTAAAGGTTTCGAAGTAATCGAAAGCTTCATTCTTAGACGCCAAAAATCTAGTCCAAGTGAATCTAGAGTAGTCGTCAACTATACCTAGGGTATAAAGGTTACCTCCATAACTCCGTAAGGCGGAAGGTCCAAAGAGATCCATATGTAGGAACTCTAAGCACCGAGAGGTCGAAACCAAATTCTTGGCTTTGTGAGTTGAGTGAACTTGCTTCCTAATTTTGCAAGCATCACAAAAGTTACTATCAAACTTCATCTTGGGGAGATGTCTTACCAACTCCTTAGAGACTAAAGATTGAATTAAACGCATATTAGCGTGACCTAATCTCCTATGCCAAAGAGTAGAACTATCATCTAAAGTCGCTTGACATAAGTTGTCCTTTGACTTCCTATTAACTTTCATGACATAAATCCTATGCTTTCTAACACCTTTTCCAATGACTTTTCCATCTTTTACGATTTCACTGTCATATTCCGAAAAGATGACCTTACACTTATTGTCACAAATTTGACCTATACTTAGAAGGTTAAAACCTAAGTTATCTACGTGCTCTACGTTTTCTATAGTAATAGAGTCAAGAGAGACCGTACCTTTGCCAATGATATTACCACGTCTATTACTTACGAATGTAACGTTACCTCCATCATATGCTTTGTAATGTTAAAAAAAACTTCGATTACCCGTCATGTGTTTAGAACAACCACTATCCTTAATCTATTCGTCGGGCTCTAGATCAATTCCCAATCATATCTAGGTAACAACACACAAGATCAAATAGTTGGTCCCCAATATCTCATGGGTCCAAAATTGTTAGTTCCAAATGTCCCTTGCATTTGGTTGGGATGCATGAATGAAGGAGACATTACCCATGGGGAAAAGTATTGTTGTTGAAAATTATTCCAATTCATATGGCCATTTTGTTGTCCATAGTTTCTCCTAGGTGTCTTTGATCTTGATCTAGTATTATTATTATTCCTCCTAGGTGTTGGAGTTTTACTTCTAGGTCGTGGTTTAGCTTGATCATCTCTTTTTGGTGTAGGTGTTCTACTTCTAGGTTTAGATTCATTTTGTACTCTTGGAGGAGTAGATGTTTGTCTAGATAAGTTTCTAGTTCCCATAAGAGGTTTACTCAAGGGCTTGTAGAATTTATCTAGAGTAGACTTTTCAATTATAGGTACTTTGACCTTGTTAATAAGAATATGTTTTGGTCCTTCAGCTAAAATTGACTTTTCAGAAAGTTCAAGATTTTCACAAAAATCTTCTTCTAGACGCGGTTCCTTAGCTCCATCGACGGTTCCATAGCGATAAGGAACCGCCCCATATATTGGAGCACCGCGTACAGGGGACTGTTTTTCTGAAAACCTAACATGTTTTGGTTCACTAGTTGATGCTTCATTAGTGTTATATCCTAACTCAAGTCTTTCCTTAGAATGAATTTGTTTGTTTAACATATCATCAAGAGCATTAGTACCTCTCATGAACTTTTCAAGTATAATGGAGGTGCTCTTAAGGATTTCATTTTCTTGTCTAAGGTTTTCACATTTTAAGCATCCTAGATCTATTTCTTTATTTTTCTCAAGCTTAGCTAATTTATCTTTTAGCTCACTAATATCGTTTTCAAGCTTAGTTCTAGTTGATTTTAGCACTTTGTTCTTTTCAATAAATTTTAGACTAAGCTTATGCAAGTTATTGTATTGACCTTCTAATTCACTATCATCTTGAGAAGAACTATTATTGCTATAATACACGGTTTCGGAAAGTACCTCTTTGGAAGTGTGAGCCATGAGACACTTCTCATCTTTGGGGTTGTCATCAACATCTTCACCGTTATCGCTCCATGAACCTCCAACGAACGCCGTGTGGTTCATGTCGCGTGAAGGCTTAGGACAATTACCGATGAAATTATTTGGATCACCACATCTAAAGCATTTTATATCACCTTTATCATCTTTGGCAAATCGGTTTTTGGAGAAGGGTTTCTTGTCGTTGTTTGGTTGCCTCACGTATTAACCTCGTCTTTTGAACAACTTCTTAAAGTCTCTAACCGCCAAGTCATATTCCTCATCATCACTATCCGAGGAGCTTTCATGGTCACTTTGTGCCTTCTTGGATTTGAGTTCAAGAGACTTTCTTTCACTCTTAGTTTTCACCAATTCCGAGTCCTTCAAAATTATCATCTCATGAACCTTCAAGTTACCAATGAGTTCATCGAGTGATAATTTGGCGAGATCCTTTGATTCTTCAATCGCCGTGACTGTAGCTCTCCATTTGGGATGCAACGCCCTAAGAAACTTCCTAACATTGTTCTTGCTAGAAAAACCTTCATCAAGTGCTTTTAGACTAGTAATAATAGTGTTAAATCTAGCAAATGCACTATCTATGGTTTCATCTTCTAAGATGACAAATTGTTCATATTGTTGAACAAGAAGATCGATTTTACTTTCTTTGACTTGGCTATTACCTTGGTGGGTTAATAAAAGAGTATCCCAAATGTCTTTAGCGGTTTCACACATAAAAATCCTTTCGTACTCTTTATTTGGTAAAGCATTATAAATCACTATTTTAGCCTCATTATTTTAGCAAGTTTTCTTTTTGTATCATCATTAGCTTTATCAAAAGTAACTATCTTCTTACTTTTAGAAACTTTATTATATTGAAATGGAAAAAAATCACCATTGGTAATAACATGCCAAAGATCTAAATCTTTTGATTTCACATAAGTCTCAAACCTATTTTTCCAATAAATAAAATTATCGGTTTCAAAAAGAGGTGGTCTTTGCATGGATTGCCCTTCTAGATACTTGTTGGAATCCATAGATCGATTTAAGTTTTAAAATACAATATATTTTAAAGAGTCTTGAGCAACCACCTCTGATATCAATTGTAGAACCTAGAAGGAGGGGTTGAATAGTTTCTTAAATTTACTTGTTAAAGGTTGGTTTTAAAAAATCCTTTTTCAAAAACTTAAGCTTGAGTATTTATGTGAAACCTTCTTATACACAATATGAACAAGGTATAGTGCAACTAACTAATAATCACAAGTATAAAGAAGAATGAATGTATAATGCAACTAAACTAATAATCACAAGTATAAAGAATAATGAATGTAAAGAGATAAGGGAAGGAAAGATCAAACCAAACACCAAGGATTTATAGTAGTTCGGAAACGAAGCTCACTCCTCGTTCCTACTCCACTCCTCGAGTACTCCTTACTCGAGAGTTCACTAATCAACAAGCTCCTTAAGGTTGAGAAACCGTACACAACGTCGCTTAACCTATCTGATTGAACTGGAGCTTATTAGACTTTGACTTTGACTTTTTGCTAGAAAACCAACTTATTTGACTTTTTCATAAGTGCTTATTTGCTTATTCCAGCTTATTGAGTGAACTTATTTGAAAAATTTTGTTGATTAAGCTTAGTTAAGTCATTTAAAAGCTTTTGCAATTTGAATCAGCTCTTGGGATAGCCTAGAACTCAAAAACGACTATTTTGTCGTTTTCTGTAGATTTCTTTTGGTATTTTCAGGCTTATTCCTTTGGCTTATTTCAAATTTATTTTTACAGAAGTCTTAAACAACTCAAAATAAGCTTGTGTGTCTAATTTGAGCTTATGGCATCAGCTTATAGCTTAATGGGCCAAAAAGCCCATTAAGAATAAGCTGTTTGGTATAAGTCAGCTTATTTCACATTTTCAGCTTTTGCACCTTTGAAAAGTTGTGTTTAAAATCAAATTTTGAGTCAGATGGGAGCTTTTGGGCTTAATTGGACAACATTTTTCTTATTGGGCTTATTTTGGCCCATTAAGGTGACTGTTTGGACTTTTGGCCCATTTGGAGGCCCACTAGGGGTATTTTGTAATTTCAACTTCATTTTCTGTTTATTTAGGTTAAATTAAGCTAGTTTGCAAGTTTTTAGAATTTTTTTATAAATTTTGGATTTTTAATATTATTTTATTATTATTTTATTATTAAAAATTAGAATTTAGATTTTTCAAGTTTTTATAGTTTTCTTAGGTTAAATACATAAAGTTAGGAATTTTACAATTTTTAGAATATTTTTATTGTCCTTAGATTAATTTTTATAATTATTTTAGGTTTTAATAGTTTTTAATTGTTTTTAAATAGTTGTAATTAATTTTAAAATTTTCAAAAATAGTTTTAAATTAAGTTAGGGCATTTTGGAGGTTTACAAAGTGATAAATCTCATTTTGGGCTTTTTATTAATTATTTTGATTTTTTTGGGCTTTAATTAGCATTAAAAAATTATTATTTAATTAATTAAAAGGTTTAAGTGAATTTTAATTTTTTGTAAACTCTATTTACATTATTTAGGATTTATTTCAATTTTTTAGGAATTTTTAGGGTAAATTTTTAATTTTAGTGCTTTTACGGTTTTACGTGTACGACCTTTTCGTCTTAGTGTAATCCGTCATCATAACCGTCATTCTCTTCTTATCCCATTTCAATTTCCTTTTCTCATCATAATAATATAATCATATAATCACATCACTAATCATTTCTTAACACACACACCAAGCCTCCTTGAGAACGATCCCCACTTTGGGTCATAACTCGTGGTTTTCCTAAACAAGTGGTAAATTACAACTATCATTTTGGCGCCACTGCCGGCGAGGCGTGTTGTGTTTTGATTTGGCAATTGTTGTTTTTATATATATCCATAATATCTATTGTATTAGTAGCACTCTACTAATACGTATTATCAGTTTTTCGTTTTTTGTGTGAATACTATTAATATATTGTATACGTAGAACAATAAATTCACAAGTACTCCAAAAGTGTGAAAACACAACCTTGACATGGGAGGTCATTACCCAATCATTGTATTCGAATCTCAAACAAGAAAGAAAAGGCAAAAATAGATAAATACTTTCGTGAAGCTCGATTTTGAAAAATACAAACTATAAGGTGGGTATAAGGTGGATATTATAAAATATATCCTAAGGAAAAAGGATCTTAAGTGCTTCGCGCCGCCTCGTTTCCCGCTTGCTTGTGAGTATTTCATTTTGAGAGCTAATCGAGGGTTTTGCCGCCCAAAGTATTATTAAGTATCATATATACTTTCTTGGTTTCATTTGATTAAACCCTCTTGAACGTTTTGGTGTTCCACCAACGTTCTAAAGTCATCGAAGGCGTTCACTTCACGTGATCGTTTTCATTCCTTGAGGCTTCTTTAATCAAGAGATTCGATTAAGGAGGAGATTTGTAGATTTTGGTCTACTTAATACAATCACAAAAATCTAAAAAAAGTAAAAACAATCAAAAACCATAAAAAAAATTGGAAAAATACAAAACACCAAAAAGAATCTTCTTTGCTCATCCCCTCGTTGTACGTGACGTTTATGCAAACCCACAACCAAGCAAGACGTGCACGTAAACGAAAAAACAAAACACCTACTCCTAATCTTTCTAGTGAGGAGTCTCCTATTGACGAACCCATTGTAAGAGAAAAACCAACCATGGCGAATCGAACTATGATGGAGTTACTTCAAGCACCCGCCGAGGGTTATGGAGAGGCTATTGTGATTCCCGCTATCCTTGCGGAGAATTTTGAAGTGAAAACGGGTTTGTTGTCGATGATCCAAAACAACAAATTCCGTGGTGATGAGAAGGACAACCCGCACAACCATATCAGCCAATTCAATCGTCTTACCGCCACTTGCAAGTTTAAGGATGTTGCTAATGACTCGATTAAGATGATGCTTTTTCCGTATTCCTTAGCGGGGCCCGCTAAAATTTGGTTAGAGAAAGAGCCACCCAATTCTATATTGACGTGGAAGGATTTCGTGTCTAAATTTGTGAACCAATTTTTTCCGCCCTCTAAGACTACGCACTTGAAAAACGAGATTTCAAAATTTTCACAAGAGTTTAATGAAAGTTTTTCAACGGCTTGGAATAGGTTTAAGGAAATGTTACATGAATGTCCTCATCACGGTTTTTCCGACTTGCATCAAATTGACACGTTTTACAATGGACTTAGTGATCATGAAAGGGATTATCTTAATGCCGCCGCGGGTGGTAATTTTTTTGTGTAAAACGGTTGAGGAAGCTTTGGTGATAATTGAGAATAGATCTAAGGTGTATAGTCCTGGTAGCACGTCTAGTGTTCGTAAGGCTTCATCTTCGGCTTCACCTTCTTTGTCTACTACCATCGATGCTTGCCAAATTGAGGCGAACTTGGAAAACAAAATCTTTGATAAGCTTAACGGTCTTTTGATTGAATTCAAAGTTGGAGAACCAAGTGCTCCCGCTACGGCTAAAGCGGTTGAGGTTTCATGCATGTATCATGGTGGAGGTCATGATTTCTCCGAGTCCATTACCAACGATGGTAACACTTCGAGTGCCTACGCGGCCACGGGAACTTACAACCAAAACGGTCAAGTTACCCGCTCTAATCAATTGACTCCACCGGGTTTTGGTTCAAATCAAAATGCTAACAACAACTATCGCAACAATCAAGTTGGTTTCAAAAACAATTACAACAAGGGAAACTATGGTAATCAAGGGGCTAATAATCAAGTTTCAAACAAAAATCAAAATGATTTTCAAAACAACAACAAAGGTTTGCAAACGTTGAAAGATCTTCCAAATGAATTTGTTGAATACGCTAATGGGAACGATGCTAGGTTTGACAACATTCAAAGAGAAATCATTAGCCTAAGATCCGAGTTTAAGAACGACTTGAAGAAAGAGTTGAAAAAATGAGTTAGCAAATGAGCTTAAAATCCATACAAACAAAATGGAAGGGAATGTAACAAGGTTACAACAAAACCAATAAAAAATGGAACAAGGGCAACATGAAATTAAGCAAGAGATGATTAAAGCCGAGAAGAGGCAATCCATGTTTGAAGATAAAATTTCATCTATGTTTGAGGCAATTATGTGCAAACCGTCTTCGAGTAGTCTTCCTAGCAACACCATATCAAACCCTAAGGGTGAGATGAAAGTGATTACCACACGTAGTGGTAAGACACTTAAGGAACCGACTCCTCAACCAATTGCTCCTACAGAGGAAGCAATTGAGGAAGAACCCGAGGTGGTGGTCCAAAAGGAGCATGTTCCAATCCCACGAAGTACCGCTCATGTCACACCTACGGTTGACCCATTACCAACATTGGAACCCGAGATTCCAAAGGCTATGCCTATGCCTCAACCCACACCACCTTTGCCCTATCCATCGAGACTTAGAAAGAAGAAACGTCAAGAGCGCGACAATTATCAATTTGAGCTTTTTATGAAAATGTTTCGTGATTTGCACTTTAATGTGAGTTTCACCGATGCTTTGGTCATGATGCCTCGATTTGCCGCTAACTTTAAGAGTATGTTGAAAAACAAGGAGAAATTGCATCAATTGTCTAGTTGTTCATCGGTTTATCTTAATCGCATACCTCAAAAAGTCGGTGATCCCGGTAAATTTTTGATCCCTTGTGCAATCCAAGATATGAAAGAATGCTATGCCTTGGCCGATCTTGGTGCTAGCATTAACTTGATTCCACTTGCAATCTTCAAGTCGCACAATCTTCCTAATCTTACTCCTTCACTAATGTCTATCGAGTTGGCCGACCATTCCACGATTCCCGCATGTGGATTGGCGGAAGACGTTTTTGTGAAAGTGGGAAAGTTCTATTATCCGGTAGACTTTATCGTTGTCGATATTCCCACGGATCCTCAAGTTACTCTCATTTTAGGTCGTTCGTTTTTAGATACTTCTATGGCTTTGATCGATGTTCATGCTAGAAAGATCACCTTACGTTTCAACGACGAGGAACTTGTTATAAACGCAACTCAAAACTCTCAAATTTCTCATGTTTATTCCGTTGCAACCATAAACCTCGTTGATATGATTGACGTGGTTTGCGAGGAATTTTCACAAGAAGTTCTAGGTTTTGGTGATGATGAAAATAGTGGCAATCCCACTATGTTAGATCCCATCCTTGATAACTCGACACCAACCTTCACTCCATTTGAAGGTGGTGGTTTTACGTTGGAAGAATTCGATGTTCCACGTACTTGTAACGAAGACCTCGATAATGATGAGGACTTCTCGAATATCAAGGATTTTCTCAACGATTTCCCATTTCCTCCACCCGAGGAGGTTATGAGTATCGAGCCCAAATATTCAATTGAGGAACCACCTATCCTCGAGTTGAAAGATTTACCTCCTCATCTCGAATATGTCTTTTTGGAGGAGGGAGACAAGTTGCTGGTTATTATTGCGAAGGAACTTTGGGATGATGAAAAAACTACACTTGTCGATGTTCTAAAGGATCACAAAGGGGCAATTGCGTGGAAGTTATCTGACATTAAGGGGATCGATCCCAAATTTTGTACCCACAAAATCTTAATGGAGGAGGATTACAAGCCCGCAATCTAATGTCAAAGGAAGGTGAACCCCAAAATTCACGACGTCATTAAAAAGGAAGTTCTTAAACTCCTTGACGCGGGAATGATTTACCCTATTTCCGATAGCCCTTGGGTGAGTGCTATTCATTGTGTCCCTAAAAAGGTAGGAATGACCGTTGTGCCAAACGATGCCAACGAGTTAACTCCCACTAGACTCGTGACCGGATGGAGAGTGTGCATTGACTATCGTAAGTTGAATGAAGCCACTCGTAAAGACCATTTTCCCTTTCCCTTCATGGACCAAATGTTGGAGCGTCTTGCGGGAAACGATTTCTATTGCTTTTTAGATGGTTTTTCCGGTTACTTCCAAATCCCCATCGATCCTCGTGATCAAGAAAAAACTACGTTTACGTGTCCATATGGAACGTTTGCCTATCGTAGAAGGCCATTCGGACTTTGTAATGCACCGGGAACCTTTCAAAGGTGCATGATGGCTATTTTTCATGATATGATCGAGAAGACGATGGAAGTCTTCATGGATGACTTTTCCGTGTTTAATAATTCGTTCACTTCGTGTTTGTCGAATCTCGAGAGAATATTGAAGCGTTGTGAGGAAACCAACCTTGTGCTCAATTGGGAAAAATATCATTTTATGGTTAAAAGTGGAATCGTCTTAGGGCACAAGGTTTCAAAAGCGGGGGTTGAGGTAGATCAAGCTAAGGTAGACGTCATCGTCAAATTACCTCATCCCAAAACTATTAAGGGAGTTAGGAGTTTCCTAGGCCACGCGGGCTTTTATCGTCGATTCATCAAGGATTTTTCAAAGATTTCTTGACCTATTACACATCTTCTTGAAAAAGAGGCACGTTTTGTCTTTGACGAAGATTGTGTACGATCCTTTGAAATCCTTAAGAGGAAACTTACCGAAGCTCCCATTCTTGTTGCTCCCAGTTGGAACCTCCCCTTTGAGCTCATGTGTGATGCTAGTGACTACGCTATTGGGACCGTATTGGGGCAACGTCATGAAAAGCACTTCTTGCCTATTCACTATGCTAGCAAGACGATGACCGAGGCTCAACTAAAATACACTACAACGGAGAAGGAATTCCTTTCCGTGGTGTATGCATTTGAGAAATTTCGACCTTATCTCGTCTTGACGAAATGCATAGTGTATACGAATCATTCGGCTATCAAGTATCTTATGGCTAAACAAGATGAAAAGCCGAGATTACTTCGTTGGATTCTCCTTCTTCGAGAATTTGATCACAAAATCGTTGACAAAAAAGGAGCCGAGAATCTAGCGGCCGATCATCTTTCTCGTTTGGAAGATCCTCACCAAAGTGTTTATGAGCCCAAGGAAATCACCGAAACATTTCCGCTCGAGACACTTGGTGTAGTGAATTCTATGCTTGATTCTTCCACCCCATGGTTTATGGACTTTTCAAATTACCATGCGGGAAACTTCATCATCAAGGGTATGACGACTCAAGAAAAACGAAAATTCTTTCGTGACGTCAAGTTCTACTTTTGGAACGACCCTTACTTGTTTCGAACTTGTGCGGATCAAATCATCCGACGTTGTGTATTCGGCACCGAAGCTTCTGACATCCTTAGAGCTTGTCACGAGGGACCCACGGGTGGTCACCATGGTGCTAATCTCACGGCTAAGAAGGTGTTTGATGCCGGCTTCTTTTGGCCTACTATTTACCGAGATGCACATGAGCTTGTGAAGTCATGTGACTCATGCCAACGACAAGGAAAAGCCTCACAAAAAGATGAAATGCCACAAAACATCATCCAAGTGTGTGAGATCTTTGACGTTTGGGGCATCGACTTTATGGGGCCGTTCCCATCATCTCGTGGTAATAAGTACATCCTTGTTGCGGTTGACTACCTATCTAAGTGGGTGGAAGCTAAGGCTTTGCCCACTAATGATGCTCGTGTGGTAGTCAAGTTTTTGAAAAGCTTGTTTTCTCGGTTTGGAACCCCTCGTGCGATCATAAGCGATCGTGGAACCCATTTTTGTAACGACCAATTCGAAAGGGTCCTAAGGAAATATGGGGTTACACATCGGCTTTCTACGGCTTATCACCCACAAACGAGTGGGCAAGTCGAGGTTTCAAACCGAGCGTTGAAGAGGATCTTGGAGAGGTCCGTTGGGGAAAACCGACAATCTTGGTCGGATAAGTTGGACGATGCTTTATGGGCCTTTAGGACCGCTCATAAGACGCCCATTGGGTGCACTCCTTATAAGCTTGTATATGGGAAAAATTGTCACTTGCCAATTAAGTTGGAACACAAGGCTTATTGGGCCCTAAAGCATTGTAATGAAGACATGGAGACAACGGGAAAACATAGGAAAATGCAATTAAATGAACTGGATGAATTAAGGGATATTGCTCATGAAAATTCATTGATTTATAAAGAAAAGACTAAAAAGTTGCATGATTCTAAAATTAAAAACCGGGTTTTTAACATTGGGGATCAAGTTTTGCTTTTTAATTCTCGTTTGAACATCTTTTCCGGTAAGTTGAAATCCCGTTGGTCCGGTCCATTCACTGTGACTCAAGTTTTTCCTTATGGGACCATCGAGTTAGCTCAAAATGATGGCCCCAATTTCAAGGTGAATAGACATAGGTTGAAGCACTACTTTGGCGGGGAAGTTCCATCCTTGAACTACCTCGACCAAATCACCTTCCTCAATGATAATTAGTATTGAGGGGATCGAGTCGAGCTCATGACTCGGTAATCAAAAACGAGGTGCCTCGTGGGGGAGTCCCATGCTTATCCAATGTACATATTATCGCTTTCTAATGTAGTAACGTGTGGGGATTTGTGCCCTTCCAACCTTTGTTCCGTGGTTGTTTGTGAATTGTGGATTTTAGATGATCATGATCTTCACGATTGGAGCCTCTCGTATTCGTTTTATAGGAGCACTCGATCGTTTGCCTTGAAGACTTTCTCAATATCCATGATATATCCTTTGATGTCCTAACCTTAGGTTTTTAGCACACTTCATAAATGGCTTTAAATTTAACGGTTACACACTTTCCATGCTAGATTAGGCATTCGACTACGTCTCTAGTATGGGGGTGTTTGCACCCCTAGACTCGAAACATTGAGGACAATGTTTAACTTTAGTATGGGGGGGTGAATAGATACTTGCCTTGCCAAACCTTCACGCTTTCCAAAGTTTATCTTTTTGTTTATCCTTTTGTTACAAAATAAGGCTAAAAATGGCGAAATTTTAAAATTTTTCTCATGTTTTATAAGTGTTTGAAGACACGAATGTAGATTTTTCGATGGCGAGAATAAGAGTAATTTTTTACTCGACCGTGTGTGTTGAGCACTTAGCTTTGATTCCTTAACTTCACATTAGGCTAAGTCTCTTAAATGAGGATGAGAAATGATAGGGTTAATTATAAGTTACTATGCTAAACGTAGAGTACTCGTATTCTTTCAAAAACTAATGTGTTCTCGTTGTTTGCTTATTCTCCCTTCACTTGTGAATATTTTTTGCTTAATAAATATTGACTTAGCGGTTTAGTCTTGATTGTTGTGTTTCTAGTCTTTTCTAGTAGCTTTCGTGTAATTAAATTAGGAAGACATTAAGGTATCGCCAACGTCACGGTTTTGAAGTATTGGCACCCGAATAATCAAGAGCTTCACCCAATAATAAGATTTCAGGTGCTCACCTAAATCAAGCAAACAATTTGAAGCCCCACAAGGCCGAAAAATCTATGCAAAATTGAAAGTGAATCAAGCCTTAATCTTTGAAGCTTTAAAGATCCAAAATTTGCCTTAGCGTGAGGATATACGTCTTTGGCTAATAAAACTACCGACGAGGTGGATAATAAAAGGCAAGGCAAGACCGAAGTCATAATAAAAGCTTCATGGCGAAGTTGAATAAAAGATGGAGGTAAACAAAAAATAATAAGTCCCTTCCGTTAGGGGGCGTATAAAAGTCTTGGTAATAAGTCTCATGTTCAAAACTGTTATAAAACCGTGTTTATCCATCCTTCTTGTTGACTTAATTTTTTGACATCGTTGTCTATTAGGAGGGGTTATTGATTTGATGATCTTGGTTACACCGTTAGGACTCTATTTTTAGACCTAAATCTCTATTATCGCATAAGTCAAACAATGTATCATCGGGAAACATTCAAGACATAATAAAATATAAGAGATACAACTTAGGAAATTGGGAGAATAAGTGCGTGATTAGGGCATATGAGTAGTGTTAGCATTACTAACTTATAATGACAATGATCTCGTTGCACGCTTGGAATGGAATTGGGGTGAAAATTGAGGACGATGAAATTATTTCTAACGAAGCATTCACGTGTTCTTATTCTATGAACCTAAACGTCCCATTTTGCGATGAAAATCATACATTATGTCTAAAACGCAAGTAGTAGTAATATTAGTAGTGTAGCTAGTTTATCGTTCAAAAAAGTGAATAAAAATGAATTTTGGAGATGCTACGATACTTTATTCTAGCATTGCGTGAGGGCACGACAATGGTTTAGTATGGGGGAGTGATGAGACTGCTTTTATACATAGTATCATCGTCCAAAAAGGGCTTAAATGCATTAAATATCATGAAAATACCCAAATATATGCTTGTGTTTGTTGCTTGTGTATTTTAGGTACGGATATTGAGAAAATGACAAAAGATCACAAGAATCATGCAAAAAACGAACACGGGAAACGAAGCCGCACATTGAACCAAGCCCTAATGAAGAATTTTCCAAAGAAAACCCTTGAAGATTTGAAGACTTATGAAGAAGGGTCCTCCAATATGGAATAATTGATACTTTATACCCTTGTATCCTCATAATTACAAGATTGGTCGCTAAAGTTTGTCAATATTGCAAAAAGGGCCCTCCACTTTGAAGAATTGGCAATTTTAGTCCCTCAACAAAACTAAAATGTCAATATTAGTCCTTCTCAAAGTCAAACATACCAAGAAGAACTTCAAGTTACAAGAATTATAAATTTGGTCCTTTGAAAATATCACAATTACCAAAAGGACCCTTGACTTTGAAGACTTGGCAAAAATTGTCCCTCATTTATCATGACTTGGCAATTTTAGTCCTCCAAAAGGTCAATCATACAAGTAAAAACCATAATCTTTGAAGAAAATACCAAATCAGTTCTTCAAGAATCAAGAATTGGCAAGAAATACCCCTGAAATCATTTTACAAAACTTTTTGGGGTAAAAGTATGAAAAGTAAAACTTCATTAACAAAGGAAATGAAGTTTAGGCTGTTTTATTTGCAAGTGAAAGACGAAGGAAAGAAGGGGGCTAAATATGGCAGACACACAAACAAACCTAGACCAACCAATGAACGCCACCTGTCCCACTAACACCTCTCAACCAATGAAATCCCTCCATGCCTCCACCTCACTCTCCACTCACAACCGTCTAACCAAACCTTAATTATTATTTAATTAAGGCGCTAAACACCCCTTTTAAACACAAAAGAAGATCAAACCATATTTTCTTAGTGTTCTTAGCAAATTTGGGTTTTTCCAAATCACTTGCAATTACACCTTAATTAACTCTAGATTTGTGATTAAGGTGAGACTAAACCCAACCCCACCTTAAACCCTTGTGCCACATCACTACCTTGGTCACATGATACCCCTGCTTTTGCACCTTTGGACAAGAAGACAAGAAGAGGCCAGTCATCCAACGTCCAAGGATCCAGCTTACATTTTAAGCTTATTTCAAGCCATTGGATGCAATTCAAACTTGTCAGCAACACACAAACAACAAATTCCATCACATCATTCAACAAACTGCCAAAAGTTCTCAAGGGCATTTCAAGGATTTTGTAGCATTAGGGTTACGTTTTTTAGCTCTTAACTAGTTCATTGTATGCCTATATAAAGGCCTTAGGGTATTACATTTATCCTTGCTCTTGAATTTTCAGTTGTTCACAAATCTGTAAATCTCATATTCATATCAATGAAATATGTTTGAATTTGTTGAAGAAAGCTCAAGTGCCACTCTTATAATCTGTTTGTTATTGTTCTTTGTTCATTATTCTTGAATCAAAAACCTGTTTTCAAAAGAAGTGTGCAAAAGTTTGCACATTTTCCACTTTTCTTGATATTTTGCTAAGACTTGTTCAAACCTTGGAATTCTTGGGCTATAAGGCTGATCATAGCATCCTGATATTGTGTTATCAAGGTGTGGTGAAGCTTATAACTTGGGGATAATCAAGTGTGGGGAACTAAGGTTGCATTAATCAAGAAGTTTTCATCTTTCTGTTTTGATATTTGTGCTCTTAACCTTGTTGATTCTTAGCAGGGTTGTTTAAGGAAGCTTGTACTTGTTCTTGCTAGTACATAAGCTCAAAAATTCGTGGGTGTGGATGTACATCTATGAGGTACACACCTTTCTACCCAAAATCTGATAAAATCTTGATTTTTGGTGAATTTTTGTGCTACTTGTGTTCTTGCTGATTTTATGGTCTAATCTTGCTTAAATCTGCTTAATATATCTGTTATTATGCTTATTTGGGCTTTGGTGGTCTTGAAATACACTTTTGATTTGTAAAATTTGGTTATGAAAGTTTAAAGGGGTGTTTGGGATTACCTGTTTGAGATCATAAGTGGTTATTGTGTTGTTAGAAGTTTGTGTTTATGCTTGTTATCTATTCTTGACTTGGTTGAGGGCTAGTTGCTGCATGTTTTTGGGCTTGAACCTTGAAATCAAAGAATGTGCTATAACTACTTGAGTTTGACTTTTTTTGACCTAAAATTTTGGGAATACTTAGAGTATATGCATGTTTAGGGATATAAGCTGTTAAATCAAAGTTATTATAACATATGTGATAGATTTGGAGGTTTGAATATGGCTTGTTGGTCAAGTGCATCAGCAAAGTGAAAAAACTGCATGTTTAGTGTTCATCAGTAACTTTAAGTGCTTGAATCTTGCTTAATACTTTGAATCAGTGCATGAAACCTGTTTAGACTTGCTTATTTGAGTTTAATATTGCTTGTGTATGCATTTGGTTAAGTTTGGCTGGCTGAATTGTGCTATAAGTGCTTATTGAACCTAATCTGCTTATTTGTTCATGTCTGTGAGTGATATGGTGATTCTTTGAATTAACTGTACAAACTGGCTGTTGTTGATTGTGATTTCTTTGTTGTTATTGACTCCTTATGATCCATTGATCATTTAGGTGCCTTTGTGTAACTTGAATCTCCAAAAAAGTCACTAAAGACAAAAAAGTCAACAAGTCAAGCAATGGAAAAAGTTTCCACTGCTCAACACCCAAAACTAGCCCCTGCTAGTGTAATTTTTTAGTTAGCTTATCTATAAGCCATTTTGGCTTATCCAGACCTGCAACAACTTATTTTTTGTGATAGATCTTCATTATTTGACCCATTTGATTGAAATGGAGCTTATTAGACTTTGACTTTGACTTTTTGCTAGAAAACTAACTTATTTGACTTTTTCATAAGTGCTTATTTGCTTATTCCAGCTTATTGAGTGAACTTATTTGAAAACTTTTTGTTGATTAAGCTTAGTTAAGTCATTTAAAAGCTTTTGCAATTTGAATCAGCTCTTGGGATAGCCTAGAACTAAAAAACGACTATTTTGTCGTTTTCTATAGATTGCTTTTTGCATTTTCAGGCTTATTCCTTTGGCTTATTTCAAATTTCTTTTTACAGAAGTCTTAAGCAACTCAAAAGAAGCTTGTGTGTCTAATTTGAGCTTATGGCATCAGCTTATAGCTTAATGGGCCAAAAAGCCCATTAAGAATAAGTTGTTTGGTATAAGTCAGCTTATTTCACATCTTCAGCTTTAGGGCCTTTGAAAAGTTGTGTTTAAAATCAAATTTTGAGTCAGGTAGGAGCTTTTGGGCTTAATTGGACAACGTTTTTCTTATTGGGCTTATTTTGGCCCATTAAGGTGACTGTTTGGACTTTTGGCCCATTTGGAGGCCCATTAGGGGTATTTTGTAATTTTAACTTCATTTTCTGTTTATTTAGGTTAAATTAAGCTAGTTTGCAAGTTTTTAGAATTTTTTATAAATTTTGGATTTTTAATATTATTTTATTATTAAAAATTAAAATTTAGATTTTTCAAGTTTTTATATTTTTCTTAGGTTAAATACATAAAGTTAGGAATTTTACAATTTTTAGAATATTTTTATTGTCCTTAGATTAATTTTTATAATTATTTTAAATTTTAATAGTTTTTAATTGTTTTTAAATAGTTTTGATTAATTTTAAAATTTTCAAAAATAGTTTTAAATTAAGTTAGGGTATTTTGGAGGTTTACGAAGTGATAAATCTCATTTTGGGCTTTTTATTAATTATTTTGATTTTTTTTGGGCTTTAATTAGCATTAAAAAATTATTATTTAATTAATTAAAAGGTTTGAGTGAATTTCATTTTATTTTAAACTCTATTTACATTATTTAGGATTTATTGTAATTTTTTAGTAATTTTTAGGGTAAATTTTTAATTTTGGTGCTTTTACGGTTTTACGTGTACGACCTTTTCGTCTTAGTGTAATCCGTTATCATAACCGTCATTCTCTTCTTATCTCATTTCTATTTCCTTTTCTCATCATAATCATATAATCACATCACAATCATTTCTTAACACACACACCAAGCCTCCTTGAGAACAATCCCCACTTTGGGTCATAACTCGTGGTTTTCCTAAACTACTTGTGTATTTACCCTAATTACACCTTGTTTTCCTAAACAAGTGGTAAATTACAACTATCAGGAACACCTATACCTCATATACCATCAACAAATCCCATGTCCGACGTGGGATTGTAACATGCCGCAAAACGGATACCCTGCTAGTATTGAAGGATTATAGCGGTCCAAATTACTGTGCAGTATTAAAGGATAAAATTACAGCACTGCAGTATTGCATTGGGCCTTTTTAACTTGATGGTAGTACTAATGTGTAAGATTTCCAGTGTGAGTGTTTCATATGGCCGCCTTCATATATTCTTTTCTAGATTATATATTGTTGTCATTTTTTCGAAGAGTTTGAACATGAAAAGAACTTTTTGTAGAATTTAAGGCGATAATATATTGTGGTCTGTCTAGACTAAAGATTAGTTCATGATTGAAGTACCTTTTGTGTTTTCATTTTGCCTATCAAAACTTGTCCCATGAATCATTGTTTGATTTTTCTTCTCTTTTTTTGAATTCAGTAAACAGATCCACATTGGGAAGAGAAGTACAAATATTTAGTACTGCTGCAACACTTGAAGAACCGATCACTCCACCTGTGAAAGTCAATTACACTCAACTTCTGATTAATGGGAAATTTGTTGGTTCGGCGTCCGGTAATCTTTTGCTTAATTTTTCCATTTAAAAGTAATGTCAATGTATATTATCTAATAATGCTAACAAATATGGAGTAGTAAAAATCTTCTACTTTGAGTTTAGGGAAGACATTTCCAGTCTTGGATCCAAGGACTGGTGAAGTGATAGCTGATGTAGCTGAAGGCGTCGCGGAGGATATCAATTGTGTAGTTTTCTGCTGCTCGAAAGGAATTTGATGAAGGCCCGTGGCATAGAATGACTGCTTATGTGACTGTCATTTCTTACAGTTTCTTTATTTGTATATATACATTTTTATTCATATCTGTAACTTTCTTTTTAAATTTACAGAAAGGTCGCGTATATTACTGAGGTTTGCTGATTTGGTGGAAACACACAATGATGAGTTAGTAGATCTTGAGTCATGGAACAGTGGGAAACCTTATGAACAGTCTGCTAAGATTGAAGTACAAGGGCTTGCACGTTTATTTCGATATTATGCTGGTGAGAGAACAGTAAGCATGCAATTTGATCACTTTTATTAGTTAATTGTTGGTATATATATGTTAATAAAACCTGTAGGTTGGGCGGATAAGATCCATGGGCTAACAGTTCCCGCAGATGGACCTTACCATGTGCAAACTTTGCATGGACCAATTGGGGTGGCGGGTGAGATTATTCCATGGAACTTTCCTCTTTTTATGTTTGGTTGCAAAGTTGGGTAATACAAGGATTTACCAAGTATGAAAAGATTAAGTTCGTTGTGTGTGTCTAATCGAACTGATTACTGGTTTAAGTGCGACTCAGTCGTATTTTGGTGGAAACAAATAGTTTGATTGGTCGTTGTAGTAAAGTAAATGTGCACAACGTTAAAGTAAATGACGGGTAATTAAAACTAAAACTGATTAAAAAGTAATTGTGCAAAATCTAAAACTTTAAGAGTAATTAATTAAATGACAAAAATTAAAGCTTGACGAAAATTTAATTTGACAATGTAATAAAAATGTAAACTCGAAATTTAAAATAAAGAAAAACGATTAAAATAACACTAAAGTAAAATGGCGAAAAAAATAAGCTTTAAAAATTAAACTAAAAATTACTAGAAAAACACTTGGTAAAAACTGAGATTTCGGGAAGCGTTAAAAATTCGAAAAATTAATATAATGCAAACTTAAAAATTATACTAAAGCAAAAATATTAAAACAAAACAAACTCCATCGAAATCCTCCTATCGGAATCCTCCGATCGGAATAACGATCGGAATGTTGCTTACCATCGGAATGTTGTCACGAGAAAGCCGTCGGAATAACAACTCACCTATCGGAATGTGATCGGAATCTCCTGTCGGAATGATTGAGATAGTATCTATCGGAATATATAAAAAACTAAGGCTGTCGGAATGTAGAACAAATGAAGCTATCAGAATAATGCATCGGAATAATGCATCGGAATATGGCTACCAAAAATTTGGCAGCACTTCGTCGCAATAAAACCTTAAGACCCGTCGCAATATACGATCGCAATGAGCGATCGCAATCACGATCGGAATAAGGGGGAATTACTCGATCGGAATGTTGATCGCAAAGAACCGTCGGCATCCAAGAACCCTATTCTAATTGTCACGATCGTAATAAGTGAAAGCCGTCGGAATACCTTAGTTCCCTTTCCGATGAAATGAAATTCGCAATAAGCAAAACTAAATAAGCTAACTCTAATAAGCACAAATCAAAACTTTACCAACACAATAATAAGACGAAACAATAAGCAAAATTTAAAGACTTTCAAGACACAAAATACGAAAACTTTATAAAATAGACTTTAAAAGGATAAAACTTTTAAAAAAACTTTAAAAACAAATAAGCTAAATACAAAATAAGCCAATAAGATTGTCAAACTTATAGCTTAATTCGTATAAAAGCCTAGATAGAAATAAAAAGATAAACTTTTTAATCAAATAAGCAATAAGATTAAGCAAGATCAATGCTTAATCCGAACCAAAATCAAATCAAAGACAAGAAAAGTAGGATGAGAATGATAAAGAAAAGCTTGATTAAAAATAAGATTCAACAATAAAATTAAAGAACTTACTTGGAATTAAAGGCAAGAAATTTAAAGTGCAAAACAAGGTAATTAAATTGACAATTAATTAAATGACATGAAAATAAATGTGCAAGTAATGAAAATGGTGGAAGACTAGTTTGTCAAAATAGCCAACACAACTAAATGAGGTGAAATGAAGCCTATTTATAGGAGATTAGGGAGGTTAGCATGTGTTGCTCCTTTCTTTCTTCTCTCGTCTTTTCGTCTTCTAAATTCTTCGACTTTTTCGACTATGTCTCGGGATTAATTTAAACTCGTCTTGTAATTTCTTCATTAATTAGACTTGAGTTCTTCGGCTTCATTAAACTTCCGTCTTTAGACTTTTTCTTCGATAAATCTTCAGAATAGGCCTCGGACTTCCGTTCTTTTTGCACTCTTGATCTTTCGACTTCGTCTTTTGTCTTTTTCTTCGATAAAAGCCCGTGAAAGCCCGTGTTTTCTTCCCTTTTCACATTTTGATCCTAAATCACAACAAAAACACAAACCACGCATAATTCCGACATTTACGACATAATATACACGTTTTGGCTTATAATTAAGTGGTAAAAGGATAAGTGTTTTCACACTTATTAAATCCCCTACACTTGACCATTGTAATGTCCTCATGCAATGCATTAATTACAAAGCAAGTTTTACATTTTCCATCACAATAAATCCACATTTGCCTTTATTAAAGAGACAAAATATTTAAAGGAAGAAAACAAGTAAAAAGATCAAAAACCTACCTTAGGGTTTTTTGTATGTCATGAATGTTTATCACCCTCAAGTTTCAAGTTCCCCATACCAAGCTTAAAAACGATATCATTGTTATTATAAGTTAGCAAACTAACACAAACTCATATGGGCCAATTATTTACTTAGACTCTCCTATTCCTAGGTGTATCTCTTATATTTTATGATTGTCTTGAATGATCACGAGGATGCATTGGTGACTTATTTCGATAGTTATTAGGCTGAAAATAAAGTGGGACGATTTAATCAATAGTTAGCTAAAGGACAAAATCTTTTAAAACTCCTTCTCGGGACCTCATAAAGTTCATATCTTGGCATAACTCGCTTCACGATTTGAGACCTTCCTCAGACCGATATTTGGCAGTGACTTCATACTTCAAATCTTGAGAGACGTTCATGAAATAATGGTCTTCTCTTCATAATAGGAATTTCTTCACTTTAACTTTTTGATAGATTCTTCATACTTGGACCACGACTTCTTTATTTTTCTCCAATCTTTATTTGGGATTTTGATATACAACGATCCGCCTCCTTTTAGGACTAGGATCTATTTATCCCCATACCTTGTTAGGGCCTTTTTGGATAGACTTCTCCATGATCTTTAGGGGAGTATTTGCTTTTCGTCGTGTGTCTCAATCCTTCATATTGATTTTTGATAAATGATTCTTCACATCACTTGGGATCTTTAGCAACAAAATGTAGCCCTCATGTCTTGTTAGGACCTTTTCGGACTCGCCAATCTTCGCATCCCGCTTCAATAAGTTATGCCTTGGCTATGAACTCTAATTAATATCGAGCAACTTTTAAACGATCTTGGGCTAGAAGCTAAGTAACTTCTCAAATCGTACGACCTTATTTATTGCATTAAATTTATTAACAAGCGATGGGAGAAAAAGATTATAATCAACTCACATAAATTCATGAAAGAATACCAAACTTATAATTGACTCTATCATCTCTTGTTCTCCACAATTTAAAATCTCAAGGAAGGAGACTCGTGGATGCTTAGCCTATTAAATCAAAGTTTTGGGTTTTCAAGTCATCTATAGGATCTTGCAAACTCTTAGACTTTTTCAAGTTTAGAATTCGCATTTTAAAGTTCCCTTGATAAACGACTTTCTAGGATCAGTTATAGGAACTTGCGAAAAGTTCTTGTTCTTAACCCATAAGAGTTAAGACTTTCGTGTTTTAAAGTTCCCTATATAAAAGCCTAGCAAAACTTGACTGAAACACGTTAAGGATACTAGCTAGAGTAAACTTAGATAAGTAAACTCGGGTTGAGTCAAAAGATTCACAACGTCTAAAAATTAAAACCACTTTATTAAAATTTATTCTAGCAACGAAATAAAATAACTATAACAAAGGTAAATACTAATAGGCGAAAATAGATCAAAAATTTTGAAAAATGTCGAAAAATCAAATTTTCCGGTTAAAATGAGGACAAATACAAGGAAAAGCCCACTTAACTTCGATAGAAGTCCCCCTACACTTAATATAAACATTGTCCTTAATGTTTAAGCATGTGGAAGTAAACTCCCCTACACTTAGGACATTGTGCACTTTGTTTAAATTTTGCTAAGGAAAGGACAACTAAAGTGATTCTTATTTTAATATGGAATAATATAAAATAGAGAATCAAAAGAGTTTAGGATAAAACCGGGAAGACGGGTACACAGAATCACGGGTCGTCAAAAGTCATCAATAATATATCTTTGAAAGCTCGAATCCCTGCACACGATAAGAAAGAAGACAACAAACACATACTAGGGTCTCCCCCTACACTTATTATAAAACAAAAGAAAAAGGATAGATACTGCGGGTTGCCTCCCGAGAAGCGCTTGTTTTTGTTAACCGAGTCGTGAGCCTGACTCGACCTTGATTAGCATAGGAAGAAGCTTGAAACACATCCACCGGGATCAAATACATGGTTTTCATCCATCAAGTAGCACAAGCTTAAGGCGAACAAGGCAAGCCATAGAAGAGTAGGCAAGGTTCCCTTAAGCAGTTGTTGAGCACGGTGGTAGCAAGTGTGAAGCGGTGCAACTTTTATTTCATCAGATGGATACTGAGATGGCTTGAAAATTTCAATACCGGGATCGAACACCTTTTCCTTTAGGGGAAAATAACACTCAGGCTCAGTAGACCTTGAAGAGGATCCGCTCATAAATCTCACAATCTCATCCTCATAAGGTGGATAGAGAGGTGTTAAAAAATAGGTACTGCGGATGTTGGTGTCGTCCGGCTTCTTCTCCTTTGAAACGGGTTTCTTCATATCCAAAGGAGAATAAAGACCATAATCATCAAGGTCCAAAGGAGGAGAGTCACTCTCATTTGGGAAGTAAGTGTTGAGAAAAGTAGCAAAATCTTCCTCAAATGAGTAGTCATCCAAAGTAGGATCAAGCATTGTTGGTGGAGGATCTTCATCAAAAGTAGGAGTAAGGTCATCATGAGAAGAAACACTCGAAAGAGTATCAACATCATCAAAATCATCATAAGTTGGCATGTCTGGATACTCTGAAACAAAATTATCATAATCATCCCCATCGGAACTAGAATCATCATCATAATCATCATAGATCGGTGGAGAATCATAAATTGGTGGAGAATCATAAATTGGTGGAGGATCCAAAGTGGAGAGAGAATCATCCACATTATCTTGGAAAAGTGGATTGTCATAGCAAGAATCGAAAAGCGGATTGTTATAGACGACAAAATCATCAAGCACATTAATCATATTCGCTAATTCTCTTCGATTGGGTTTGGTTGTGATCTTCCCCATTTTAAATACTTGTGCATCATTCCCGACTCTTAAGATCAACTCACCTTCGGCAACATCGACTAAGGTTTTTCGGTTCTCAAGAATGGGCGACCAAGTATTAATGGAATACCAGGGTCCATTTCATAATCAACAACAACAAAGTCGACCGGAAAAGTGAAGGTACCAACTTTAGTAAACACATCTTCGACAATACCAACAGGGTAAGCGAGAGTGCGATTTGCAAGCTCAAGAGTCATCTTTGTTGGAGTAAGGTCGGGTAATGATAGTGTTTTCCGAACACTTAAAGGCATCAAATTTATACTAGCCCCGAGATCAGCTAAGGCAGTAAATTCTTCGGTTTTGTTGAAAATGCAAAGCAACACAAAATGACCGGGATCTCCAAGTTTCTCCGGAAGTTCTTTAAGAAGGACGGCAGAACAATTTTCATGTAATCGAGTATTAACAAACTCGGCCATCTTCTCCTTCTTATTAAGCAAGTCCTTAAACATCTTAACAAATTTAGGCATTTGTACAAGAGCTTCAACAAGGCTAAAGGTGATGGTCAGTCCCGAAATCTTCTTCAAATAGTTTGACACTTGAATGTCATCCTTGGTTTGTAATTTGGCCTTGTCTAAGCGAGAAGGATAAGGAATATTGGGTTTATAGGTGGAAGGTGGGGTTGGTGAAGGGTTCTTCTTGGGTACTTCAGTAAGAGGTGGAGACGGTAATGGAGAACTAATACTAGGCGTGGGAGTAGGAGGGATAAATGGTGGTGGAGGAGGTGTAGATGGAGTAACTGGGGGAGGGATAGATGGTCCTACTAAAGTTGCTCCACTGTGTGTAGTAATAGCACTCACATTCGCTCTCGGGTTGGTGACGGTATTTGAAGGAAGAGAGCCTGAAGTAGAGGGTTGAGTAGTTGGTAAGAATCTAGCCACCATATTCTTCAAATCATTTGTTTGAGTGCTAAAAGAGGTTTGTATATCATGTCGAAGCTCGGATCTAATATCATTACCTTGCTTAGTGATATCTCCTTTCAAGTTAATGATTTGGCTTTGAAGATTCTTAATTTGCTCTCCTTGGGTCCTCATGAAGGCTTCAACATCATGATTAATGGGTGGTGGTTGTTGAGCGGGTGGGTGATAAGGATTAGAAGCTCGAGGTGGGTTTGGGTTGCTTCTATTGTAGTTGTTGGGGTTGTGGTTTTGAGGATAAAAATCGGGTGAAAGAAAGTTGTTAGAACGGTAACTTAGCAAGTTACGATCACCTTGAGGTCGGGTTTGATAGCTTTCCGTTGAATAGTTACCATAAGCCGCACACACGTTTTCCGGATTGTCATGAGTAGAAGGAAAATCAGTGTATGAATGAGGACCGCCACAGGTCTCACAAGAAATTGCTACAGATTTAACTTGTTGTTGTTGATTTGTAGCCAAAAGTTGCATGTTTTTGCTCATTTCGACCATTGTGCGGGTCAATTCGGTGATATCAGGGTTTAAAGAAGTAGAAGAAACATTGACTCTCGGGTTATTCCTTGAAGATGCGGATGAATCCCAATTTTTATGGTGAGTAGTCATGTTCTCTATAAGCTCTCTACACTCATCAGGTCTTCTTTTCATAAATGTGCCACCGGCGGCTGCATTAATCGTATCACGATCACGAAAAGTTAAAACGTTGTAGAAAGTATCAATTAAGGTGACGGGGAGCATGTTGTGGTTTGGACATCGATCGATCAAAACATTATATCGTTCGCAAGCATCAAAAAGTGATTCATCGGGTTCTTGAGTAAATCCACCAATTTGATTTCGAAGGCTCGTGACCATGGATGGTGGAAAGTAGCGCGACAAAAAGCGTTGAGTCATCTCATCCCAAGTATGAATTGAATTCTTCGGAAGATGATCAAACCATTTTTCGGCATGGTGGGATAAGGTGTGTGGAAATAGGTGAAGGCGAAGAAAATCCATAGTAACCCCGGGCAACTTCATGCTTTGAGTAACGGTAATGAACTTGTCGAGGTGTTTGTTGGCATCATCATCCGGTAATTCGCGAAATGGACAAGTATTTTGGACTTGTTGGATCATGTGATGCTTCAATGAAAACTCTGGAGCCATGATTTGCATCGGCGCAATCGGTCCTCCTCGTCCATTCATTGTAGGTTGACAAAGCTCCTCTATTGTTCAAAGATCGGGTGGTGGAAGAACATTGTTGTTGTTATTGTTGTTGAGGTGCGGTGGGTTATTGTTGTTGTTCACACCGGCCATATCTAAATCTTCACGAGTCTCGGGCTCTGAATAAGTTGAAGATCTAGTACGCATGCACCTGCAAAAGCAAAATAAAAAGATACCAAAGAAATAGAGAATATATATGTACGTGTAAAAATAAAAATAAAAATCTTTTTGGGTTTTTGAAAATTTTAATTTTTATGGATTTTTTGAAATTTTTAAGCAAGAAAAATAACGTTCACGAGTGAACGGATCCAAAAATTCAACGCGTCTCTCACAGAAAACCGTTAATCTTCACGAAAAGAGCCGGCAGCAGCGCCATTTAATAACTAGATTTTAGTTAGAAAAATTGTTTCGTTGTAATCGGTCTAATCGTAATGTATAGGGTACGTTTAAGACTTAAAACGTACCCTGTAAAAATGATGCAAACTTAAAAATTAAACTAAAGCAAAAATATTAAAACAAAACCAACTCCATCGAAATCCTCCTATCGGAATCCTCCGATCGGAATAACGATCGGAATGTTGCTTACCATCGGAATGTTGTCACGACATAGACGTCGGAATAAGAACTCACCTATCGGAATGTGATCGGAATCTCTTGTCGGAATGATTGAGATAGTATCTATCGGAGTATGTAAAAAACTAAGGTTGTCGGAATGTAGAACAAATGAAGCTATCGGAATAATGCATCGGAATATGGCTACCAAAAATTTGGCAGCACTTCGTCGCAATAAAACCTTAAGACCCGTCGCTATATACGATCGCAATGAGCGATCGCAATCACGATCGGAATAAGGGGGAATTACTCGATCGGAATGTTGATCGCAAAGAACCGTCGGAATCCAAGAACCCTATTCCAATTGTCACGATCAGAATAAGTGAAAGCCGTCAGAATACCTTAGTTCCCTTTCCGATGAAATGAAATTCGCAATAAGAAAAACTAAATAAGCTAACTCTAATAAGCACAAATCAAAACTTTACCAACACAATAATAAGACGAAACAATAAGCAAAATTTAAAGACTTTCAAGACACAAAATACGAAAACTTTATAAAATAGACTTTAAAAGGATAAAACTTTTAAGAAAACTTTAAAAACAAATAAGCTAAATACAAAATAAGCCAATAAGATTGTCAAACTTATAGCTTAATTCATATAAAAGCCTAGATAGAAATAAAAAGATAATTTTTTTAATCAAATAAGCAATAAGATTAAGCAAAATCAATGCTTAATCCGAACCAAAATCAAATCAAAGACAAGAAAAGTAGGATGGGAATGATAAAGAAAAGCTTGATTAAAAATAAGATTCAACAATAAAATTAAAGAACTTACTTGGAATTAAAGGCAAGAAATTTAAAGTGCAAAACAAGGTAATTAAATTGACAATTAAGTAAATGACATGAAAATAAATGTGCAAGTAATGAAAATGGTGGAAGACTAGTTTGTCAAAATAGCCAACACAACTAAATGAGGTGAAATGAAGCCTATTTATAGGAGATTAGGGAGGTTAGCATGTGTTGCTCCTTCTTTTCTTCTCTCGTCTTTTCGCCTTCTAAATTCTTCGACTTTTTCGACTTTGTCTCGGGATTAATTTAAACTCGTCTTGTAATTTCTTCATTAATTAGACTTGAGTTCTTCGGCTTCATTAAACTTCCGTCTTTAGACTTTTTCTTCGATAAATCTTCAGAATAGGCCTCGGACTTCCGTTCTTTTTGCACTCTTGATCTTTCGACTTCGTCTTTTGTCTTTTTCTTCGATAAAAGCCCGTGAAAGCCCGTGTTTTCTCCCCTTTTCACATTTTGATCCTAAATCACAACAAAAACATAAACCACGCATAATTCCGACATTTACGACATAATATACACGTTTTGGCTTGGTTATTATTATAATTAAGTGGTAAAAGGATAAGTGTTTTCACACTTATTATTGGGCCCACCCTTGCTTGTGGCAACACGGTTTTTCTAAAGACAGCTGAACATACTCCATTGACAACCCTTTATGTTTCAAAGCTGTTCCTTGAGGTAATATAAACTTTTGCTATTTAAAAACAGATTTAGAAGAAAGGCTAACCGGATTTTCAATGTGCATGTTTTGTGGGATAGGCTGGTCTCCCTCCTGGTGTTCTTAATATAGTTTCAGGCTTTGGTCCGACAGCCGTCATAAAATAATCATACTATCTTATAAAACATATTCATATCTCTCTCATTATTAATTTTTTAAGTAATCCAAGTTTTATGTATAATATACAAGGTTTAATGCATACAACAAATAAATAAAATACATTACATACACTCTTTAATGCAAACAATTTTTTAATACTCTTATTAAAACAACTTATTATTTAAAAAAATATAATATTCATGCAACATGTACAATTAACGAATACACAAACACACTTATTAACTGATCAACACATTTAATATAATTTTTAAAAACACCTTAACACATTAAACACATTAGTTAATGTTATTTTAAAAACATTTATAAAAAGTATATTTTATCATATACAATACATTATACAAACTAATAAAGCACCAAAAGTTTCATACAATTTATATGCTGATAAAAGCCGTCTCAAAACGAGTTGGATAAAACCAGTCGAAACTTATACAAATGAGCAAATCAGGCTTATTCGGGATAATTTTATTTTTGTTTTTTCTCTGGTTAAACATATGGTACCTGATGTCGCATCATGCGAGTACTTTGCTATTAATATATAATTAAGACACCATATTATTTAGAAATACAATTTTAGATTGACTTTATACAATAATTTAAAATGTATTTCTGCAAATCATATATATTTTGTTTACTTAAAATTATGATAAATTATAATGTATATAGTTTTGAAAATCGAATCAGACGAACAAGTTTAACCAGAGATTAAATTCACCATCGATTCGCTTAGACAATTAAATAAAATTACTTAGATATTAATTTATCGTTTTTCAGAATATAATTATAAAAAAAATCGTAAAATTAAAATATTACCCATAACGGCAACGCGCGATTACCTTAGATATTATATCAAGGGGAAAAAAAAACTTAAGACAAATGATCATCATCTATTGAATTGAATGGATAACAATAAGTTATGGATACATACAAGTAACCTCAGTCTCTCACCTTGTCAAGTTGCATTGCTTTTAGTTTTAACTCTTTCTAATTTTGTAAGTTGTTTTTCTCCTTGTTCATCATTATTTCATAAAATGTCTCCAATAAATTATTATTTTTAGCTCTTTGATATTCTATTTTGATGTTATGACAACATGGGTCAGAATTAAATTAGTCACTTGAATGGATTTGCATCATTTAATTGACAATTTGCATTGAAACCCATGAAATTTTAACTGAGAATTGATTTGGGCTTTGTTGGAAATTTAACAGCACCTTCTTAGATGGTGCTGCTTGCTTTGTTTAGTTTAGGGCGAATGCGTGTTTCTAGTTTTGAAATGAGCTAATTTCATCAAATGGTTCATCACTAAACTAGTCAATCTGGAGAAAAAGTTATTAATTACTGAATTATTGTTTGAGGGTCGTTGTAGGTTGAGGATCATAATAGTGTTGAGTGTTGGTGTAGTTTGACAGGGACCGAACCAGGAGATTCCGCTGGTGCCCGGGAACCAGTGCAGGGTTCAAAGGGTCGTCCGACCACCTAAAGAAAAAATTGTAGCGTAAATTTTCGAAAATATTTCCCATTTTCTTATAATTTGACCCGTAAAAAACATTTTGTTGTTAGTTTATAAAATATATCAAAGTTTGACCCCCCGAGCCAAATTTTCTCGCTCCGCCCCTGACGGGAACCCTATGGATTTTTTCGATATAGTGTTGATTTTTGATACTATATGTATGTTAAATGCACCCGGTCCATCAAAATTTCTGTGCACCAAGCAATATTTAGTCGTCACTGAGTTTGAGGTTGGTCGAAGACCCAGAGTGGTTAGTGTAGCGTTCTTGTAATTCGTAGCCAACTCAGCTACACACACTAATATGCCAATTTGATGTATGAAACCTAAAACATCAAATTTTATGCCCAAATAACATCATAAATCATTTCCACTCCATAATATATCATAAAAATTAGATTCAAGAACACACATAAAAATTTGCAAAAATATCAAACAATAGATGTTGGAGGTGATGGATTAGGAAGGTTAAAAAACATAGGATGCTAAAATGACATCATAATAGGGGCTTTATGCATAGAATTAGCATATTGGTGTAACTAAGATATTCACTAATTATATAGTATCATAAAAAAGTTACTGAACTAGCCCATTTTTTAGACATATAATTACTAAACTATTGGGTTTTGTGATGAGATGACTTTCTACGACATGTTACTTATCGGCTCTACGAGTTTACCTGTCCACTAAGATACTTGATTAGCCTGTTGTTATTTTAAGATGTTAGCTCTTCAAGTTTTTGCTGATTATACAAATTTTTATACTTATATTGAACGTCAATCAGTTTAAGAGTTAAAAAAGTTTGGCTCACTTCATAGCGAAGTCTCAATGGATGGGATGTTGATCTTAATTTGTTAAAACAGACAGTGTCGGCGTTGCATTTGCATATTTGTTATATTTCTTTGTGATTATTTCAGATGCAACTATGGCGATCACCAAAATCTATATAATGTAAGTAGTTCTATGAATTATCTTTTGTCGGTTTTCTCAAATATACTTACGCACAGATTGATTATTTCGTGTGTTTGATAATTGTATGTGCTGAACTTACAATGGACTAATCTTGCTCCAGTTATTACTCGCTGCATAAACATGTGGAGTATATGGCTAGAGAAATACAACGTGGAGCCAATTCGGTTGAAGGAATCGAAGCAACACTTTGGCAGGTTCTGGTCTCATGTTATCACATCATTTTACAATTTATATGTAAAAACTTGTAAAAGAGGAAAAGGGCGATGATATATGTTCTGTTACAAGTGATTCCCTTTCTAAACAATTGAAGTTGACTTTTTTCTGTGTCTGCAAACCGACTCTAAGCCATGTGAAAATCCCAATAAGCACTAGTAATTGCAGCAATGAGCGATTTGTGATAGTTTATAATATAGATGACCGTTGTTCACAGTCACTCGTTCATGGAAAGCATGGTTTTCTTATACGTGATTTTGCAAGGATAATTTTATTTGAAATAATAAAAGATTGGAATAACATTTCAATATATTCTATACGAGGGAAATCCCCTTATCTATAAATGTTACATCATAATCTCATTGGGGTATGATACAAGTATAAAGACAATAAGAAAAGATAGAAAGATATGAATTAGTATTCTTAATATGCAATGGAAATGAAGAAAGATGGGTTGAAAAGCGAATAATGCATTCTTGATTATTGTATTAGTATTATAATGTGTTCTTGTACGAAATGTTGTCTAGGTACCTGAAACACTGCCTAGCTTGGTACTGCAAAAGATGAAGGCTCCTCCTAAAGCAGATGATGTGCCAGTGATCACGCCCGAACAGCTTACAGAAGCTGATGGATTCCTATTTGGTTTTCCTTCTCGTTTTGGTGTGATGGCAGCCCAATGTAAAGCTTTCTTTGATGCAACTGACAAATTGTGGGAAACTCAAGCACTTGCTGGTAAACCAGCTGGGATCTTCTGGAGCACTGGTTTTCATGGTGGCGGTCAGGAACTTACAGCGTAAGATCATATTTACTTTGAGACTAATGATCTTTGCATGTTTAGTACTTCATTGGCGGTGTTTGAATAAATGTGTTTTAGAACTAATCAGTTGAAGACGTAATAATCAGTTTTTTGGGTTTGGTCAAAGAGATTCTACTTCTCTAACTCTTTGTCTATTATCTAGATTCTATAGGACTGAGCCGTTCAATTTTTTTTTTATCTAGAGGACCTCTTTCAACCTTAAGTTTAGAGCTTCGACTCCCAATTAACAGACCGTCTTTCTTGCTCCATAATTACGTCCTTTCTGGTCTTCAACTTTTCTTTTTCTTAAAAGTTTTTGATTTCTCAAACATGCTCATCTGATTTTCTTATTAATGCAACTTCAAATAACAGAAGGCCATCGTAAGCTCTTAACACAATCTTATACAACCTATTTTATTATGCTTAGTTTCAATGTTCAATATCACATAATCACGGCCCAAATGTATATTCAAAGATCTTTTTTAAGAGGGCCTGATTTGTATTTGGGTCAAATCAGGGAAGCTATTTGTTGACAAACCATTAGTATGTGGTTCTGATTATTGAAAATCGTATAATCAGTTCGTAAAACATGTATTTCAAACACCCCATTGTCTAAGTCCTTCTGTCCCTATATTCGTCATGTCTTGGAAGTTGTTTGTTGCACTTGCATACCATATATCACACTTAGTTTCCTGGACTGATAGTGTTTTACTTTGCTTGCAGCTTCACAGCCATAACGCAATTAGCACATCATGGGATGCTATTTGTACCTCTTGGATACACATTTGGGAGTGGAATGTTTGAAATTAATGAAGTCAAGGGTGGATCCTCGTATGGTGCTGGAACATATGCAGGCGATGGAACTCGAAAACCAACTGAACTAGAGCTTCAACAAGCGTTTTATCAAGGTAAATATGTTTCCGAAATCACAAAAAAGCTTTCCAAAAAATAGAAGTAATCAAATGTGGATTGTAAAGATTGTATATTTCTCGAATAAGAAAAGGTTTTATATCCTGTTGTATATATGCATATTACAAGATTTATTTGCAACCCGTGTCTGCTTCTAAAACTGCATTTCAATAAATATGTTGAAAGTACAAGTCGAGGGCTCCCAATGGGTCGTCGGTTCTTGATCCAACTTGGTTAAGCTTTAGTTATACAAAATACAACCTTTCCAATTCGTCCATCATACTTTTGCATATACTCTTGGGGGCGTTTGAAGGATATTCAATTAATTTACATTTTAATTTTCTCTAAATATTGTGTTTGGTATGACAAACGAAGGAATTAAAACTTCAAATTTTTGAGAAGAGGGAAATTAGAATTGCTAAAAAAAGTGAGAATTTTCATTTACTTAAAAATTATTTTTTATAAACTTTTTTTCTAATGGTTTTTGTTCGAGTTTTTACGTTTAAATAAAAAAATATAATATATAAAAATTTATTTAAAAATTGTTTATTCGGTTTTTACTTTTTTAAATAAAAAAAAATTATATAAAATTTGTATAAACTTTTTCATAAAAAGTAAAATAGAATTTGTATAAAACGTTCATAAAAATTTATGATTTTTTTTATAAAATTTATATAAATTCTTATATATTTTTTTATAAAATTTACTATATAAATTATAAAAATTTATGTAAATTTTTTGTATAAATATCTATATATATAAATTTTCTAAAAATTATAAAAATATTTTAATGAAAATAGTTTGTAAGATTTTATAATTTTTTATATAAATTCATATAAATTTATAAAAATTTATATAAATTTTTTAAATTTTTTTAAATTTTTATACAAATATATATATATATATATATATATATATATATATATATATATATATATATATATATATATATATATATATATATATATATATATATATATATATATATATATATATATATATATATAAATTTATAAAAAAATTTCATATAAATAGTTTATAAAGTTTTTATAAAAAATATTTAATTCGTGTTAATTGGGTCGACCAAAAACCAAAATTTTAAAATATTATAAATTTTTTCCAACTAAACATGTATTTTAAATTCCGAATCAAAAATTTAAATTTACCAAAATTTAAAATTTTGTGATTTGAAAATCTAAACCAAACAGCACCTTATAATATTTGTGTTTATGTTACTCGAAATATCAACTTGAATAGACATCAAGAACATTACTAATTAAGTACTTATATACGTAATGTTCATCTTAGTGCTATGAAATACTAGAGGCAACTAATATTGAAAAGACCAACTTTATTAAAATGATATAACATGTGCATTTTACACAGAATAAATAGAGGAGTCTGTCGGATACCCAGACTTATTAAAATGAAGAAGACTACCATTTACAATTGCTTACAATGTGGAGCAAAGGTAACTACATAAAACACCAAAATTTTGATTATAAAGTTGGCCATCTACCTCATGTCAATTCTCTAAGTCCCCACTCCCCCTACTAATTACTTTAGATTCCATGCGTTCCTTGATACCGAAATCTTCACGGTTACAAGCAACTAGAATCCGATTCAGATGTTATAGATGACCATCATAGAGTTAAACTTATAAGATGCCTATCAAGCGACTGCATTTCCCACCGGCCCCAAATTGTTGCCCGAGTCATCTGCCACATAGAGTGCAATATAATCAACACACTAAAGCAGTAAACATGAAGTGCAATATAATCAACACACCAAAGCAGTAAACGAGCCAAAGCCTGTTTATAAGAAAAAGTTGAAAGGCTCCTTGACTTACCAAAGGGAAGGCGTTGCACAAAGAAGCAAGCCCCAATCACAAAATACGCGAGGACAAGTATTACTCCTTTCAAGTAGTGTGAGGTTCCATCCTGCATAATGATTTATCCACATTTGGGTAATGTGATTCATTCAAACATCCAAAATCAAGTAACTTCTTTTAGGGCAAGGAAACAGGGTAAATGTGGAAACCTGTAAAGTGAACGCCGTAAGGAAAATTGATAAGGCAAGGCAGCCAGTTTCAAGAAGTCCGAAATCAAGAGTCATTTGTATTCCCATTGTCCAAGCAACAAGCACACATAGAGGAACCTAATCCAGTTTCATATATAATGTCTTAGAACGAATTCATCAATGACTTGTAACATGTTTGTATCCTTGAACATGCATAATGAGTTTTACTATTCAACATATTTGAAATACTTTTCATATTTTCTTACCACAAACATCGAGATTTGAGATGCTGAACCCATAGCGACACCCAATGATATATCCTGCATGATTTGTGACAAAGTTATAGACCCCAAAAGGTAATTATAGTGTACAACAAGAAAATGTATTTAAGACACTTGAGATGTTCATGTATTTTACCAGTTTGTTCTTGAAGGCAAATATAACAGCCCCAGCATGTTCTGCTGCGTTACCGACAATTGGTAACAAAATTATGCTAATAAAGTTGACCGATATTCCCCAAGTTTCTGAAGCATCCTGATTCACAACTCCCAAGGTATCAGTACATGTATAATATCCTGTTGAACACTTCTTGTTTTGTGGCTACATACAAATAGCTAATGTAAGTGCAAAATACCTCAATCGTGCCAACAACATACTCTGACAAGATGGAAATGATTATTGTCATCCCGCATAACCATATAAAGGCACTCCAACAACCAATTGATGCCGTCTCCTTTTCAAGCTCTTCGTTATCATCTCCTTCATCCTAATTTAGTACCAAGAAATCCATTTTTAGTTATAACTAGGTATTTTGTTTGACTTCAGAAGTCAACAAGAAAGTCAAAATAATAAACCTCTTGAGCTTCAAAAAGTTGAGTATGGGTTTTCAGCTGAAAGAAGAGATATGCAATGTATGCAATTAGCATCACTATGCTGCTTGCCCTTGACATCTGCAGAACCGCACTGCCATCCGATTTTGGTGCATCCATGCTGCGGATATTAAATAGCAATGGTAGTATCTGGCTAAGCAGTCCAAGCAACAGTAGCAACGAGTTTGCATCCGCTTGCTTCTGTTGGTCAAAAACACATGCAATAAATATGACTTTTTGAATCGTATATTTAAGTATCTCAAATTGGGAATTTAAAGATGTAGTTACATGGTCAAATTTCTGTTCTTTATAGAGGTTGGATATGCCACCACATAAAAGCGACGAGCCAAGAACAAGCAGGAGGTTCGAGATGATGGAACCCAAAAGAGAGCATTTCACAACATGTATTTTCCTTTGACGCAGAGCAAACATTGCTATTATCAACTCTGTCGCATTACCACATGTCGCATTCACTAGCCCTCCCACTACAAAATAAACCGATTTCAAAGTTAAAGTATATTCTAACCGAGTTTTGGACAAAAATCATATGTTTGAGACAGTACAGTACATAGTATATTGAAGATGACAGTAAAGCAATTAGATACCAGAATTTTTGGTTTTTGTATAATTTTGATATGATTACTTATTGTCAAACTTCAAGAAGAAATGATAAGACTAGTTGTGAAAACTACAACAGAGCAAGGACTAAAAATGTAATTTCTTTATTTTTTTTCAATTTTTTTTTATTTTTTTCAATTTTTTTTATTTTTTAGCAACCATTTGCTACAACCATGATAGGTTCAATATGACATGATAAGTGATGCCAAATTGATAAAACACACAATAGCTCTTATCACTTTCCTAATTTCAGTGCCAACCAAAATCTTACAAAGTTTGGTCAGGGAAAAAAAAAAACTAAATCTAGACTGAGCTTTTAAAATGTTACATATATAGTGTAACAACCCAAATGGAGAACAAAAAAGCATTATTTTGTTGGAATATAAGGCACTATTGCAAATTTGCAATATAAAATGAGGTGTCAAAATTATTTGCAAGATTTACATCCAAAATAGTTCCAACTTATCTAGGGACCACATGATAATAAAAGCCCTTTCATAAGGCCCATTTCAACCTTATAAATAATTGGAAGGATGAAAATTTTTGTACTTGATAGATGAGATGATACCATTGAATACCCAATTCAAAAAGAATTTCAAAGAAAATAAAAATGATGTACCTCAAAATAATACACATTCATGCTTGAAACTAGGGGTGAGAATCGGGTCGGGTTGCTCGGGGTCGGGTTAATCGGGTCGGGTGGAATTCGGGTCGGGCCAAAAAATAATCTACCCGAACCCGACCCGATTTGAACTTGGGTTCAGGTCTGGTCTATTCAGGTCGGGTCTACCCGGGTCAGATCTAGTTGGGTTCGGGTCAACCCGAATTCGGGTAAATTAAAATAAAACTTTTTTTTAATAGAATTTATATTAAATTTAAATTTTAAAAATAAAAAAAAATTCTTATTCGGGTCAATACCCGAACCCGAATTAGACGTAAATATTATACCCGATTTCAAAACCAATGAACCCGAATTGAAATTTCAAACCAAGTAAGCCGACCTGAATATGCTCGGGTCGGGTCGGAAATATTGACAACCCTACTTGAAACTAGCTTAGGGGGTGTTTGTTTTAGCTTATATAGTGGGCTTATAAGCTTATTAGCTTATATAAGCTTATAAGCCGAAACTAAGTGTTTGGTTAAGCTTATAAATAGGCTTATAAGCTTATATATGGGCTTATAATTATATATGGGGTTTTTTGTAAGCCCAAAATGTGTAGCTTTTAAAGCTTATATAGTAATAATATATAAAAAGACATTTATGCCCACATTTAATAATCATATCATTTAATATTTATGTATTTTTGTCATTTTATCTTACTAAATTTGATAAGCTAAGCTTATTATATATAAGCATAATGGCTTATATAATATAAGCCTAAGTCAAACTCATAAGCTTAACCAAACACCCTCTAATGTGTAAAGTAACATACACATGTGTGCAAAAAGGCAAAAAATGTTTTTTAGCTCAAAACATAAACTATGAGTTTTAATGAAAATGAGTGATATATATCATCCCTACAGATCAATAAAACATAAACTATGAGTTTTAATGAAAATGAGTGATATGCATATCATCCCTACAGATCAATTTATGTGAAGGAGATAGACTTGTTGCATATGTGACAAAAAAAATATCAATGAACATGTGATCTAAAATTAAAGTTTTGCATAGGATACTCCGACAAAAGTATGTTGCAACTCTTATAAAATAGATTTGATTAAATCATTAATTATACACAGAAGCGGACCCAAAAAATTTGTAACAGGGGTTGCACAATTTTTTTTTAAAGATTATTAGTTGTAAAGTTGACCCACGTTATGAAGTTGCACGTGTCGAAAAAACTTTTATTTTATATAAAATTTACCATTCGTGACTTAAAATTCGTGACTTAAGATGTATCATGTGTCACACGTGTCGAAAAAACTTTTATTTTATATAAAATTTACCATTCGTCACTTAAAATTCGTCACTTAAATAAAAAATACACCCGGCTCCCATATGGTCCGCCCATGATTATACACATTGAGATTTGCTTCAACAAAATAATTAGACAGATCAGGTCACATTGCCAAACAAAAACACCACAAATGTTATCACGTTCAATCAAAACAAGAGTAGATTGGAGATAAAAACTAGAATTTTCATAAGTTTACCTGTTGGCCCTGTGAAGAATGCAATTTGTCTTTTGATTTCCAATTCACCATCACATAATTCACAAACAAAAAGGTTAGTAACATTAAAAACAAAGAAATAATATTATTAACATGCAGTCTAGAAATAGAGCATGAATGAATATGTAATTATGATTTATGAAACTCACTCAGTTAGAAAACTCAATCTTTCTGCAAGTGGAGTCAATCCAAGCAAACTCAAAGCAAAAATCCATGGCTACATAAACCAATCACTAATCAAATTCATGTTTCATAAAAAGACACAATTACTTACATGCAGTCATGCACTTGTGTATAAAACAATGTAGACTTAAAACAACAATTACTTACATTGCCAAAACGATACCAGTGAGCTACAAAAGCCATAGGAATCGCAGGAAACAAGACAAAAAGTTTAGTCTCAAACACAACTTTTCTAACATTCTCCAAAAACACCTTCAAAACCCGAAACCGAATTACATCATCATTCGACCTCCCATGCAACAAACATTCCTTGTTCTTGGCTACGGGTATTGGTTTCGCAATCTCCAAGTCGTAATTCTCAATGGAACCCATGACACCAAAAACAACAACAGAACAAGAACAAGAACACCAACAACAATAATAATAATATGTGACACACACTACACACGTATTGTACTTATGTTTATAGTACAGACATGAACAAGTGAGGAATGAATATAACGTGAAATAAATGGAACTGCTGCTTCCGTAATATAGTAAAAATGGTAAATATGAAGGTTCCAGGAAGTTTCGTTTTGCATATCTGTTTGTACTTTTGTTGGGAAGTGATAGATGGCACCACACGTTTTATTGCATGCAAATGCAACCGCTAATGCGTGGCTTTAATTGCAGAAAAAGGAAATACCATTACATCGAGTGTTTATGTGACTAAACATAACTAAATTACAAAACTGTTATAATTATCGGATATGTAACTGTTCTCTTTTTCTTCAATTTTTCTGTTTTTTAGTCACGCTTCTGTTGAATTTAAAGCCAAAATATCAATAATAGTGGATTCTTGTCTTTGGATCGATATAAACATGTTTATCGTTTAATTATGTTAAATTTTTTATCAGTTTCGTTTGAAAAGACTTTTGGCAAGTTTTAAACTCAAGACTTTAAAAATTTTTCTTTTAAAAAACTACTTAGTAAAACCTTAATGACCAATTAAAATAAACCGATTGGTTGTAATGTTTTATGATTATATCTTTGAATAGAGTTAATATTTGTGTATAACCTTAAATTAACATATATCTATTCAACTAATCATAATCACCAATTTTTTAAAAAACCCACTTTCCACCACTTTTTTAAAAATTAAATATCTCACAAACGGTAAATCGTCAAACGAAAAAAAATACACTATTGCAACGAGAATTAAATCATTTTTCTATCGAGTGGCACATATATATACTTTCGACGAACTTTTTTTGACCTTTTTTCTTAAGTCACGTATGAGAGAATCATATATGATTCGCCACGAATCATATAGATTTTCAGAAAATCATATATGATTCGTGATATGAATCATATATGATTTTCTGAAAATCATATATGTTTCGTGACGAATAATATATGATTCTCTCAGACGTGATTTAAGAAAAAAAAGTCAAAAAAAAGTTCATCGAAAGTATATACATGTGCCCCTCGATAAATAGATGATTTAATTTTCGTCGCGATGATATGTTTTGTTTTACGTAACGATGAACGGTTTGTGAGATATATAATTTTTAAAAAATGAGTTTTTTTGTTACATGATAAAAATAGGTGATTGTGATTGATTGATTGATTCTATGCTAAACTAAGGGTTTATGTTGAACTTTTTCCTATTTAAATAATGGTAATAGCTTTAAATTGAAATGACTCTAACTAATAATAAACTATTTTATATAAAAATAATATTACGAGATTGTGATTATTGATTGTGAAAAGTAGTTGTCAATCTGTGTAACATTCGTCACAATATTATATAACGTGTAAATATAAAAAAATCTTTGTAATTTATACGTTTACACATTTTCATACATTATACGTAATAATCATAAAAATCCTTCTACATTAATATCTACGATTTAATCGAATTAATTTGTAAAATGATCAATATTTTCTCTTTCACTATATGTGTACTAAAATACATAGATGGAAGATATATGTTTTGGAATGTGCAAATTTATAAAAAGTGAGTGGTTCAAAATCAAACACATATTTAATAGTAAACTTATGTTAGTGAACAATTTGAATAATTATATAAAAAAAATATAATCTACAACAGTAATCATTTGTACATGTTGCATATTAATTTGTATTTACTTTATAATTTAATATGTATTGCTCCCTAATTAATACATAGATAAATCTATGAAGATTTTGAGTTGTAAAAGTTTGTACAAAAAGCTTGTAAGGTGTATTACTTTTATAAGTAGTATATATTTATGTGCAGGGGCGGAGCCAGAAAATTTTTCTCGAGGGGTCAAACTTTAATACTTTTTATAAACTATACTATAAAATGGTTCTTAGGGGGTCAAATTATCGAAAAAACCCGAAAATTTTCGAAAATTTACACTACAATTTTTTGCTCGGGGGTCGGCCGACCCCCTTGACCCCGGCCTATCTCCGCCTCTGTTTATGTGTCATTAAAAAAGAGTACTACCTCTGTCCCAAAATAAGTGTCCAGATTTGACTGTTAAAGTCTTTTTTGTGCAACTTTGACCCTAATCATCTTTGGATGTGTTATATAATACTTTTTTTCAGAACTGAAAATGTTAGTGGTTAGTGGGTCGAGTCGTGCAATGACATCTAAGCGGCAGAATTTCTTCTTTGAACCATCGCCTAGTTATGTTAAACTCCTTATCCGCTTCACCTGAGTGGCCTTGACAGGTCTTGAACCCAAGACCTCCAGGAAACCTCCCCTAAAGAAAACACTTAGTAGAACTTTGGTGGCGAACTGAGCTAAGCCAGTTGGTTGTGTTATATAATATTTGATGCAAAATATATAAATGGAGAGAGTTTTAAATGTATTTTCATTGATATATTTTTTTATCAAGCATTATATAACACAAATAAACATATTTACGGTCAAAGTTCTAGAAAAAAGAACAAAAAATAAAACATGGACACTTTTTTGGGGACGGAGGGAGTACATATTTATGTAATATGGTTGTTTTTATCGGTTTCGAAAGGGTCTCTCCAGTTCATATTCTGACATCTTTTTTGGCTAGTAGAACCGATTGTGACTCCGGTTACCAGTTGAACTCGTTGGTCCGGTTGGATTTTTAAAATTATGTACACGGTACATCATCATTTTAGGTAGACAACATATGTACGATTTTAGGAAACAGGCTTTTAATCGGTGTACAATGTGCATATATAATTGTATTTTTAAATAATGAGGTGTATTAATTATATACTAAATAATATTAATTATTTTTATTTTAAAGTGTGTATTAATTATTATGTATTCATTAGTTTTAATATAGGTATTAAATTATATTTTTATGTTTTACTAAATGATTTATAATATATATATATATATATATATATATATATATATATATATATATATATATATATATATATATATATATATATATATATATATATATATATATATATATATATATATATATATATATATATATATATATATATATATATATATAATATATATATATATATATATATATATAATATATATATATATATATATATATATCAAATCAAATCAAATCAAATCAAATCAAATCAAATCAAATCAAATCAAATCAAATCAAAAACCCTTATATAGGAAGGATGGTGAAACAATGCCTTAAATACAAAATTCTATAAAAATGACACATGTAATTCATTAAAAGGTTTCCATTAAATGCATAAAAAGAAAATAGGAATTACAAATGATGCCTTAAATACAAAATTCTAAAAGAATATATAAGGAAGGATGGTGAAATAATGCCTTAATACAAAAATATATAAGAAGTCTTTTGTTTAAATAGGAATTACAAATAATGCCTTAAATACGAAATTCTATAAAAATATATAAGGAATGATGGTGAAACAATACCTTAACTACAAAATTATATAAAAATAACACATGTAATTCATTATACTTCAAAAAGAAAATAGGACTTACAAATGATGCCTTAAATACAAAATTCTATAATAATGACACATGTAATTTATTAAAGGGTTTCTATAAAATACTTCAAAAAGAAAATAGGAATTACAAATGATTCACAATATTTTGACTTACTAAAATGAAAATATTTTTAGATATTCGGACTGTCAAGTTTTGGACTGGGCTATATACTGTTGTTATATTATACACGTGACAAAAAATAATACTAGGAATGAGCTTTTTGTGCTTACTTTTGCTAGAATACATTTTACCACAAAACTTACAAAACAAAATCATTTCTAAAAATTATTTAACTATAATGTTTTTGCTAACAAAAACAAAAAACTTAACAATAACATTAATTTCATAAAAAGCTAATGTAAAAAATTTATTCATAATATTAACATGTAAAAAATTTATTCTAAAAATTTTAATGTAACAAACTTATTCATAACGTTAACGTATGCAAATTCAATTAACTCATAATATTCTTAAATAAATAAAATATCTTAAACTAAGTTTTTTTTCCATTCTATGCTAAATTATTAAAATATTAATGTAATAACTAACACTACATATACTAAACTTCTAATACAAACACAAATAAGTTTAATTTTCATTAAAGTATATATATATATATATATATATATATATATATATATATATATATATATATATATATATATATATATATATATATATATATATATATATATATATATATATATATATATATATATATATATATATATATATATATATATATATATATATATATATATATATATATATATATATATATATATATATATATATCAAATTAAATCAAATCAAAAACCCTTATATAGGAAGGATGGTGAAACAATGCATTAAATACAAAATTTTATAAAAATGCCACATGTAATTCATTAAATGGTTTTCATAAAATGTTTCAAAAAGAAAATAGGAATCGAAAATGATACCTTAAATAAATTTTTTTATAAAAGTATATTAGAAAGGATGGTGAAATACTGCCTTAAGTACAAAATTTTATAAAAATGACAAAAGATTCTTTAAAGGGTTTCCATAAAATGCTTCACATTCCGTTGTACCATATTTGTAGGCTCTTCGTCATATACGGGTATGGTATCATCATGAGAGATGTCTATATCATTCCCTGACATGCTGCTTGTATCATGCTTTCCTCCTGATTCCATGCTCTTGCAATCTTTAGGCTCCAAGTTGTCAACCATATGACCATTCTCCTTTTTCATCTTCATCGTAGATTCTTGCACTCCACTATCATACGCTTGCTGAAGTCGGGATCTCTCATAAATCGAAGACGAGACCAATGTCATGAATTTCAACAGTGTACCACGGAAATCTTGAACCTCGGTATGTGAGTATTGAAAAAATGACTGGCATATCCCTGAATTGTCAGACTTAGCGATGTTGAATTTAAAGAAGTGTGTAAGTTGGGTCACGAGAGCTTTATATGCAGATTCTGATGCAGAGTGATTAAAGTCTTCTTTGTGAAGTTGCTCAGCTAGTTGGTTCAAGTTAAGGAATATTTAGTCGATGAATATGTTACGATCTTGACCGAAGAGTGTCACATATTCGCTTCCTCCTTGAAGCCATGAAAGGGTTACAAGATGAGACTGAAGTAGTCGAAATAACGTTATACCGCTTTCTCTAGCTGTGTTTTGCATTAGATGAAATTCTCCCTCTTGAGATGTCGAATTCAACGATTCCATTAAAATTTCGATGAAAGATAATTGTGGTTGTGGTTGTTTTCGGGATTTTACAATTCGTGAAGAAACCAAGAAATTGAAACACGCGGGATTTGACAAAACCAACGAAAGAACTCTAAAACTTTTTAAGCCCTTGTTTAGTAAAATGTAACTTTTTCTCGTCACTTGTCTCGTTACTTTGTCCCGATTATAACTAAAAAGGCCACACTTAATACACAAAGTTTATTCAAAATAAAAAAAATTGGAATAAAAATTCGGGTATAATGTTGTTCAAATCACATGGCCAAAAATTCTATTAGATTAGAAGTGCAGCCCAAAAACGTGGCCGACAGAGAAGTATTAAAAACGGTTTCCACTACTTAGGTAGTTATAAATTGTTGGCATCATAATTCACACATGTATCCCAACCCTACAATTGCCTTAGTCAACGTGTAGCCTTGTTTATACCTAAAAATAGTTAGGTATATAACACGCTATCTTCTTCTCACTTAGTATAATCCACCCCCTTTTATACCCTATATTTCTCTCTCCTCCAATATAACCTAATCCTTACTTACACCTAGTATACTCCGCCCCTCTTTCTTAACACAAAATCACAGCCACCATTTTTGTTTACACATATCTCATAACCACCATCTCACTTAATCTCAATATCCAACTTCTAAATCATATAATCCTCCGTCTACCACATGTTAATCCGAATCACAAATCAAATCTCAATAATAAGTCTTCAATAAAACTAACAAAATCTCCCACAAGATTCAGAAAACAATAAAACTCCCACCAATGGACGAATCTAACACATCTTTTGACGAATCGGCTTCAAGATCATGTAAATGGTCTCGGGTAGGTGTTTATATTGTTTTATTTTTGTTTTGGATCAATGATAGTTTTGTCTGACTGGGATCTTGAGTTTTTGAGGTTAGTCGTGTCGAAAAAAAAGAGTATTTGGTTGTTGAGTGAGGTTTTGTATTTGAGAGGGGTTTGAGGCTGTTTGAGTTTGTGTTTGTTCGAGTCTTTGGGTTAGTTATGATAATGAGTGAGTTTTGAGATCGAGTCAGATGAGTCAGATGGTGTGGGTCTGTTGATGTTCTCGAGTCGAAATGGTTTGTAAAAGGGTTGTCAATTTTTGAGTCGAGTCAAGGTTGGTGGTCGAGTCAAGTCCGTGTCGAAGTCTGGTTATGGTTGAGAGAAGTCTGTTAAGAGGGTTGTATTGAGTCTGTTGGTGTGTCTGGTTTGACGGTCTTGAGTTGGTTAGAGTCGAGTCTAGATTTGAGTCCAAGCAGTGTATGTCTTTTCGTCAAGTCTTGGATGTTTTGGATTCGAGGCTGTTGGTGTAATGATTCGAGTCTGTGGTCCGTTTTGGAGTCAGTTTGTGTCGAGTTTTGTTGAGTTTGGCGTTATGTTCGAGTCTAGTCCAAGCCTGTTGGTTGTTTCACTTTCGCAATGAACACCAATCCAACACTCAAATAATCACCATCGCAATATCAATACTCCCACTGTCGCAATGTGTGAAAAATGAAAAATAAAAATTTTGGATTTTCAACTGTCGCAACATTGCAATGTTCAAAATGTAAACTGTCGCAATAATGAAAACCGAGTAACTGTCGCAATGTTGTATCGCAATGTTGTATCACAATATGACAAAATTTGTATCGCAATGTTGATCGCAATATTAAAACCCTCATGGATTGCGACAGAAAATGACAAAAACAGGAATCTCCGGAATAATAAAAATAGCAATAGTACACAATATCCAATTATTTGAAAACCCAATATCACTGTTAACCTTAAAAACATCCTGAAAATCACTAAATGACCAAAAAATTTTGCGATTTTGACCAAATCAATTAACCCAAATCATTATCACAACTTTGTAGTCGATTTGTATACAAACTTAAACCACAAAAACGCAAAAAAAAAAATCTAGATTTGAGCTTGATTAAATCAAAACCCACGAAAATCAATCAACACAAACACAAGAACAAACCAATCATCCCATGACTCTTGATACCAACTGTAGGTCCATATTTTCCTAGGATTGTCTATGTGTTGTAATGATCTAAAGAGAGGGAGAGAGATGAAGAACTAGATAGAGAAAGTTAGAGAGAGAAAGGAATGTTTGATTAATGAAAATGAGAACCAACCCCCCTTCACATGCTAGGAGGGGGTATATATAGCTCATCCTACATGTGGGCTTAATGGGTTATATTGTTACATAACTAGATCACGAGCCCATATTACGTATCTATTGTTGGAGTGATCGATCCTTTCTAAATACGTAAAAACGTATTTCTAATAAAAGGGTATAACCGGAGTTTAATTTATGATGAAAAGTTTTAGGATTAATTAAAATCGGGAAATCATTTACTAAGTTATAAAAATTAGTTTATAATAAAGTTTATAATGAAATGGGTAAATATGTCAAATTATAGTTCTAAATTGGGTATGTAAGTCGATATGAAATTTGTTTGGGTAAATATGACATTACATAGTTTAAATTGGGTATATATGGAATTAACCCTTTAATTTATTTTAATTTTTTGAAAATGGTCGTCTTGATGTGGAAAAAAATCCCCTAGTAGGTCGTAGGAGAGAGTAAGCTCAGGTGACGGGAGAGTGGGGGAGAACTCGGTCCATTGATGTGCATGGCCTAAGCTCAACTCTCAATCTTTTGTATTCATTGAGAATTTTAGTGTTTAATTGCTGAAAAATAAGTAGATCTAGTTTAGCTTGTTTTAATTCTATCAACTTGTCTTTACTATCATTCAACATCAAAACAACATTCCTATATTTCTCAAGAAGATTATTTCTTTGCTCGTCAACATAAATAAGATCAATAGACATGTAATCAAAGACAAATTTAACATCATCCTTATCTTCTAGTTCAAGAAGAGTTTGTACAAATTTAGTATCATCTTTATCACCATTACGAGCACTTTCCTTAGCCACCACATTGGAATATATGGCATCTTCATCATCAGCAAGAGCCATTGGAACCTTGACATTAACCAATTCATCATATTTTGAAGATACTTCTTCTTCATCCCATTCATAAGCTTACAACTAACCCCTTGTTCTTGCCACTCTTGGAAGTTTTGAAAGATGAGCCTTCATTTCTCAAAAGAACAAGTCAAGCTTTAATCTCCCTATATTTGGCTTCAAAATCCTTAACAGGCCTTAGTTTAGGCTTTTTCTACTGAAAGGATGTTGAGGAAATTTGCCTGTTCTAGAAAGGTCATAGGATCAGTTTGGCAGCCATCTTGCAACAGCATTGGTTTGTCTATCTACTCAAAGAACTTTCAAATTTTTAGTCATTTAATTTTTGTTAATATGCTCAAGAATGTTGGAAGTCCTCATAAGTTTTTGATGTATCCAAGGTATCTCATGGCCATTATCAATGGTCTAGGACATTCTGTGGGTACTCACCAAAGACTGTACAAGGTTCCTACTTTGACAAGTCGGGTCTTTGAACAAATGAAGAGGAGCAATGAAAGATGGACTAGTGTACTAGTTCCTTTAACAGAGTTTATGCTACATGTTGATGTTGATGAGGAAACAACAAGACCGTCCCAACCCACATCACCTAGAATTGAGGATGTTCTTTCAACTTCACAACCTTTATCCTCAACATCTAGGGTTAGACATAGAGAGATATCTCAGGTTTCTCAGCTTGAGGCATCTGCTTTTTGCCTTGTAGCAGATGAGACTGCTAGTGCTGGTGATCCTAATAGAATTAGTGAGGCAACTCCTAGTGTGGCTGATGTAGCATGGGGGAGGAGTACTATTAATAAGACATCTACTAGATCCAATGATTCACCATCAAGGGTTAATTCTCTTGGTGGTGGTGAGGATAGATTGTCACAACTTGAATTGATAGTTTTAAATCTTTGTACCAAGGTTTCATGAAGAAGGCTAGGGATGATCAAGCTGGTGTTCTTGCTGCTCATGCTCAAGAATTAATTAGTTTAAGAGGCAGTGTTCACCAACTCCAATAGGTACATATAAGAATCAGAGTTCATGTGACATTCTCGGGTAATTTTTCTCTTCAATATGCCTTTAATGACCTCCTTATCAATCAAGGGGAGGAATTAGAGGTAAATGTGACTAATAAGGATATGCAAGTTGAAGAGATGATGGATATAGTTGAAACAATATCTACAAGTAAGTAGGGGATAATACTGGTTTTAGGGGAGGCTAGTGCTGGTAGTGAAAACTTTAATGTTGGCAAGGAAAATGTTAATGTTGGTGTTAATATTGGTCTTCTAGAATGTAGCAGATTCAGAGTTAAACATTAACTGATCTTCTGATGATAATGATGAGGAAGTTGCTAATGATTCACAGATTATAGAGAATGAGATTCAAGGAGTGCTCAGTCAATTAGACTGGGGGAATGCCTCTTATGGCTAAATTTTTGGAAGACCACATAGAATGGGTGTACAATGAACCTATTAAGTTCAAGTATGAAGTAGTCTCCATGACTCTAAAGCATCAAGCTTAAGGAAAATCATGAAAAGAAAGAAAAGTATATGTCTTATGTTGCTGGAAAAATGGTCTATTATAAAGTTATGCTAAAAAGTCACAAGGGTTACAAGACAAGTAATTTTATGGGTCTATCTTTTGAAGAGCTTGAAAGAAGAGCTAAAGAACTAGGTAATCCTTACTTATATTAGTGATAAAAGAATAGTAGAAAGAGAGAGAGATAGATGAAGAACTAGAGAGAGAAAGAATAGAGAGGTTGGAGAGAATACGTGAAAATATAAGATTAGATTGATGAATGTGAGAATCAACCCCTCCTAACATGCTAGGAGGGGGTATATATAGCCCACACTACATCTGGGCTTTGTGGGTTATATGTTAAGCCTATAAGACTACGATCCCATCTAACGTATATATTGTTGGAGTGACCGATCCTTCCTAAATATGTAAAAACGTATTTCCAACAATCTCCCTCTAAGGGATGTCACTCCAAACAAGGGGCTTACCCAAGTTACAATAATAAAATAAACCTAGCGTACTATGCTTTGTCTTGAACTCGTAGTCGTCTTTTCTTTTTCTTGTGAATATGCTGATGTGAGCTTTGACTTTAGTCTTGAGCGCGTTTCCTTGCATTGACCTTGTGCATTCATCACTTATGATATTCGCCTCCTCGTGACTTCATGTTCCACACACTTATACCTTTATAAATTATTGAAAGCTTCAGAGTTTGATACAACGGAAGACTTTAAGTTAAAATTTCTAGAATTTGTTGAAGTCTTAAGTGTAGAAAGTATAAGCATGTGGGGACGAGTTCTTCTGGTACACCACAACACAACCGTCTTCAAATGTAGCAACATAAGTAGACACGAACGAAATGGCTTTGACATTTCATTCTAATTCGGTAGCATTTTACCTCCGATCGGTGAAGAACGTTGGACGATTTTAAATATCATACTTGTGGCAGGTAGTTTCAATTAAGAACCTCCTTTACAAGATTTCGCGGGTAAACCCGATCTCTTTACTCGACCGTCCAAAGCTGACTGCGAACGTAAAGAGTGAATCATTTGATAAAATTCTCCGCATGATTGAAGCTTTCAATTCATATACCCGGAACAAGTTTGGTCCATTAAAGAATCACACCATCTTTACTTTCCAGTTGCACGAGCTTGATTCAAATTGAATCTTACAAGTTACCTACCAAGTGTTGTTTGATGTTAACACTAGAAGGATTTACATTCGTCACTGTAAATACTAAATAGTATTACTCTGAATGTTCTGGCAAGATCAATAAGATATTGCGTAGAGGCCTGGAATGTGTTTTAATCAGTTAAGAATTATACCATTGTTGCTTTCGAGTTATCACAAGTTTGTTTATAAAGAATCGCACAAGTCACCTACCATGAGCTTTTTGATGTTCACTCAAGAAGGATTTTCATCTTCATTGTAAATACTTTCGTATTAATCGGATGTTCAGGCAAGATCATGAAGATTTTGTGTAGGACTCTTGATGTAGGTATTTTAGTCACTTGTTTTAGGAAAAACAAATAACCGTGGCAAGTATTAAGTTCTACGATCTAGGAAAACCGTAAAACCGATATTGCAAGTTCTTTCTCGGCGGAGGTGTATGATTTTATGTGCCAATAATATAAAAACAATGTTTGGATTAGTAACGTTTTTGGATGTGAGAAGAAAGACAATTAAATGACAAGTTACACTAAAATTATGCTAAGACGAAAACGTGTTTTCGCGCAAATCGAGAAAATGACAAAAAATTCAAAATTTTGAAAACTTAAAATGTGAAAACACTATTAAACTAAAAACGACAACCTAAACTATTCTAAAACTACAAACTTTTAACGAAAACGACTAGAACTAAAGAAAATTTAAAAACTACGTAACACGTAAAAATTAAAAAAAAATCTTAAAACTTAACTATAAAAGCTAAAAACTTGCAAACCTTACTTTTTAAGATAATTAAGCTACATGAAAAAGAAATTTGGAAAAACGGTCTAAAATAAGCTTGAAATTAGCACTTTTGATTTTCAGAAAAAGACAAAATAGTCGAGTTATATGAAAACTCGACTAGAAGACTTTCAATTTGATACTCTAGCTAGAATTACGTTTAAAAAGACTATAAAAGAAATAAAAACTTCAATAAGATCACTGAAAAAGCTTATAAGTTAAAATAAGCTCAAATGAAAAATGGAAAATGTTTTAAAAAAAAACTAGTAAAGTGTAAATGACAAAAGATAAAAATGCTAGGAAAGGTAAAATACATAGGACAAATGAGTTTGGAACGAAAAACAAAAATGGTGCACGTCTAGTTAAGCCAGAAAACGAAAATAAGCAGTTACAGGCTGCTTATTTGCTGAAAATAAGACAAAAAAACAAATGTATAAAAGTAAAGTATTTGGGGCTGTAATCCAAAGCCAACTTAGAGCATATGGTGGGAAAGGGGGGTTGATGCGTTTGACTTCTGTGTGAAGTCTGGAGTTCGAAACCCACTACTGGCAGCTTTTATCTTGATTTTTTTGCAGCTTTTGTTGATTACAGAAAGCTAAAGTAGCAGTTGGCTACTTTGGTTTATTAACAACAGTAAGCAAGAAAATGATCATATACAAACTGAATTCAAGGTGAAATAGCAACAAATGCAACAAATCCCAAGTATGAACAGTAGCAGCAGAAAACAAAGAAAATAGAGTTATCTAATGCCAAGTTAAGCTTATCCTAAAAGCTGCAAAAAGCTCCTAAATTAATAACTAACCCAAAACAAATTAAACTCACCATCCAATCTACTAGTGCGCAAATTATTAAGGCCCAGATCCTTGAAATGAATATGCTACAGCCTTTGCGAGTTATAAAGAATTTTTCACCGAAATGTGCTTGTTAATGCAATAATGACTAAAAACGTTACTTGCATTTTTCGGTCTCGCTTAGTTTTGATTAGGACAATATGTAAAAACAAGCATTTACGAAAACAACGAAAAACCAATTCTTGAGTTCAAGTATTTTTCATTTTACCCATTTTCACTTAAGGTATGGATAAACAAGTACTAACCTTAATCAAGTGATCAAGTGATTTAATCTTTTCTTAAAACTCACTTTTTATTAAATGTGACAAGTTTTTATTAAACTTTATTTTTAAGAAAATGTTTTATTAAATAAATTATTTGAAATTTGAAAATGGCATATTCTTATTCTGTTAAGAATATCCTTTCAGGATATTTTTTATACCCAGATAAGACCTCCACCACTAAAGGACAAAAAGGAGCGGAGTCTAGTCCGGCGGTACCTTAGCGCCTAGGCGGTACCTTATCGATAAGGTACCGCGGGCTGTGATAAGGTACCGCGGACAGATATAGCCGTTGGCTCCTTTATCCTTTAAATAGTGGACCATTCTCAGCTTTTCACCTCACCTCTTTTGCACATTCATTTCCAGATTCAAACCCCTTCTTTAATCACTCAAATCTTAGATCATTTGTTTGATTATTACTTGTTTAAGAAGTGAATCTTGTTCTTCCATCCCTTCCTCTCCAAGTGCAAAGAGAAGAACACTATCCTAGTGAAGTGTTGAGTCCACCACCAAAGATCCATTGAAGATCATTTTTTATATACTTGTAGTTGTGTCATAGTTGTGAAGATCCAAGTAGTTGTGTCTATTTGGAAGTTGTGTATGTACTAAGTATAGTTGTGTAGATTGGTCCTAGCTACGATTAGGGCTCGACTTTTAGCTTAGAGTCGGAAATTGGTTAAGCGACGTGTACGGTTTTCTCCACCATAAGGAGCTTGTTGTGTAGTGAACTCTCGAGTAAGGAGTACTCGAGGAGTGGAGTAGGAACGAGGAGTGAGCTTTGTTGCCGAACCACTATAAATCCTTGGTGTTCGGTTTGATCTTTCTTTACCCTTAACTCTTTACATTCTTTATTCTTTTTGCATATACATGTGTTAATATTAGATTAGCTACACTATCATTCTTTATTCTTTGTGGATATATTTTTGTTAGTATTAGTGTAACTACACTATCATTGTTCATATTGTTCATAAGAAGATTTCACATATTTCCTCAAGCCTAAGTTTTTTGAAAAAGGATTTTTGGAAACCATATTTTAACAAGTAAATATAAGAAACTATTCAACCCCCCCTTCTAGTTTCTACAATTGGTATCAGAGCGGGTTGCTCAAGAATTTTTAAAGTATATTGTATTTTAAAACTTGAATCGATCTATGGATTCCAACAAGTACCTAGAAGGGCAATCTATGCAAAGACCACCACTTTTTGAAACCGATAGTTTTATTTATTGGAAAAATAGATTTGAAACTTATGTGAAATCAAAAGATTTAGATCTTTGGCATGTTATTACCAATGGTGATTTTTTACCCTTTCAATTTAATAAAGTTTCTAAAACAAAAGAATTAGTCACTTTTGACAAAGCTAATGATGATACTAAAAAGAAACTTTCAAAAAATAATGAGGCTAAAATGGTGATTTATAATGCTTTGCCTAAGAAAGAGTATGAAAGAATTTTTATGTGTGAAACCGCTAAAGATATTTGGAACACTCTTTTAGTAACCCACCAAGGTAATAGCCAAGTCAAAGAAAGTAAAATCGATCTTCTTGTCCAACAATATGAACACTGTCATCTTAGAAGATGAAACTATTGATAGTACATTTGCTAGGTTTAACACCATTATTACTAGTCTAAAAGCACTTGATGAAGGTTTTTCTAGCAAGAACAATGTTAGGAAGTTTCTAAGGGCCTTACATCCAAAGTGGAGAGCAAAAGTCATGGCTATTGAAGAGTCGAAAGATCTCTCAACTTTATCACTCGATGAACTCATAGGAAACTTGAAGGTTCATGAGATGATAATTTTGAAGGACTCGGAATTAGTTAAAACCAAGAGTGAAAGGAAATCTCTTGCACTTAAAGCCAAGAAGGCACAAAGTGACCATGATAGTTCCTCGGAAAGTGATGACGAGGAGTATGCATTGGCGGTGAGAGATTTCAAGAAGTTCTTCAAGAGACGAGGTCAACACGTTAGGCAACCAAACTATGACAAGAAACCATTGTCAAAGAATCGGTTTGTCAAGAACGAAAAAGGTGATAGGAGTTGCTTTAGATGTGGTGATCCAAATCACTTCATTGGTGATTGTCCAAAGCCCGCTCGTGATAAGAACCACACGGCATTCGTTAGTGGCGCTTGGAACGATAGCGGTGAAGATGATGATGACAACCCCAAAGAGGAGAAATGTCTTATGGCTCACACATCTGAAGAGGTACATTCCGAAACCGAATATTATAGCAATGATAGTTCCACTTTAGATGATACTGAATTTGAAGGCAAATATGATAGCCTACACAAACTTAGTCTTAAATTCATAGAAAAGAATAAAACCTTAAAATCAACCAAAACTAAGCTTGAAAATGAGATCAATGAACTTAGGGAGAAATTGGCTAAACTTGAGAAAAACAAAGAGGTTGATTTAGGTTGCTTAAGTTATGAGAAACTTAGATTAGAGAATGATGATCTCAAAAGCACCTCCATTAAATTGGAAAAGTTCATGAAAGGTACTAGTGCTCTTGATTATATGTTAAACAAACAAGTTCATTCTAAGGAAAAACTTGGTCTAGGTTTTAACTCAAATGAAGCCTCAACTAGTGAGCCAAAAGAAGTCAGGTTTTCACAGAAAACACCTTCTGGACGCGGTTCCACATCGTATGGCGCGGTTCCTTATCACTATGGAACCGCGGCCATAGATAAGGTACCGCGGCCAGAAGTTGAGTTTTGTGAAAATTCTGAACTTTCTGAAAAATCTAAGTTAAATGAAAAACCAAAGCATCTTACTGTTAATAAGGTTCAATTACCCATACTTGACGACAATGCTATCGGTAAGTTCTATAAGCCGTTAAGTAAACCTCTCATGGGGAATAGAAGTCTATCTAGACTATCTTCTACTCCACCTAGAGCAAGGAATGAGTCTAAGCCTAGAAGTAGAACGACAACGCCTACAAGAGATAATCAAAACAACTCACGACCTAGAAGTAAAACTCCAACACCTAGAAGGAATAATAATAACTCTAAACCTAGATCAAACACACCTAGGAGAAGTAATGAACAACAAAATGGTTACATGAATTACTACCCTCCTCCATTTTGTTCTCCATGGGGAATCCCCACCTCATTCATGCATCCCAACCAAATGCAAGGGATGTTTGGAACTAACAATTTTGGACCCATGAGATATTGGGGACCAAATGTTTGATCTTGTGTGTTGTTACCTAGATATGCTTGGGAATTGATTTGGAGCCCGATGAGTGGATTAAGGATAGTGGATGTTCTAAACACATGACGGGTAATCGAAGTTTGTTCTCGCATTACAATGCATATGATGGAGGTAACGTCACATTCGCTAGTAGACTACGTGGTAATATCATTGGCAAAGGTACGGTTTCTCTTGACTCCATAACCATTGAAAATGTTGAGCACGTAGATAACTTAGGTTTTAACCTTTTAAGTATAGGTCAAATTTGTGATAATAAGTGTAAGGTCATCTTTTCGGAACATGACAGTGAAATCGTAAAAGATGGAAAAGTCATTGGAAAAGGTGTTAGAAAGCATGGGCTTTATGTCATGAAGGTTAATAAGAAGTCAAAAGACAACATATGTCTTGCGACTATAGATGATAGCTCTACTCTTTGGCATAGGAGATTAGGTCACGCTAATATGCGTTTAATTCAATCTTTAGTCTCTAAGGAGTTGGTAAGACACCCCCCCAAGATTAAGTTTGATAGTCACTTTTGTGATGCTTGCAAAGTTGGAAAGCAAGTTCACTCAAGTCACAAAGCCAAGAATTTGGTTTCGACCTCTCGGTGCTTAGAGCTCCTACATATGGATCTCTTTGGACCTTCCGCCATACGGAGTTATGGAGGTAACCTTTATACCCTAGTTATAGTTGATGACTATTCTAGATTCACTTGGACTAGATTTTTGGCATCTAAGAATGAAGCTTTCGATCACTTCGAAATCTTTAGTCGAAATTCAAAATCAACTAGGATGTTCAATTGTTTCTATTAGGACGGATCATGGTAGGGAATTTGATAATGAAGTGCAATTTGGTGCCTTTTGTGAATCTCATGGTATTACCCATAACTTCTCGGCTCCTCGCACTCCACAATCAAATGGGGTAGTTGAAAGGAAGAATAGGACTCTACAAGAGATGAGTAGGACGATGTTAAACGAGCAATCTTTGCCTCAAAAGTTTTGGTGCAATGCCGTGGATACATCGACTTATATTCTCAACCGAATTCTTATTCGACCTTTCCTAGGAAAGACCCCCTATGAGATTCTTAAAGGTAAGAAACCCTCATTAGAATACTTTAGGGTGTTTGGAAGCATGCGCTTTATCCTCAACACCAAAGACTACCTTACCAAGTTTGACCCAAAGTCTTACGAAGGTATCCTTTTAGGTTATTCCCAAACTAGTAAGGCCTACATAGTTCTAAATAGAACCTCAGGGGTTATTAAAGAATCACTCAACATAACCTTTGATGAAACCCCTCCTTCACCCAAGACACCACCATTTGTTGATGATGACTTGGATGAATTAGAAGTAGTTAAAGCCAAAGAGGTTAGAAAAATAGGAGTTGAAGACCTTAGTGTTAAAAAGGAAGTAAACATTAAGGAGTCTAGGGATCATACTCTCAATAATGTCATTGGTGACTTAAATCAAAGGACCCTAAGATATCAAGTCCAAAACCAAAGCAAATTCTTTTGTTTTGTCTCCTTGATTGAACCAAAGAATGTTAAAGAAGCTTTGACGGATGAGATTTGGGTCATTGCGATGCAAGAAGAATTGAATCAATTCGTTGCCAATGATGTTTGGGAACTTGTTCCTCCACCTAGAAGTTCTACCATTATAGGAACCAAATGGGTATTTAGGAATAAGCTAGATGAGAATGGTGTTGTGTCTCGTAACAAGGCTAGACTTGTAGCTCAAGGCTATAATCAACAAGAAGGGATTGATTATGACGAGACATATGCACCGGTAGCTAGATTAGAATCAATTAGAATCCTTTTAGCCTACGCTTGTGCCTTAGATATTAAGCTTCAACAAATGGATGTAAAGAGTGCATTTCTTAACGGTTTGATCAATGAGGAGGTATATGTGGCTCAACCTCCCGGCTTTATTGATTTTGAGAAACCGGACCATGTTTACAAGCTTAAGAAAGCACTTTATGGACTCAAACAAGCACCCAAAGCTTGGTATGATAGACTTAAAGCGTTTCTTGTTAAGCATGAGTATACCATGGGTATGGTAGACAATACACTCTTTACAAAGAAGAAAGGTCCTCACCTCATAATCGTACAAATATATGTTGATGACATTATATTTGGCTCAACTTGTCAAGAATTGTGTGATGACTTTGCCAAAATCATGCATGATGAGTTTGAAATGAGTATGATGGGATAACTTAACTTCTTTTTAGGACTCCAAATTAAACAAATGGACGATGGTATTTTCTTTAGTCAATCTAAGTACGCTAAAGAAATGCTAAAGAAATTTGGATTAGAAGAATCTAGACCAATGAAGACCCCTATGGCCTCGGATACTAAACTCACCGTAGATGATGATTGTGAGTCGGTAGACAACACCAAATATAGAGGTATGATTGGTAGTTTGTTGTACCTAACGGCAAGTCGACCGGATATCATGTTTAGTGTTTGCCTTTGTGCTCGCTTCCAAGAGGCTCCCAAAACCTCTCACCTTGAAGCGGTTAAGCGTATCTTCCGATACATTAAAGGCACTGTACATTTAGGATTATGGTATCCTAAAGGGACCGGCGTAGAAACCATTGTCTACGCGGACTCGGATCATGCGGGAGACTATGTGGACCGGAAAAGCACTAGTGGAGTTTGTACCTTCATGGGTTGTTGTTTAACTTCTTGGTTCTCCAAGAAACAAACCGCTCTTGCGATATCCACCACGGAAGCCGAGTATGTGAGTGCCGGTAAAGCATGCCAACAAGCTCTATGGATGAAGCAAGCGCTTGTTGATTACGGGATTTCTCTTGATGATGTTCCCATCATGTGCGATAATAAAGGCGCTATAGACCTAAGCAAGAATCCCGTGCAACATTCGCGAACCAAACACATAGAAATTAGACACCATTTCCTTAGGGATAATGTTCAAAAGGGGAACATTACTATCGAAAAGGTGCCCTCCGAGGACAACTTAGCCGATATCTTCACTAAGCCACTTAAGAGGGAACCTTTTAATTACTTGCGTCTAGGTCTAGGATTAATGGAACATCTTCCTTAAATTCTTTTCTTCTTGTGTGTTTTCTATTACCACTTTGAGTTCTTGAGTCTTCTAAAATTCTTTTGAAAAATCTTCTCATCTCCTTTTCAAAACTCTCAAAGTCTCTTTGGAAAATGGTTGAGAAATTCGTTTGACATTGTTAATTCAATCTAAAAACGAATTTTCATAGATTCTAGCTATTAATATAGAGCTTACATAATTCATATGTATGATTCTCTCAAACATAGCAAGAACAAGATTGAATCATGGAGGACCATTGTGTCATGACTTAAGGTCTTGTCTTACACACCTCCTACATTGATTTTTTAATCCATGTATTTTGGTCAAATCTCTATTTGGTAAGTTTGCATATATTTTCTTTGTCTATCTTTGCTTTTAAGCACATCCCTATGATAAGTTAGACTAGAAAAATAAGATTTGCTGAAAAATCTTTCTCCAAACACCAAACCCTGCTTCTGCAGGCGGTTACATAAGTGAGCCGCGGTACCTTATTGATAAGGTACCGCCACCATAGATAAGGAACCGCCTACAGTGGCCTTCCTTTTCGGGTTTTTTTCTGAAACTCCAGATTTGCTCCAACCTTTTTGAGAATCTTTGTTTCAAACCCTTTGACCACCCCAAAAATACCCTAAGCCTTCCTTATTTAAACCATAAGCATTTTGCATTACTTCACATCCAAAATGTCTTATTCTCCCAATGAAAGCCTTGAATCTCCTCCATTTTCTCCAATTGCTTTCAATTCAAACCCACCCAAGAACACTCTTAATCACATTTCTCCTACCAAGAATGATGATTGTGGAACTTCCTTTCTTCCACCACCACCCTTTAGTGTTCTTCCTCCTTCTCATGATAATGTCATGCACCATGGAACATATTGTCATTGTTGTCAATATCAACATCTTGCTATGGCACACATCTATGAGGAGTTGAGCTACATAGAGAGTCTCTTAATCAAGCCCCCTCTTCACTTTGATTATGAGATCTCCAACAAGCCACCACCACCACCCTTCGCTATTACCTTGTCTTTCATATAAGCATTGATTGCTTATCCTCAAGACACCAAATTCAAGCAAATCTTAGAATTCTAGAATAACTAGGATTAGATTTATGCTTTTGGCTTGTTTCTTTTTCCATACTTCTTTGTATGATGTTTCTTTAGTAACCTATCTTGGATCTTTGTCTTTGTGTTTTCTTCTCTTTTAATTTTTTTTATTTGACCTATTACTATATATTGTTGGTTGTTTCTTTTGTTCAACTAACCCTTCTATGTAGCTTGTCACCATATCTCGATTCCCCGGTGCCCCAAGCTAGGGGGAGTAAGCACCAAGGGGGAGTCTTTGCAAAGTCCGTTTCTTCAACACCGGCTTACGCAACCTTTTTGCTTCGACAAAGGGGGAGAAATGAATAAACTCGTCTTCGAAAATCTTGTTTTTGTGTGATTGAGTTTATGTATTGTCGGAATCAAAAAGGGGGAGATTGTTAATGCAATAATGACTAAAAACGTTACTTGCATTTTTCGGTCTCGCTTAGTTTTGATTACGACAATATGTAAAAACAAGCATTTACGAAAACAACGAAAAACGAATTCTTGAGTTCAAGTATTTTTCATTTTACCCATATTCACTTAAGGTATGGATAAACAAGTACTAACCTTAATCAAGTGATCAAGTGATTCAATCTTTTCTTAAAACTCACTTTTTATTAAATGTGACAAGTTTTTATTAAACTTTATTTTTAAGAAAATGTTTTATTAAATTAATTATTTGAAATTTGAAAATGGCATATTCTTATTCTGTTAAGAATATCCTTTCAGGATATTTTTTATACCCAGATAAGACCTCCACCACTAAAGGACAAAAAGGAGCGGAGTCTAGTCCGGCGGTACCTTAGCGCCTAGGCGGTACCTTATCGATAAGGTACCGCGGGCTGTGATAAGGTACCGCGGGCAGATATAGCCGTTGGCTCCTTTATCCTTTAAATAGTGGACCATTCTCAGCTTTTCACCTCACCTCTTTTGCACATTCATTTCCAGATTCAAACCCCTTCTTTAATCACTCAAATCTCTGATCATTTGTTTGATTATTACTTGTTTAAGAAGTGAATCTTGTTCTTCCATCCCTTCCTCTCCAAGTGCAAAGAGAAGAACACTATCCTAGTGAAGTGTTGAGTCCACCACCAAAGATCCATTGAAGATCATTTTTTATATACTTGTAGTTGTGTCATAGTTGTGAAGATCCAAGTAGTTGTGTCTATTTGGAAGTTGTGTATGTACTAATTATAGTTGTGTAGATTGGTCCTAGCTACGATTAGGGCTCGACTTTTAGCTTAGAGTCGGAAATTGGTTAAGCAACGTGTACGGTTTTCTCCACCATAAGGAGCTTGTTGTGTAGTGAACTCTCGAGTAAGGAGTACTCGAGGAGTGGAGTAGGAACGAGGAGTGAGCTTCGTTGCCGAACCACTATAAATCCTTGGTGTTCGGTTTGATCTTTCTTTACCCTTAACTCTTTACATTCTTTATTCATTTTGCATATACATGTGTTAATATTAGATTAGCTACACTATCATTATTTATTCTTTGTGGATATATTTTTGTTAGTATTAGTGTAACTACACTATCATTGTTCATATTGTTCATAAGAAGATTTCACATATTTCCTCAAGCCTAAGTTTTTTGAAAAAGGATTTTTGGAAACCATATTTTAACAAGTAAATATAAGAAACTATTCAACCCCCTCCCCCTTCTAGTTTCTACAGTGCTCTTACAACTCACTGTTTTGATGCTAATGATCTAGAAATCTACGAGACTTTCTGCAAACATCAAAGTAAGTACACACTAACATAAAGAAACCTATATTTATCAAACTTAACAGCAATAAAAAAACTCAAAGATAAAATGCAAAGCATCAAAATGTGATCAATACTTATCCCAAGTGCTTACGAAGAAAAAGAGGCCAGGTTTGAGCTTATTTTTAAGTTAGCTAGAAAACTCCAAACTCAAATAATTCTTAAAACAGAATAATATATATTCCAAGGACTATGTGTAAATCAAATTTTACCGGCTAAAACCTAGAATTGAGGTAGTAATAATATCTAGAGTAATTGTCAATAGACTTGGTCAACTATGACCAAGAATGAACTTAATATCAATCCTATTTAGTTCTGACCTCCAACAAGTATTCAAGTACTCCTAGTAACATAAAATAAACGGACAAGTAGAATTTAACAACCTATAACAACAACTCTAGATACTAAGCTACCTACTGATCTATTTAAGCCGAAACTTAAGGCGGCATCTATTTTTTATTTTTACACTAAACCAACAAAACTTAAGCGAATTTGAACTAACATAGACCTACTAAAGATGCTCAAGTGATAGAATAGATCAGGCCTATGTCACCTAGGCTTAAACAAACTATCATAAACACCCTTTTATACTTAACAGTTGAAGTATTTATCTAAAAAAAATATTTTGAAAACAAGTAAAAGTAAAATAAGGACGAATCAAGCTAAATAAGCAACAAACAAACAATATGATCTAGAATAAGCAACAAATAAGAAAACTTAATAATCACATAAGCGTTTAAGTTGAACAAACATAAGAGAAAATAGTAGAGTTCAAAGTGTACCTAGGCCGACCTACATCTAGACCAGCCTATGCAACTGATGCAACACCCCTTTTAGAGCTTATTTGGGTCACCAACTTATTTTGAGAGCTTATGGGCTTGTGTGGACTACTACAGTCCACCTTAAAAGAGTTGAATAAATATTCTTAAAATCTTGAAACCTGAAAAGAGAACAAAATAACAAACAATGAGAGCAAAACAATAAACTCAAATAAGCTCAGCTTATATGGGCTTATTGCTACAGTAACCAATAACAAAAAAGAACTTTAACTGATTTTACTCCACATAAAACTTGGAAAACGATTTTACAAGTGAGATAGGTAAACAAACAGAAAATTAAACAAGATTCTAAAACCCTTGTATAGGTTTGGGTGTCAATCCAACCTAAACAACAGTCATAAAAACTTGGGTCTCCAAACTTTTTAACAAAAAAAGAGTTACCCTTTTTTTGAAAAATCATTCGAATAAATAAGAAGCTTAAAGAAAAATTGCATAACAGGAATTTAAATAACTAAAAAGATGGAACTCATAATATCTTTACAAGGTTTAAAGGATACTTTAATTATTTGTCTAAAAAAGTTTACAAAGATGAAACTTGAACAAGAAATACGAGACATAATTCATCTTATATTTATACTAAGTCTAGGAATTTACTAGAAGCATAAAAATACAGAGAAACCCTAGCTCTAATCTTCTTATAATGCCCTTGAGTAGAAAATTCAAACTTTGGTCAAATGTGGTCATCTTGTGAATTGCCAGAGACCATGTGATGCCAGTTGTCCTTGGAGTCATCTTGGCCTTTGCTTGAATCTTTGTGAGCAGGAAAATGCATTGGAGACGTTGATTCTTCTGGCAAAGATTGTCTTGTAGTTGAAACATGGACATGGACCAATGGGGTGGGGTCTTGAGTCCATGTGAAGGTTGTCTAGAGGTTGGGTTGTGGTGAGAGTGACGTTAATTGGGGATGCAATTGATGGGGTTGTGATTTTAGGTTAATCATGAGGTGGGGATTAGGGTTCTTGAACTGGGATTAAGGTGGATTTGGGGAAAGATTATGGTATAGGAACTGTTTAGTGGAAAATAATAATATTAATTAATTCCTTTTAAAAATATTAACTAATATTATACTCAGGTAAAGGGGGTGACATAGGTGTTGGTTTTTGGGTCAGGTTTGGGCTTGGTGATGGGTTTGAGTAAGGTATGGGTCGGTTTATGTTTGGGTTTGGGTTTCATATATTCAAGTTTACCCTCTGTTCTCTCAAAAACCTTTCATACCAAGTTTAATCAGCTTTTAGGACTTTTTCTTCATAAAATGTCTTTGGCCTAAATACGACTTCAGTTCCTCTCTTTAATAAAACGATGATTAAGGACTTAAAGTTTATTTTCTTCATTCTTCAAGGGCTTAAATATCATTTCTTGAAATATTAGGGACCCTATTGTAATTTTTGAGTTTTAGAAGGGTATAATATGACAAATATTCAATTCTTGAGGGACCATTCTTGACAAATCTTCAAACTTCAAGGACTTTTTTGGAAATTCTTGATTCGGGTCTGGTTCTTTGTGCGGCTTCATTTCCGGTGTTCGTTTTTGCTTGAATCTTGTTCTCTTTTGTTGAATTCACGATATCCGTACCTAAAATACACAATGAACAAACACAAGCATATTTTGGGGTATTTTATGATATTTTATAGCATTTTAAGCCCGTTTTGACGATGAGACTATGTATAAATACAGTCTCATCACTCCCTGATACTAAACCATTATCGTGTCCTCACGCAATGCTAGAATTAAGTATCATAGCATTTCCAAAATTCATTTTATATGACATTTATTGAAACGTAAATTTAATTTAACTACGATATGTGTTTAAGACATAATGTATTGTTTTCATCACGAGAACGTAACTTTTAGGGTCAAAGAATAAGAACACGTGAATGCCTCAAAGAGATAAGTTCTTCATCCTCGATTTTCACTCAATTCCATGCTAAGCGTGAAACGAGATCATTGTCACTACAAGTTAGTAATGCTAACACTACTCATATGCGTTAATCACGTACTTAGAATCCCTTATTCCTAATTGGTATCTCTTATATTTTATTTTTTTCTTAATGATCACGAGGATACCATTTTGACTTATTTCAATATTTATTTAAGCCAAAAATAAAGTGGGATGGTTTAATAAATAAGTAGCTAAAGGACACGATCTTTTAAAACATTTCTCGTAACTATTTAAAGTTCATATCTTGGCATAACTCGTTTCACGATTTGAGACCTTTCTCGGACTGATATTTGGCATGTGTTTCGAACTTCGAATCTTGAGAGATGATCTTGAAATTATGGTCTTCTCTTAATTTTTGGTATACATCTTCAACTTGATACGAGATGCTTCAACTTTTGACCATGACTTCTTCATTTATCCTCTTCTTTAATTAGGGTTTTGATTAACAACGATCCACCTCCTTATAGGACTTGGATTTATTTATCCTCTTGCCTTGTTAGGGCCTTTTTGGATAGACTTTTCCGCAACCTTTTTGGGAGTATTGCTTTTTGTCGTGTGTCTTGATCCTTTATTTAGATATGGATTAATGATTCTTCACATCATCTTTGGATCTTTAGCAACAAAAGGTAATCCTCATGCCTTGTTAGGGCCTTTTTGGGTTCTCCAATCTTCGCGTCCCGCTTCATTAAGTTATGCCTTGGCTATGTACTTTATTTAATCACGAGTAACTTTTAAACGATCTTGGGCTAGAAGCTAATTTATCTTTTAAACCGTACGACCTTACTTATTGCAATTATTTATACAAAAGCGTGGGGAGAATAAGCAAATAATTAAATCACATGAGTTTTTGAAAGAATACAAGTACTCTACGTTTAGCATAGTAACTTATAATTAACGCTATCATTTCTCGTCTTCAATTTAATGAGACTTAGCCTATTAAAAGTTAAGGAATTGAAGCTAAGTGCTCAACACGCACGATCGAGTAAAAAATTACTCTTATTCTCACCATTAGAAAACCTACATTCGTGTCTTGAACACTTATGAAAAACGAGAAAAAATTTAAAATTTGGCCATTTTTAGCCTTATTTTGCAATAAAACGATAACAAAAAGATGAAAATTGGATTGCGTGATGATGTGAGCAAGGTAAAGTATCTATTCACCCCCATATTAAAACTAAACATTGTTCTCAATGTTTCGAGTCAAAGGATGAAACACCCCCATACTAGAGACGAAAAGTCGAATGCTTAATCTCGAGCATGGAAAGGGTAAAACAATAACCTAAAAGCCGTTTATGAATTATGCTAAAAGAATAAAAGTTAGAACGTAAAAGGATATCATCGGATATCGGAATCTTCAAGGGAAACGATCAAAGCTCGAGTGATACTTAAAACGAACACGAGAGGCTTCAATGATGACGATGAACCTACTAAATCACAATCACAACAACCACGGAACAAGGGTTGGAAGAGCACAAGTCTCCGCATTACATCAATCTAAGAAAGCGATAATATGTACAAGGATAAGCATGAGAATCCCCCACGAGGCACATTGTTTTTTATAAACGATTCAAAAGCTCGACTCGAATCCCTATAAATGTGATCATTTAGGGATTATCATGGTTTGGTCATTTTTGGTGGGGCTTACATGACAAACAAGGCCCAAAAAGCAACCGGTACTAAGAAATAAGTCCTTGATGATGCAAAATACCGGGACCGAAGATGGCGTCCTCGTTTTCATGGGGTAAACGAAACAACGCCACTTCAACATGTGCTAGAACCTCAAAGAGGTAGAAGAAAAGAGGTGAGAAATATAAGGGTGGGACAATGGGTGGGGCAACACACTGAGCTACTCGAGGTATACTCACACCAAGAAAATAGATATGATTTCCATTTATTGCATCGGTGAAAGATCGAGGTTTTCCTAAAAATGCGATTCCAGGATAGAATATCTCGTCCTCGGTGGTATAGTATGAAGAAACATAAGGGGCTTCTCCCACACTAAAACCACACACACCATCATCAAAAGGAGTAGACAAGGTGGTAGCACTCAAAAAATGCGGTGATGACGGAGTTAAAGTAAAAAAATTATTTAAATCAAATTTAAATTTTTTCCGTTTTCATCATTTAAAAACTCTTTATGAAAACCTGATTTTATGATATCGAAAATATTTGGCGTTTCAAAATCAATAGTAGTCAGCTAAAAATCCTCACATTTAAGTCACGAGTAACACCCCATTTTAGAAATGGAAATATCACAGCAATTATGGCGTGTCATCAAAGCATACAAGGTAAAATGTCTAAACATTACTTGACCATATAAAGGAAAATACCGGAATCAAACATCGGTAGTCCAAAAGTAAAGCTCATCACACGCAAACATAGTATAGTAAAGGAAAAGGACGAAACAATGTCCAAAGCATAAGTATCATAAAGAAAAGAAATGCATAATGTAAAGAAGGCTAGACAGCTTCCAGTCCATATGCACGTACTCTTAGTGTCTACGAGCTTCCCTGAGTACCTGCCGTTTTGGGAACATAGAAAAGGAAAACGGCTGAGCAATACGCTCAGTGCACGAATATACAATGAAGCATGAATAGGATAAGCATATAACATAATAACAGCGGAAGAAACTAAGTCCCGAGTAACCTGGTTAAGTCTTAATAAAACTGGTTTTATAGTTTGAAAGTCTTATGTTTATCTTATAATAACTGTTTGTCATAATTTACCATTTAGCCAATATAGGTCATGAATATCCACCGTGCATGAATAATTGGAGGGGTGACCTCATCATGCAAATTAGAGGGGCTGCCTCTAATTTAATATACTGATTTTATGGGTAGGAGGGATCAGCTCCTTGTGAAGGATGCAAGGCACACACCACATTCACCATGTAATCCTGAATAAAACGTGTAACTAGGATGCACCCATACGCCCCACATGATAAATATAAATAAATGGCCAAAAGCTGAAGGGACGCCACGAGCAATCACTCCGCCGTGGTGAAGTCATAACATCAGTGCCTCTAATGTTATGGTTATGGTACCTCCATAACTAGGTGAAACTGGTCATGCATGTATATGGCTATAGGTAATCATATTTAAACATAAGCAATCAAACTCATACTTATACTACGGGAAAACAGTTGGCTGCATACGGGGAAATCCTAATAAGGAAAGAATGTCCATACTGAAAGGACGGGAATCCGTACCTTATGTCCAGTGAACGAGAACGATGAACTACGAGAATCCTACTTCCGAAACACTAGTGCTACATAAATACGTACATGAAATAAGTATCTGCTTACTACATACATAGCTGGTTTTATGTCATGTCTTAGCTTATTTTATGTGTTCTTACTATTTTACACTGTTTAAAGCCTTAAACTGTGTTAGATCCTACATTCTGTTCATTCTGATTAAGTATTACTGATATTTCATGTGTTATTATACTTACTGTGTAATAATAAGTAACTTTCCAAAAATAGAAGGTTTCCTTAAATAGAAAGTTTCCAAAAATAGAAAGTTTCCAAAAATAGAAAGTTTCCAAAAATAGAAAGTTACCAAAAATAGAAAGTTTCCAAAAATAGAAAGTTTCCAAAAATAGAAAGTTTCCAAAAATAGAAAGTTTCCAAAAATAGATTTACTGCTTAAAATAGATAAGTTTCTAAAAATAGAAAGTTTCCATAAATAGATTAGCTGCCTTAATTAAATAAGTTTCCATAAATAGATTAGCTGCCTTAAATAAATAAGTTTCTAAAAATAGCTGGTTTCCATAAATAAAATAGCTGCCTTATTTAATTAAGTTTCTAAAAATAGAAAGTTTCCATAATTAGAAATAAGCTGGTTAAATAAGCTAAGTAGATAAGCCTAAGTATTTTCATGATTATTTTCTAAGTCATATGATATATTATATAGTTTAATAATTATTTCATGTAATTTAATTAAACTATAGGTTATAATATTTAATTAAAGTATGACAAGTTTTTAATTAAATATATTAAATACTTAGGTTAAAATATATATTATTAAATACTAATAATATAACCTAAGTCATGTTTAATTAATTAATTATATCCATAGTTTTAAAAATAATTAATTAATTATAAGTCTTAATAAATAAATAAAATACTTAGGTTAAAATAATTTCATGATTATTAATAATTAGTTAACCTAAGTCATGTTATTAAATTAATTACATCTTATTAATTTAATTCATAACATAAGTTCATAACATATAAAAAAAACTAACATAATCATGATCCGGATCTAAGCTTAAAAACATGCACCGGATATGAACAAACATCGTACCCCGAACCAGATCGGGGTACCCCCTTGCTGCCGTGGGACCCACACGCACCAACCAAGACCAAAAAGGTCTTGGTGGTGGTCGGCTAAACCAAACCGAACCCCCTTGGGGTCGGTTGTTCCTACGGCCCAAAACAAACACCCCTTAGATCCATCCCTTTGATTAATTAATGACCAAAACATGTTAGATCTAGGTTTAATTAATGTGTTTTTATGAAAAACATCACGTGTTCTTAATTAATAAAAGATTAATTAAAAAGAAAAACAAGTAAAAAGGTTTTACCGTATTCGTGGATCAAAAGGGTGAAGAACAAACACGAACAAACACCAAAAATAACGAGATCCAAGATCAAACTCACCCCCTTATGGTGGTTTGTAGGTGGCGGCACACAAAGGAGAAGGAGGAAGGGTTTCTAGGTTTTCTTGAAATTCTTCTGTAAAAGTAATTTGAGTAGTGAAAATTACTTAACCCTTCCTTTTAGTAAAATTGACAATGGGCTTGGCCCATTGTCCCTATTTTGGCCGCGGGTAGGGGCTCCCTTGTGGGGGTCCCGTACCTCGTTTCGTGTCTTGTAATTTCTACACGTTTACGTTTAATTATGTTCGTGTTTTAAATGTTCTCGTTACGTAAATATCCTACACTTATATATTTAATTACGCTCGTATTAGATATATATACGTAATTAATAATAACTCGTGTTTTAATTACGCTCGTGATCTCGTGATCGTATGTTCGTAATTAATTATTGCTAAATAATTATTACGTGATCGTTCATTTAAAATACTTATCGTGTTCTAACACGTACGTAATACATAAACTCCTAATACGTAATCGTAATCATGCTATATTAGGAAAGTTTTTAACTAGTACGTACGAACTTAAGGTACTATGCATGGTAAAAGCATGCGGGTTTTACAGGGGGGTGGTGGATTGTATAAGTTCTCAAAACGTTGATCAACAAAGAACACCTCCCCCACGGGGTCAACATATTCGTCATCCCCATGAACGTTAATCTCATTGATTTCTTCATCGTAGATAGGCTCGTCAAACCAAGATTTGTTGTACCCCTCATTAATGATTTTAGAAACTCTCTCGAAGAGATCACGATCAAGGACAAAACTATCATTCTTTGGTGGGGATCGTTGATAAGTTAGATCTCACGAATGTGGTAAATGTCTCATTTAAGGAGCTTTGAATAGGTAACTCCTCGAGAATGAGATTTTGGGTGGTCACGTGAGTTGGTTTGTCATTATGAATGAGATGTTCCAACTCATCAAGTTCGTCCTCGACATTGGAAAAATCAACCTCACTTGTAGGTGGAAGTGGAGGTAAAAGAGCAAGCTCTCGTTCAATAATTTCTTCAATCTCGGGCTCGAATTAAAAATCATCATACTCACCACACGAAGAATTCTTTATGGGAGAATCAAAAATTGCTTGTGGATTTTTGAGAATGTGATCAATTTCGGAAAAATCACCATCATCATTATCATTAAAGAAAGAGTCGATGTGAGCACTCACAATCATGGTCTTACAAGTCGATCGACTATGCTTAGGTGACTCTTCAATGATGAGCGGATCGATATCGATAAAACCTTTCGCCTCAATGGATATTGGGCTAGGAAATGGAGGTACTTCAATGGAATTAGAAGTTGAAGCCTCAAAGACGTGGTCCTTCGAAGGTGGTGAAAACGAGTCCATTTTAGTCAATGTTGTGATGGCACTAACGTCTCCTTTCGGAATTGTTTGTTCACTTGTTTCGCCGAACACATCCCAAAATTATTGTTGATTCATACATTTTCTTAAACCCTTTTCAATTAATTAAACATATTCACGATCATTAAAATCTTCATCTCTAAAACCTTTCTTTTTAATTCTTTCAAAACATGCATCAAGCCTCATATTTTCCACTAAAGTCAACATTTTGAAATCATTTTTGGAAACATCGGTTTTGATTTGATCATTTGAAACTTGGGATCTACTCACGAAAAAGTTCATTTCATCCACCCTATATTTCATAGTTAATTTCCCATCGTGAACGTCGATTACGGCTCGAGCCGTCAATAAAAAGGGTCGACCTAAAATAATAGGACATTTAGGGTCACACTCATAATCAAAAATGACAAAGTCCGCGGGAAAAATCAACTTTCCAATTTTAACATAAACATCCTCGGCTTTTCCAATTGGTTTTAGTGGTGTACAATTTGCTAGCTCGATTGTCATGTTCGTGGGGTAAGTCTTGGTAATTTTATCAATTTCCAAAGAGAATGAGGCATGAGATTGATGCTAGCACGCTAAACATCCCTCAATCTCGGAAAAATAACAAGGTAATAGAAATTGGCACCGATCCTCTTCCTTTCTCGCCATATGCCTTTTGGGTTTTTTAAGAAGGATCGAAGCACAAGTTTCCTCAATGGTAAGGTCGATAAAGCTCTCTTTTTAAACCGTGGATGGAATTTGAGGTACACGAGGGTGTGCCTCTTTTCCTTTGTCACCACGTTCATCCCCTCGACTTTAGAACAAGAAGGCGTTTTAGAAGTCGAGGGTTGAGAAGAAGAAACAACTCTAAAATTATCAAGGGTATGGGTAATCACACGACTTTTTCCAATAGAAGAGGTGGCTTTAACGTGTTCCTTCGGATTTGGTATGGTGTCACTAGGTAACGTACTCGAAGACGAACTCGCTTGCTTGTTCATTATAGCCGAAAACATCTTTTTTATGTCAATTTGTCCTTGTTCAATTTTAGTATTTTGACATTTTAACATGTTGGAAAATTCGTTTTCAAAGTAACAATTCGTCCATCTAATTGTCTCATATTAGCCTCATTCGTTTTCATATAATCTTGAAACTCATTTGACGAACTATTTTGATTAGAATTAAAGTTCCCTTGGTTTTGATTATTTCTTTGAAAATTTCCTTGATTGTTGTTTTGAAAATTCGAGTTTTGATTGTTGTTGTTATCTCGATTTTGCCAACTCAAATTACGACCTTGATTATAACCTTGATTACCATGATTATTTCCTTGAAATTGTTTCAGTTTTGATTTGAAAAATCATTTCCATGATTAAAATTGTTGCCTTGGTTATAACTGCCTTGTGATGGACCCGCGTTATTTTGATTTTGATTTTGAAAATTGTTGTTTCCATTCAACGCGTTTACACTCGACGTTTGGCCATCCGTAGTCACACACTCGTAAATATTATGAGGTCCACCACACAAAGTACACGAAACCTCAACCGCTTTCACCATAACGGAGCGTCTTTCTTTTGCATCTCTATTAAGAACGACGTAAAAACATTCGTCAACTTATCGACTTTCGCATCAACCCTCTCAATATCGCGATTAGAATTATTAACATTGGCGACATTAGCAACACTCGGTGTGCTACGGATTTGGAAAACCTTGGATCTATTTTCGATAAGCATTAAAGCGTCTTTCGGAGCTTATTTGGAAAACCTTGAATCTATTTTCGATCATCATTAAAGCGTCTTTCGGAGCTTTACACAAAAAGCTGCCACCGATGGCTGAATTTAACGAATCTTGTTCTTGAAAATTAAGACCGTTATAAAAAGTGTCGATTTGGTGTAACTCATAAAATCCATGGTGAGGACATTGCCTAAGCAATTCTTTAAAACGATCCCACATGTCTCTAAATGATTCATTCGGCTTTTGTTCGAACCTCATGATTTCGTTTTTGAAAAACGTGGTCTTAGACGGCGGAAAGAAATGATTACCGAATTTGGAAACGAGATCCTTCCACGTAATTATGTAATTAGGTGGCTCTTTCTCGTACCAATCCTAGGCGGCACCATCGAGCGCGTACGGAAAAAGCATAAGCTTAACGACATCGGTGTCAACGTTTTTAAACTTGCTCGTGGTCAGAAGACGATCAAAATTTCGAATGTGATTGTGAGGATTATCCGCCTCACGACCTCTAAACGTTTTTGCTTGAATTAAACTCAACATGCCACTTTTAATCTCAAAATTCTCCGCTTCGATTGCGGGAATTACGATCGCGTCTCCATAACCCTCGGTGGATGCTTGGAGCAACTCCATCATCGTACAACAACAAAATTAGGAACGTTTGTTTCTAAATCACGTCTTCGTTGTCGATTCCTTCGATTTCGACTGCGTCGATTCGATGCGTCGCTAGAATTCGTATAGTCCTTCGATCGAGTACGCATGCACTAACGTAAAGAATGGATGGTAGCAAAGAAGATTCTTTTTTGGGAGGTTTTAACTTTTTCAATTTTTTTTTGTTTTTGATTGTTTTTTATTTTTTTTGGATTTTTGGTGTATTACGTAGAAATTAATCTACAAAAATTATCCACTAATCAAAGGTTTTGATTAATGAAATAAAGAGGAATGAAGGCAATTACGTGAAGTAAAAACCCTCGTCGACTTTGAAACGTTATCGGAACGTCAAAACGTTTCGAGGTTCAATAATAAAAACTCACAACATAGATGTATTAATACTTGAATGGCAAAGTCTTAATCAATCGTCACTAAATCGATACGCACCAGCGAGCGGGAAAAACGAGGCGGCGCGAAGCACTTAAGATCTTTTTCTCCTTAGGTCGTGAAATATAACCGCCTTATACCCACCTTATAGTTTGTATCAACTGAGATTAAATTTCTTAAGAGTATTTATCTATTTTGCCTTTGATTTTTTTGTTTGAATTCGATACACTCGATAATGACCAGAACGCCCACTATCGAGCTGTGATTTCTCGCGTATTTGGATAATATTGTGTATTGATTGTGATACGTAATACAATATATTATACACAAAAAGAAAACGAAAACGATAAAATGAAAAAGATTTGTGTGTTAAATGAGGAACAATTTAACACGTTTTATTTGGATATTTATAATATAGTAAGAAAAAAAACGAGTATGTGCGATTTTTACGCTTTCCAAAAATGAAAAGTAAAAACGCACTACTCACAAAAACACGATATATATAAGGCACTAAACACCTCTCCAGAAGCAGCGCCAAAATTGATGTAGGTATTTTAGTCACTTGTTTTAGGAAAAACAAATAACCGTGGCAAGTATTAAGTTCTACGATTTAAGAAAACTGTAAAACCGATATTGCAAGTTCGTTCTCGGCGAAGGTGTATGATTTTATGTGCCAATAATATATAAACAATGTTTGGATTAGTAACGTTTATACACTACTACAAAAAAGTCCTTAGAGATTGGTCAAAAAAGCCCTTAGAGACTGGTTTTGCAAAAGGTCTCCAAAAGGGGATGTCTCTTTAGCAAATCCTAAAAAGACATGGTTTTAAAACCAATCTCTAGAATACGTATAGACACTTGTTTTAAAAACAAAAACAAGTCTCCTTAGAGATTGGTATCCATAGTATTCCTCCAGAAACTAGTCTTTTTAGCAACATCTAACCAGTCTTTTTATAGAGTAAAAAGACATGTATTTTCTAAAAAACAAGTCTCTTTGGAAATCGGTATTTTTTTTTAAAAAAATGGAATTTTTAGTAAATTCCAAATTTTACAATTTTAACCTACCAAAATGAAGAAATACAAATACAATGAATATATATAAACTAATTTAGAAGGATCAAAACTATAAAACCAACAAACTAAAGCAACCAAACACAATTTTTATTATAATTAAAGTCATACTAGAATTTACAACAATATAGAATATTACTAGAATTTAGCTTTATCGTCTATGTCTAATCTCGCCACAATGTGAACCATGTGCCAATGATCGCGTTTATCTCTTTGGTATCCAAAGAACGCTCGTTATTCCGCGGTACCTATAATTAATTTAATCGAATGTAAACATTAGGAATAAAATACATATAATTGATCAGCATCTAACAATGTACATATGCAACATATGTCTGAACCACCTTTTTTGTAATGGCTTCACTATAATCTGCACAAAATAGTAAACCAAAATGAACACAAATCAGAAAAAGAAAAATATATGAGTATTTGGGATCGCGTACCAAGAGTGTATATGCCTATTACCTAGTAAGCATATATAATAACTACCATTTTCTATAGCCGCCTCGGCCTCTACTTCCACTTGCAGGACCTCTAGAAAATCTATCATTCCGCCGATCAGAAAAATCAGTTCGTCCTCTTCTAGAGAACCCAACAGCATTACCATTTCCCCGACCACCTCCGCTTTTCCTGTTATCATACCCATTACCACGAGCATTCTCTGCGTATCTTCCCCTTGATTGTTGCTCTCTTTCTTGCAACTGAGGCAATGCATTCACCACCACCAACCTTACTTCACCACCATTACCTGCATATTATACACGAAAATGTGAAATGATCACATGAAGACATGAAGTCATATCCATACAAGTCTGAAAACTAGTAGTGACATTATGGGCGAATTAAGTACGTTGGTGACTAGTAAATTTTGCATCACGCTGTTTTCATTGGAAGACCTTTTACTTTAACAAACCAAATAAGGAGGTTTTATGCATTTTCTGTACACTTTGGTTAACTTTAAACCTGTTTTTCCCCATCTGACCCATGTGGCTCGTTTTCTTTTTAGTTAACCCCTTTCTTATATTACCATTGACAGATAGAATATAACTCAAACGACATATTTATTTGTAAATGGGTGAAAATTATCATCGGTACTGAGAAACATGAAAGACAACATATGTTACCTGCAAGGAAGGTGTCCAAATCATCAGTAGCAACATCAAAGACGACACATCTTTTATCAATAGTCAACGCAAGTCCTCTAACAGATTCAACCTTTTCTTCGGGTCGAAAACTCCTCAAAACACCATATGCAAAACTGGCAATAAACATATGAATCCGTGGGTATGAGGCACAATCGGATACAATAGTAATAATAATAAGATGTAAATGAAGTGCTCACGAAGGATTGTAAATGTGTCTTCCAGGATCTAGAAGTAGCGTCACATAATTCTCCATGGAAGTTAGTAGTGATCTCTGCTTAATTTGAGTATAACCCTGCAGAAAGAAGCAAGCACAAGTAGAATTCATAGTTTTAAAACTTTACACTGCAAAACATTAGAACTAATAAAAAGGTGGAAAAAATACGGCTGACTCACAATGCTCTTGGCAAGTGCCTTCGCTAGCAGTTCTACTAGTGAGAGACCAAAAGTATTTAAGAGATCTTCAGCGGCTGACGTGAAGACAGGGATGACACTGCATATGTTCTTTATAGTCCTAAAAATATGTTAGAGGTGACAAGATGTCTTTTTTAGTACGGGTCAAAGCGGGTCAGGCTATGTAGAGTTGATCTGTAGACACTTTTACTTATCCATATTTAGAAATATTCAATGTGCAAGTTAGTTTCTAAAAATTATTATTACATCAACACTGGAACAAAATGATTTAAGAGGTGGTGACCGATTTGAACATTTGACTCATTTGAGAGAAAAACATCACCCAAGCGGTGTGTTAAAAGGTGTTTTATGATGGATTATTTAATAGGGACAAATTCTAAACATTTAGTACCTGTAATTAGGTGGGATAGTATTGCCGATGCGGATATGCCTATAAAGTAGTGGATGTTTGATATTAGGCAATAATAGTTCTGAATGGGAATGACTCTGTTCTGAAAGTTTTTACCTCCATGTGTTTTTGATGACTCGCATCGCATGTGCCTGTTTTGATCAAAGGTTGTTATTTTAATAATCTTGTGCAATTTTTTTCTTTTTTAATGAATACAATACAATGATACCCTAAGTTTACCTGGTATCTGTTTTTCGGATATGGATCATGTGATCTGTAGACCCTTGTCACTGTCGAAGTAGAACTCAACTTTTCATGTGAAAGTGTGTATTAGCGTGTTACCTGTATGTGGGTTCTGGTTGTGGCATGTGGTTAGTGCATTCAGCGATAGCGTGTTACATGTATTTGATACATGATTGATAATACCAATCTCTTGTAGTGTTTATTCCGGTGATGGTTGCTTTCGAGGTAAATCTAACTGGCTATAGACCATGTAGGCTTGTAATTATGTTAGAAAATGGTACAGGCGGTTGTAGAAGATAATATTTAAAAATAAGTAAATAGCATGTATAATATGGTGGACTTACCCTGTAGCTATCGTGATTTTGTTGTAGCAATGACGACAATGGGAGCCTGTTTCTAGTTTTTTCTGCTTTTGGTTCGGCGCTTTTCCAATGGACGTTTTTGATCATGTTTGGCACCTAACCTGTTATGTGTTAGCAAGGGGATTAGTTCATTGTATGTATAAGAATGTTGTGTAAAGTTACATACGGTAGATGCATAGTTTTTTTAATTTATTTAGATTCCTTACTCTGTTTGTAACTGATTGAGGTCCGAGATATCTTTATTTAGATAGTAAGGCGAAAAAACTAAAATTCGAATAAAAAATCAAGTATTTTAACTTAAAAATGGAGCATTTTTAGGTTTTCGAGTGTTAAATGTCAGACTTTATTGTGCGAGTGGGGGCAATTTGAGTTTCGAGTGGGGGGCATCTTAAAAAAACACTTGAAATTAAAGAAAAATTACACTGTAATCTCGTCGTTTTTGTTTAGCCATGGGGGGTGCCGCCTTCTCGTTTTTGGTCGACCCGTAACACTTTTGGTCCATTTTATGTTGACCATTAGGTTGACTTGTTACAATGAGTCAAATACCCTCAACAACTAATGAGCAATGGCTCAAATACCCCTTCTCTTTTGTTATTCTTATTATTATTTTATTCAAAATGTTAATGATATTTATTATCATCTGGTCATTATCAGGATATCATTTTTTTTCTTCTTTGGCTATGACTGAATATTTATCTCCACACATCACTTTATCAAATCACAAACTTTCATCTCTATTGCATCTTGTCACTTTCACAAACTTCATTCAAAACTCATTTCTTTATTCAAACTCGTCGTATCTTCCTTTTTTCCCAACTCATAATATCTTCATTTTTTCCAGATCCTAATATATAAAGTAAAACCACATAAAGCAATCATCTCTTCCATAAAACCTACATAAACAAATGCATACATTTTTTCATAAAATCATACTCCTTCAATAAACTCATTAAACCCCTAAATCTGAATTTAAAAAATAAAAAAGAACCATTAACCAAACACATCACCATCATCAGACAAATTTGGTGGTACCCGACCCCGAACACCCAGATCTTAGTGATGTCGTGGTGTGGGTATCCAGATGTTGGTAATGATGTTATGTTCAGGGTCAGTGGCCCGATATTGATGTCGTTGGTGGGTTTGGTGGGTCGGTGGTGATTTTGTGGCAGGGGGTGTTTGTGGTGATGTATTGGTGGTTCGGTAAGTCGGTGACGGTAGGGGTGTAACTGAGAGGTTGGGCAAATGGTTTGTGATAAAAGATGATAAATGTGACCTTATGTGTGTTGGTAGTAGGTGTAAACTTCCACAAGATATGCGAAAAAGACAAAAATGCCCTCACAATTAGCAGTCAAAGTTACTCAACTAAACTTTTAGGACTAAAAGTGTTACGGGTCGACCAAAATAGGACCAAACCCGTTTTTTTTTAAACTTTTGGACCAAAACCTTTATACCCGACAAACCATAAGGACCAAAACTGTAGTTAACTCTAAAATTTAATATTTATATTCATTTGGTGGTGGAGTAAAATATATTTATTTTTTTATAAAAATTAACATGTTTCACAAGTTAAATTAACACGTTACACAATTAAATTAGTTAAATAAGTTTGCGAGTCATCTCATTTAACCATATAACTTTTATATTAAAATATAAATAATTTTAAATTTAATAAAAGATATTAAATTGATTAATGGGTAAACCCATTTGATCACTTTTATTATCCACGTTTATTTTTAAAAATATTAAAATTTATTTATTCATTCTTAAAACTAGAGATAAAAGTTTGTTTAAATTTATCATATTATATTTATTTAAAGTTACTTTTATAAAATTATTTTTTAATAAATTAGCTAATAATAAAATTGTTATTATATAAAATAATAAGAATACTCGTCGTCGAGTTCGTTCTTGGTGGAGGTATGGTGTTTAGCCAAAATATATAGATGTATTTAATCGAGTGATTACGTTTTTGGAAAGACGAAAAGTAAAGAAAAAGGAGACGATTTACGCTAAAAACGGTCGAAAACGCTTAAACGTACGAAGTAAAAAGGCGACCCAACGAAAAATTAAAAAATTTTGTAAACTTATCTAAAATAAACTTTATTAAACTTAAAAAAATAACAAAAACTAATTTAAAAACAAAAATGGGCTAAAAAAATCGAAATAACAAAAGCACACGAAAATAATAACGAACGTAAAAAAACGCGACATTTAAATAATTTATTGAATTTAAAGCCTAAAAATGCAATTTTAATTTTTCCTACATTATAAATGACAAAAGAAAATTTTAGAAAAAAAGAAATATATTTTTTTGACTATTAATAATTTTTTATGAATTAATTAAGATTAAAACTAATTAAATTATTTAAAAATATTAAATGATTTTTCGAAAATCCTAAAAAATTACAAAAACTCAAAAACGCTGTTAGAAAACTATAAAAAATAGTAATTTGAAAAGATAAGCTCAAATAAGGTTGAAATAAGCATTTAATAAGCTTTTAAGCAAATAAAGTTAAAAGAGTACAAGTAAAAGCTTTTGTAATGATAAACCAGAAAGAACACTTGGCGCAGATGGTTAAAGAGTGTATTTATGTGTTTGTTTGTTCTTTGAGGTCAGGGGTTCGATCCACCTACTGCCCATTTTTTGGTATTTTTTGGTTTTTTCTTTATCATGAAATAAAAAACAGATTAAAAAAAGGATGTATTAACAGGAAATGTCTATAGATCAGATGGTTTAACAGAGAGATGCTGCATCTGATGTCAGTTGAGAGGTAAAGGGTTCAAGACCCTATGTTTCCTTTTTTATCAGATTAAAAAAAAGAGGATGTATTAATAGGAAGTGCCTATAAATAAGTTTTACACAAGTTATGATTCTTAATTTTTTATTTATTTAATGGTCCTTATAATTTAATCACATATAAAGTTTATAAAGACTAAAAACGTAATATGTTATAAAAACAAGTATATACCGTTGAGTCCTTATGATTGTAAGTTAAAAAAAATTAAGCACAAAATTTATTTACATAAAAAAGACTGGTTGTTAAAAAAACCAGTGTTTTTAAATGTCTAAGAACACTAGTTTTTTGATATAAAATGGTGTCCTTAACATTAACACATAAAGACATGTTGTTACGTAAAAACCAGTGTCTTTAAGTGTATAAAAGGATTGGTTGCAGCATACAAAACTAGTCTCTTTAGAATTCACCTTATAGAGACTGGTTTTTTTAAGAAAAAAGTTTCTATTTATTCCCTTCCCACCATTTTTAGGTCATAGACACTTGTTTTTACGTAACCAGTCTCTTTAGGGGGTCTCTAAGGGAATTTTTGTAGTAGTGTTGGATGTGAGAAGAAGGACGAGTTACACTAAAATTAAGCTAAGACGAAAACGCGTTTTCGCGCAAATCGAGAAAATGACGAAAAATAAAAAATTTTGAAAACTTAAAATGTGAAAACACTATTAAACTAAAAACGACAACCTAAACTATTCTAAAATTACAAACTTTTAACGAAAACGACTAGAACTAAAGAAAATTTAAAAACTACGTAACACGTAAAAATTAAAAAAAAATCTTAAAAATTAACTATAAAAGTTTAAGAATTCCAAACCTTACTTTTTTAAAGATAATTAAGCTACATGAAAAAGAAATTTGGAAAAACGATCTATAATAAGCTTGAAATTAGCACTTTCGATTTTCACAAAAAAGACAAAATAGTCGAGTTATATGAAAACTCGACTAGAAGACTTCCAATTCGATACTCTAGCTAGAAGTACGTTTAAAAAGGATATAAAGAAAGAAAAAATTCAATAAGATCACTGAAAAAGCGTATAAGTTGAAATAAGCTCAAATAAAAAATGGAAAATATTTATAAAAAAATTAGTAAATTGTAAATGACAAAAGATAAAAATGCTAGGATAGGTAAAATACGTAGGACAAATGAGTTTGGAACGAAAAACAAAATGGTGCACGCTAGTTAAGCCAGAAAACGAAAATAAGTAGTTACGGGCTACTTATTTCCTGAAAAATAAGACAAAAAAACAGATGTATAAAAGTAAAGTATTTGGGGCTGTAATCAAAATCCAGCTTAGAGAAGATGGTGGGAAGGGGGTTGCTGCGTTTGACTTCTGTGTGAAGTCTGGAGTTCGAAACCCACTACTGGTAGCTTTATTATTTTCTTGTTTTTTTTGGCAACTTTTGTTGATTAGTTTTGGAATTACAGAAAGCCAAAGTAGCAGTTGGCTACTTTGGTTTATAAACAACAGTAAACAAGAAAATGATCATATACAAACTGAATTCAAGGTGATATAGAAACAAATGCAACAAATCCCAAGTATGAACAGTAGCAGCAGAAAACAAGGCAAATAGAGCTATCTAATGCCAAGTTAAGCTTATCCTAAAAGCTGCAAAAAGCTCCTAAATTAATAACTAACCCAAAACAGATTAGAGTCACCATCCAATCTACTATTGCGCAAATTATTAAGGCCTAAATCCTTGAAATGAATATGCTACAGCCTTTGCGAGTTATAAAGAATTTTTCGCCGAAATGTGCTCTTACAGCTCACTGTTTTGATGCTAATGATCTAGAAAACTATGAGACTTTCTGCTAACATCAAAGTAACTACACACTAACATAAAGCAACCTATATTTATCAAACTTAACAACAATAAAAAAACTCAAAGATTAAATTCAAATCATCAAAATGTGATCATTACCTATCCCAAGTGCATACGAAGAAAAAGTTCACAGGTTTGAGCTTATTTTTAAGTTAGCTAGAAAACTCCAAACTCAAATAATTCTTAAAACAGAATAATATCTTCCAAGAAACTATGTGTAAATCAAATTTTACCGGCTAAATCCTAGAATTGAGGTAGTAACAATATCTGGAGTAATTGTCCATAGACTTGGTCAGTTATGACCAAGAATGAACTCAATATCAATCCTCATTAGTTCTGACCTCCAATAAGTATTCAAGTACTCCTAGTAACACATAATAAACAGAAATAAGTAGAATTTAACAACCTATAACAGAAACTCTAGATACTAAGCTACCTACTAATCTATTTAAGCAGAAACTTAAGGCGGCGTCTATTTTTTATTTTTACACTAAACCAACAAAACTTAAGCAAATTTGAACTAACGTAGGCCTACTAAAGATGCTCAAGTGATAGAATAGAGCAGGCCTATATGTCACCTAGGCTTAAACAAACTATCCCAAACACTCTTTAATACTTAACAGTTGAAGTATTTATCTAAAAAAAGATGTTGAAAACAAGTAAAAGAAAAATAAGGACGAATCAAGCTAAATAAGCAACAAGCAAACAATATGATCTAGAATAAGTAACAAATAAGCAGACTTAACAATCACATAAGCCAAATCACATTAAGTTGAACAAATATAAGAGAAAATAGTGGAGTTCAAAGTGTACCTAGGCCGACCAACATCCAGACCAGCCTATGCAACTGATGCAACACCCCTTTTAGAGCTTATTTGGGTCACCAGCTTATTTTGAGAGCTTATGGGCTTGTGTGGACTACTACAGTCCACATGAAAAGAGTTGAATGAATATTCTTCAAATCTTGAAACCTGAAAAGAGAACAAAATAACAAATAAGGAGAGCAAAACAATAAACTCAAATAAGCTCAGCTTATATGGGCTTATTGCTACAGTAACCAATAACAAAAAAGAACCTTAACTGATTTTACTCCACATAAAACTTGGATAACAATTTTACAAGTGAGATAGGTAACCAAACAGAAAAATAAACAAGATTCTAAAACCCTTGTATAGGTTTGGGTGTCAATCCAACCTAAACAACAATCATAAAAACTTGGGTCTCCAAACTTTCTAACATAAAAAGAGTTACCCTTCTTTTGAAAAATCATTCGAATAAATAAGAAGCTTGAAGAAAAATTGCAACAGGAATTTAAATAACTAAAAAGATGAAACTCAGAATATCTTTGCAAGGTTTAAAAGATACTTTAATTATTTGTCTAAAAAAGTCTACAAAGATGAAACTGGAACAAGAAATATGAGACATAATTCGTCTCATATTTATACTAAGTGTAGGAATTTACTATAAGCATAAAAATATAGAGAAAGCCTAATTCTAATCTTCCTATAATGCCCTTGAGTAGAAAATTCAAAATTTGGTCAAATGTCGTCATCTTGTGAATTGCCAGAGACCATGTGATGCCAGTTGTCCTTGGAGTCATCTTGGCCTTTGCTTGAATCTTTGTGAGCAAGAAAATGCACCGGAGACGTTGATTCTTCTAGCAAAGATTGTATTGTAGTTCAAACATGGACAGGGGACCAATGGGGTGGGGTCTTGAGCCCATGTAAAGGTTGTCTAAGGGTTGGGTTGTGGTGAGAGTGACGTTAATTGGGGATCTACAATTGATGGGGTTGTGGTTTTAGGTTAATCATGAGTTGGGGATTAGGGTTCTTGAACTGGGATTAAGGTGGATTTGGGGAAAGATTATGGTACAGTAATTATTTAGTGGGAAATAATAATATTAATTAATCCTTTAAAAAAATTCACTAATATTATATTGGGGTAAAGGGGGTGACGTAGGTGTTGGTTTTTGGGTAGGGTTTGGGCTTGGTGATGGGTTTGAGTAGGGTATGGGTCGGTTTATGTTTGGGTTTGGGTTTCATATATCCAAGTTTTCCCCCTGTTCTCTCAAAACCCTTTCATACCAAGTTTAATCAGCTTTTAGGGCTTTTTCTTCACAAAATGTCTTTCGCCTAAATACAACTTCAGTCCCTCTCTTTAATAAAACAATGATGAAGGACTTTAAGTGTATTTTCTTAATTCTTCAAGAGCTTAAATGTCATTTGTTGAAATATTAGGGACCCTATTGTAATTTTGAGTTTTACAAGGGTATAATATGACAAGTCTTCAATTCTTGAGGGACCATTCTTGACAAATCTTCAAACTTCAAGGACTTTTTTGAAATTCATGATTTGGGTCCGGTTCTTTGTGCGGCTTCGTTTCCCGTGCTCGTTTTTGCTTGAATCTTGTTCTATTTTATTAAATTCACGATATCCATACCTAAAATATACAATGAACAAACACAAGCATATTTTGGGGTATTTTATTATATTTTATAGCATTTTAAGCCTGATTTGGACGATGAGACTATGTATAAATGCAGTCTCATCAACTCTTAAGATCATTCTTACTTTTCACAGTGTGTGAAGAAGCAAGTAAATATAGAAATATGTCCTAATGAGATATTTGATGATATCAAAAGGCTCTAGACTCAATCGTGTATTTCAGATTTTTAGTGATCGGAGGCTGGAGAGGAGTGCCGCCATTTCAATATCAAATTATTTGAAGTGAATAAATCGATAGATAATGTGTTGTCTTCGAGTAATTAAAAAAATATCTTTTGAAAGATATCTGAGTTAGCTGGGATGGGTTGTGCAATACATCACTGGGTCCACGATGTCTATCTTCATTATCGAACATCATTAAAATGATCTCAATAGCATATGTGTTGACCCGGTTTCTGCCTAAGTTGTAAGGAGGACTTCTTTCTTTAGACCCTTTATCTTTAGAATTCGTTTTCATTCTTCAGCCCCTTCAATGCTTACCAATACGTCATAACTAGCATCTTGTTGTGATTGTTCCAGTTCTAACTTAAGTACTTTGTCGGCATTCAGCTACTTTCACAATCTTTCTCCATATTTCCTAAGGACTACTATTTCTAGCTATGGAATGTCCTTTGGAAGATTCCTCCGGTTTTGGAAGAATCATTAGACTTAACATATCCTACCATCCTTATGTCACCACAATCGTCACCGTCGTGAAATAAACTGGTTGTGGGTAAGTATATGTCACCATGAAGTCCATTTTGATATCCAAATCCATTTTGCTCCCCCTTAACATATGCCACTATATTCAAAAATATTTCGCATATGTTAGGATGAGCCAGCACATTAAGTCAAACCATTGAATTAATTGATCTCAATATTAAATCATATTTTCTCCCCCATATTAAAAACATTAACCCAATCGATGTTTTTAATATCAATTGATTTAATGAAATTTTATGAAAATTTGGGAAGAAAAATGCAAATCTAATTATTGTCATACCCCACCATGGCAGAATATACGGGGCGCGACGTATGGATATCATCACAACAATAGCGTGTCTATAGAGTTAACTAAATGAAATAGAAATGTCATAAAAAGGTGACACAATGCCATGACAATATCTCAAACAATGCAGGCGCCTAGGTAAGTAGGTAACACGCCTACCTCTTACCAAAGACATACAAATAAACAAACACCAAACATATAGGTGTCTAAAAAGTATCACTTATTCAAACATTAAATAAAAACTATTCTGTCACACCCCACCATGGCAGAATATATGGGGCGCGACGTATGGATATCATCACAACAATAGCGTGTCTATAGAGTTAACTAAATGAAATAGAAATGTCATAAAAAGGTGACACAATGCCATGACAATATCTCAAACAATGCAGGTGCCTAGGTAAAAATCGTTTTGGTTATAACTTATTCGTTTTTAAAGATTTTTGGGTGATTCAAAAGCCTAAAGTTCTCGGAGCGTACTTTTCAAATATTTAGAACGTATTGTCAATGGAAGTCAGTAGCTTGGTCGAATTAATTGTACAACTGTCGAGTTTAAGATTAATTTTCGGACAACATGGTTTAAACTCGTGTTTTGGGTATTTTGGGATAGTGGACACTTAGAAGGCTAACATAGGGCTGCTTTGGGATAGGATTTTAGATGTATCCATCATAGAGATTGTTACATTAATGAAGAATGTGGGTTCCAGAGTCAATGTTGACGCGTGATATTGTGTTGTGTGCTTTAGACAATTGATCGTTCGTGAAGAGACGATAGATTTTTTTTGTCAAATGATTACATAAATTACTAATGTGATACCATGGTTTTAGAACAACTAATATACATTAAGGTACAAAATCCATTCTGGGGTAAAATTTGGTTTTGCACAAGGTTTTAATAGTATGTCACCGGTCGTAATACGTTTCGGTTGTCGCTGGGTGCTTCTTGTGTCATTGGTCCGTTTTCATGGTTCGTTGGGAGTCGATACATGTTTTATGTTGAGTATCTTTTGGAGTCTCAGGTTTTGGTTCATATTTTTAAATTCTTTCACGTAAACGTCCGTTAGTTGTCCATGGGCTTGATCGTTTATCCGAAGTTGGGGGTCCTAAAATTTGTCTTGAGCTTATATTCATTGAGGGCGTTGTTGTAGTCATACGGATGATCCAGTTACGTTCTTATGAGAGGGATAGCGAGTTGGTTGTGAAATGAAGTTTTTTTGAGCTTATGGAGTAAATCTCGGGACGAGATTTCTATTAGGAGGGAGTGATGTGACAACCCTAGATTTTGGATTTTTCACTTTTGACTGTTTGATGTTGATCATGTGCTTGGTGTGCGTTTATGTGTTATGTGCTCATATTTGAGACTTTATCATGATGTTAGACATTGTTTATGTAGTACATGGTACGTTATATGATGATGTGATGGGGTTGGTTCGTGCTTATGAGTTCATATGAATGTATAAATCATGGTATAAGTTGGAAATGAAACGAAATGAAATGAAATGAAATGAGTTCAGAAATGAACTACAGAAAAGTACGGGTATCATTTTGATAAGGTTTCGTGTACGTATCGTATGTTGTATGTATGTATTAAGTATATATAATATGGTTAGGATAAGTTTTATAGTTACTTTCTATATTTAGAAACTTTTAGAAATGAAGGCTAGTTCAAAAATCGCGTAAAAAGTCGAAAAATTAGCAAAAGGGTGCCCGGTTTGGTCCCGAAAGTGTATAGGAGTATAACTAAACATAAAATAGAAGGGGGAGAGTGTAAATATGATAAAACACAGAGAGGAGTCAAATTTGTGGGTCCCATAGCCTTAATTTTAATAATTAAATTAATAAAAATAGGATAATTACCATTTAAAAGTCCTAATTGGGCCTAAACTTGTCTAGAAGGTTACCAAGGCCTATATAAACACCCCTAGACCCCTAAAAACGACTAATAACCCTAAATAAACCTAAAATCAGTCTAAATCTTCCATGGATATCAAGAGAAGTCGAAATTATGATTAGGGTTCATTAATTTTTCTTGTTTCAAAGTAAGTGATCAATTAAACCTTAATATGATTTATGTTTTTATTAATTAATCATAATTGTATTGTTAATTAACCATCATTGAGATGATTAGGGTTTTATTAATTTTATAGAAAAATATATTAATTAAGATCCATTAATGATTTTAGGGTTTGTGTTATAAATTTAGGGATAATTAATGATGTTTAGAGGGTTAGTGCATAAAGGCGTAAAACAGTCTGATTTTTAAGGCTGTCATGTGTCGACTGTTCCGGGCAGTAGGTAGCACCTTTGGTCGAGTTTCTTTTTTTTTTTAAAATTAAGTTTAGGGAGTCTACTTTTCAAAAATGTAAGGTTGGTCGAAAATGGAGTTCGGGAAGGTCGTCAAATAATTTATACAAAAATAGTGCGCTGTTCAGGAATAAATTTTGATTTCGGGGATTTGAGTCAAAACCTAACCAAACGGATGAGATAGCCAAATATTTTTGATTTAGGAACTCTTTATAATGATTATAAAAGGACTGGAGGTTTTCAATAAAATTTATGGTGTTTAGGTCGGGGCTTTGGTGTCAAACATTTAGCATGTACGAAAAATCAGTTTTGGTGAAAACGACTTTTGGCGTAGAGACTAAACGAAAGGGTTAAACGTGTAATTAGAAAGTAAAATTGGTTTTTGAAGTTCTTAGATCATATAAAAACATAAATCCATTAGGGTAGGAGTCAAGTGTGGTGTTAAGTTCACTTCATGTGATCGTTTAGTGACTAGTAAACCGTACCGGGGAAAAACTGGAATTTTACGTATAGAATAGCTTGTAGTGGGAGAACTAGATAGTGGGGATTGAGGGATTAGATTCATCTCCTTGATTGTTACTTAACTTGGGTGTTAAGACCTGAGCTAAGGGTGTCGTGTATGATTTTATAGGTTTGTAGGAGTGCTAGCTTGCTGTGCTATCAGGTGAGTTCATAGTCCCGTTTTGCTACGTTTTTAAATGTTTTTCCAGTATGGGATGGAGATGACACTTGCAATGTTCTTTAACATGATTTAGTACTATGTTTTAAAATGTGTGGACATACATGTGATATTGTGTGACTTGCGTGCTTATGTATTCTCATATGTGCTTTGATATGTGTTCTGATATGTGAATCTTGATTGGGTTATGATTGGGATTGGTACATAGATGTATGGGCGTCTATGGGACCAGTTGTGATGTGTGTGGAGCGTGGGGCACGATCTGTCCTAAGTTCTTGGTTCGTGGGGCACGATCCGTCCTGAGTACTTGTGCATCGTCTCTTCAGAGGCAAGATATCTCGACGGGGATATAGTTCATCTTCCACAGGTGGTGTGGGAAAGATCCGGATAGTGTGGTGTGTGTTCTTGTGTGTGTGACGGGATACTTCTTGATTGTTATAGTGTGCTTTGTGAATTGTAGATGTGATCGGTACTTGATTTATGTTTTGTTGTGGATGCATGTAACATGATTATCACATTATGGTCCATTACTATAAATTGTTTTCCTTCAACTTATTTGCAGCGGATGTAAAGGTTTCTTATGATGTTCTAGATAACTTAAACCTATGTTCTCACCAACTTTATGTTGACAGATTTTAGTGTCATTTTCAGGTGAGGTAGTTGAGGAGGATGAGGTTAGAAGTGGCTAGAGTTTAGAGGCTACTAAGACTGCATTATGAGGAATCCCTTTCCTCTTAGTTTTTATTTAATGTTTGAAAAAGTATCACTTATTCAAACATTAAATAAAAACTAAGAGGAAAGGGATTCCTCCTAATGCAGTCTTAGTAGCCTCTAAACTCTAGCCACTTCTAACCTCATCCTACTCAACTACCTCACCTGAAAATGACACTAAAATCTGTCAACATAAAGTTGGTGAGAACATAGGTTTAAGTTATCTAGAACATCATAAGAAACCTTTACATCCGCTGCAAATAAGTTGAAGGAAAACAATTTATAGTAATGGACCATAATGTGATAATCATGTTACATGCATCCACAACAAAACAAAAACCAAGTACCGATCACATCTACAATTCACAAAGCACACTATAACAATCAAGAAGTATCCCGTCACACACACAAGAACACACACCACACTATCCGGATCTTTCCCACACCACCTGTGGAAGATGAACTATATCCCCGTCGAGATATCTTGCCTCCGAAGAGACGATGCACAAGTACTCAGGACGGATCGTGCCCCACGAACCTAGAACTCAGGATGGATCGTGCCCTACGAACCAAGAACTCAGGACGGATCATGCCCCACGCTCCACACACATCACAACTGGTCCCATAGACGCCCATACATCTATGTACCAATCCCAATCATAACCCAATCAAGATTCACATATCAGAACACATATCAAAGCACATATGAGAATACATAAGCACGCAAGTCACATAATATCACATGTATGTCCACACATTTTAAAACATAGTACTAAATCATGTTAAAGAACATTGCAAGTGTCATCTCCATCCCATACTAGAAAAACATTTAAAAACGTAGCAAAACGGGACTATGAACTCACCTGATAGCACATCAAGCTAGCACTCCTGCAAACCTATAAAATCATACACGACATCCTTAGCTCAGGTCTTAACACCCAAGTTAAGTAACAATCAAGGAGATGAATCTAATCCCCCAATCCCCACTATCTAGTTCTCCCACTACAAGCTATTCTATACATAAAATTCCAGTTTTTCCCCGGTACGGTTTACTAGTCACTAAACGATCACATGAAGTGAACTTAACACCACACTTGACTCCTACCCTACTGGATTTATGTTGTTATATGATCTAAGAACTTCAAAAACCAATTTTACTTTCTAATTACACGTTTAACCCTTTCGTTTAGTCTCTACGCCAAAAGTCGTTTTCACCAAAACTGATTTTCCGTACATGCTAAATGTTTGACACCAAAACCCCGACCTAAACACCATAAATTTTATTGAAAACCTCCAGTCCTTTTATATACATTATAAAGAGTTCCCAAATCAAAAATATTTGGCTATCTCATCCGTTTGGTTAGGTTTTGACTCAAATCCCCGAAATCAAAATTTATTCCTGAACAGCGCACTGTTTTTGTATAAATTATTTGACGACCTTCCCGAAATCCATTTTCGACCAACCTTACATTTTTAAAAAGTAGACTCCCTGAACTTAATTTTAAAAAAAAGAAACTCGACCAAAGGTGCTACCTACAGCCCGGAACAGTCGACACAAGACAGCCTTAAAAATCAGACTGTTTTACGCCTTTATGCACTAACCCTCTAAACATCATTAATTATCCCTAAATTTATAACACAAACCCTAAAATCATTAATGGATCTTAATTAATATATTTTTCTATAAAATTAATAAAACCCTAATCATCTCAATGATGGTTAATTAACAATACAATTATGATTAATTAATAAAAACATAAATTATATTAAGGTTTAATTGATCACTTACCTTGAAACAAGAAAAATTAATGAACCCTAATCATAATTTCGACTACTCTTGATATCCATCGAAGATTTAGACTGATTTTAGGTTTATTTAGGGTTATTAGTCGTTTTTAGGGGTCTAAGGGTGTTTATATAGGCCTTGGTAGCCTTCTAGACAAGTTTAGGCCCAGTTAGGACTTTTAAATGGTAATTATCTTATTTTTATTAATTTAATTATTAAAATTAAGGCTATGGGACCCACAAATTCGACTCCTCTCTGTTTTTTATCATATTTACACTCCCCCCATTCTATTTTATGTTTACGTATACTCCTATACACTTTCGGGACCAAACCGGGTACCCTTTTGCTAATTTTTCGACTTTTTACGCGATTTTTGAACTAGCCTTCATTTCTAAAAGTTTCTAAATATATAAAGTAACTATAAAACTTATCCTAACCATATTATATATACTTAATACATACATACAACATACGATACGTACACGAAACCTTATCAAAACGATACCCGAACTTTTCTACACTTCATTTCTGAACTCATTTCATTTCATTTCATTTCGTTTCATTTCCAACTTATACCATGATTTATACATTCATGAGAACTCATGAGCACGAACCAACCCCATCACATCATCATATAACGTACCATGTACTACATAATCAATGTCTAACATCATGATAAAGTCTCAAATATGAGCACATAACACATAAACGCACACCAAGCACATGATCAACATCAAACCGTCAAAAGTGAAAAATCCAAAATCTAGGGTTGTCACATCACTCCCTCCTAATAGAAATCTCGTCCCGAGATTTACTCCATAAGCTCAAAAAAACTTCATTTCACAACCAACTCGCTATCTCTCTCATAAGAACGTAACCGGATCATCCGTATGACTACAACAACGCCCTCAATGAATATAAGCTCAAGACAAATTTTAGGACCCCCAACTTCGGATAAACGATCAAGCCCATGGACAACTAACGGACGTTTACGTGAAAGAATTTAAAAATATGAACCAAAACCTGAGACTTCAAAAGATACTCAACATAAAACATGTATCGACTCCCAACGAACCATGAAAACGGACCAATGACACAAGAAGCACCCAGTGACAACCGAAACGTATTACGACCGGTGACATACTATTAAAACCTTGTGCAAAACCAAATTTTACTCCAGAATGGATTTTGTACCTTAATGTATATTAGTTGTTCTAAAACCATGGTATCACATTAGTAATTTATGTAATCATTTGACGAAAAAAAAATATATAGTCTCTTCACGAACGATCAATTGTCTAAAGCACACAACACAATATCACGCGTCAACATTGACTCCGGAACCCACATTCTTCATTAATGTAACAATCTCTATGATGGATACATCTAAAATCCTATTCTAAAGCAGCCCTATGTTAGCCTTCTAAGTGTCCACTATCCCAAAATACCCAAAACACGAGTTTAAACCATGTTGTCCGAAAATTAATCTTAAACTCAACAGTTGTACAATTAATTCGACCAAGCTACTGACTTCCATTGACAATACGTTCTAAATATTTGAAAAGTATGCTCCGAGTACATAAGTTTAGGCTTTTGAATCACCCAAAAATCTTTTAAAATGAATAAGTTATAACCAAAACGATTTTTACCTAGAATCTGCCCAGACATTAGCGACAGTTTCTGACAGTTTCTGACTGTTTAGCGATGAATTCTGACAATTTAGCGACAGTTTCTGCCTACTCCGATTTATAACAAAAAAAAACGATTTGAAACCCTAAAACCCCGCATGAATTACCAAATTCAAGACCTAATTTATTTTAATTCCAGAAAATTAGAAATCCTTACCCATCATATGAGTAATTACATGATTTTAACATATTTAATTAAATAAGAACAAGAATTTAACTAAAGATCATTAGCTTTAGGTGATCAAAACCAATTTTAGTTTTTTTTAAAAAAATAAAATAAATAAACAATCCATACTTATATGTTAAAAAAATATATATATCCCATCTTATTTCAAACACGCTTACGACACTTAACCCTTATTTCACCGACTACCAACAACTATTTTAACTATTTACAAATTCCATTTCTTTTACTACATAAGATACAAACTAAAAGATACCGTGATCCCAAAAAGAATTCTCCACCCTCTCAATAGCCTCTACACCAAAAGTACCGTACAAACAAATACGTGAAATGAGGACTCGATAAATGCGCTACTACAGAAGTTGAACATCCCAAAGAATGAAGAGCTATAAAACCATCCTAAGAATACAACCGATAAGTAGAAGGGATATATACATATATATAGGCATACACGTACATACACTCAAGTCCATACAACATATACAATACAAGCATGTATTAACCCTCTTTCATGCAACCATACTTAGGAATCCATTGATGTCGTGGTACTTGTATAACTATGTTGGCCACCATACTTATACCAGTCCCCTTTCACTAATGCACTCCCTCCTATGATGACACTTATAAGAATTAATACTACACATAACACATCAGTCTACCAACTCAAATAATCACATAGATCCTACAACTCATATAAGAACATAATCCACAACATAACATAAGGTCCAAAATCACATGTATTAAAATAACATAGTCAATTCATGAAACAAATAAACTCGTAGTCCAGCTGAACCAGCGTAGACTAAATTCAAAATGTATAAAGAACATGAAAACATAATTAAACGAAATCCAACAATAACTAGCGTATACGACTATAGTTCTACCCGCACTAGTCAAAACTCGTAAAGAAAATAAAATGTAGCTAAGTATGAACTTACTATGGTTCAATTCATACTAGTCAAAACATCGCAATAAATAACATCCAAACACATCAATTAATATAAAATGCACACATACTCCTATGACGCCTATATGCAGGGACCCTTAAGCTATAGATTAGGCTACGCGACTAAGCAACCTAATTCTCTATAACCATTGTCTCTGATACCATTCTGTCACACCCCACCATGGCGGAATATATAGGGCGCGACGTATGGATATCATCACAACAATAGCGTGTCTATAGAGTTAACTAAATGAAATAGAATTGTCATAAAAAGGTGACACAATGCCATGACAATATCTCAAACAATGCAGGCGCCTAGGTAAGTAGGTAACACGCCTACCTCGTACCAAAGACATACAAATAAACAAACACCAAACATATAGGTGTCTAAAAAGTATCACTTATTCAAACATTAAATAAAAACTAAGAGGAAAAGGGATTCCTCCTAATGCAGTCTTAGTAGCCTCTAAACTCTAGCCACTTTTAACCTCATCCTCCTCAACTACCTCACCTGAAAATGACACTAAAATCTGTCAACATAAAGTTGGTGAGAACATAGGTTTAAGTTATCTAGAACATCATAAGAAACCTTTACATCCGCTGCAAATAAGTTGAAGGAAAACAATTTATAGTAATGGACCATAATGTGATAATCATGTTACATGCATCCACAACAAAACATAAACCAAGTACCGATCACATCTACAATTCACAAAGCACACTATAACAATCAAGAAGTATCCCGTCACACACACAAGAACACACACCACACTATCCGGATCTTTCCCACACCACCTGTGGAAGATGAACTATATCCCCGTCAAGATATCTTGCCTCCGAAGAGACGATGCACAAGTACTTAGGACGGATCGTGCCCCACGAACCAAGAACTCATGACGGATCGTGCCCCACGAACCAAGAACTCAGAACCAAGAACTCAGGACGGATCGTGCCCCACGCTCCACACACATCACAACTGGTCCCATAGACGCCTATACATCTATGTACCAATCCTAATCATAACCTAATCAAGATTCACATATCAGAACACATATCAAAGCACATATGAGAATACATAAGCACGCAAGTCACACAATATCACATGTATGTCCACACATTTTACAACATAGTACTAAATCATGTTAAAGAACATTACAAGTGTCATCTCCATCCCATACTAGAAAAACATTTAAAAACGTAGCAAAACGGGACTATGAACTCACCTGATAGCACAACAAGCTAGCACTCCTACAAACCTATAAAATCATACACGATACCCTTAGCTCAGGTCTTAACACCCAAGTTAAGTAACAATCAAGGAGATGAATCTAATCCCCCAATCCCGCCTATCTAGTTCTCCCACTACAAGCTATTCTATACGTAAAATTCTAGTTTTTCCCCGGTACGATTTACTAGTCACTAAACGATCACATGAAGTGAACTTAACACCACACTTGACTCCTACCCTACTGGAGTTATGTTTTTATATGATCTAAGAACTTCAAAAACCAATTTTACTTTCTAATTACACATTTTACCCTTTCGGTTAGTCTCTACGCCAAAAGTCGTTTTCACCAAAACTGATTTTCCATACATGCTAAATGTTTGACACCAAAACCCCGACCTAAACACCATAAATTTTATTGAAAACCTCCAGTCCTTTTATATACATTATAAAGAGTTCCCAAATCAAAAATATTTGGCTATCTCATCCGTTTGGTTAGGTTTTGACTCAAATCCCCGAAATCAAAATTTATTCCTTAACAGCGCACTGTTTTTGTAAAAATTATTTGACGACCTTCCCGAACTCCATTTTCGACCAACCTTACATTTTTGAAAAGTAGACTCCCTGAACTTAATTTAAAAAAAAATAAACTCGACCAAAGGTGCTACCTACTGCCCGGAACAGTCGACACAAGACAGCCTTAAAAATCAGACTGTTTTACGCCTTTATGCACTAACCCTCTAAACATCATTAATTATCCCTAAATTTATAACACAAACCCTAAAATAATTATCTTAATTAATATATTTTTCCATAAAGTTAATAAAACCCTAATCATCTCAATGATGGTTAATTAACAATACAATTATGATTAATTAATAAAAACATAAATTATATTAAGGTTTAATTGATCACTTACCTTGAAACAAGAAAAATTAATGAACCATAATCATAATTTCGACTTCTCTTGATATCCATGGAAGATTTAGACTGATTTTAGGTTTATTTAGGGTTATTAGTCGTTTTTAGGGGTCTAGGGGTGTTTATATAGGCCTTGGTAACCTTTTAGACAAGTTTAGGCCCAATTAGGATTTTTAAATGATAATTATCCTATTTTTATTAATTTAATTATTAAAATTAAGGCTATAGGACCCACAAATTCGACTCCTCTCTGTGTTTTATCATATTTACACTCTCCCCCTTTTATTTTATGTTTACTTATACTCCTATACACTTTCGGGACCAAACCGGGTACCCTTTTGCTAATTTTTCGACTTTTTACGCGATTTTTGAACTAGCCTTCATTTCTAAAAGTTTCTAAATATAGAAAGTAACTATAAAACTTATCCTAACCATATTATATATACTTAATACATACATACAACATACGATACGTACACGAAACCTTATCAAAACGATACCTGAACTTTTCTGCAGTTCATTTCTGAACTCATTTCATTTCATTTCATTTCGTTTCATTTCCAACTTATACCATGATTTATACATTCATGTGAACTCATAAGCACGAACCAACCCCATCACATCATCATATAACGTACCATGTACTACATAAACAATGTCTAACATCATGATAAAGTCTCAAATATGAGCACATAACACATAAACGCACACCAAGCACAAGATCAACATCAAACAGTCAAAAGTGAAAAATGCAAAATCTAGGGTTGTCAGAATTATCTCCATGATTTTCACAAGCTCCCCCTCAAATTAATGACGGTGTACTTGATACGTAAATAAAAATATTCACGAGCAAAGATCATATATGATAATGTATTCACAAGATTAATAATTTACGAGGTTGGACCTGCATGATGAGAACATCATATAATAGAATCACGTGGTTCTTGTTGGCGCATGTTGGTCTTCTCATCACATCTGAAGTTGTCTTTTGACACCATATATACGATTGGTATCGCTATCTTGATACCAATTATGAACTTGGTTATGATCTCTTGACACCAGTTGAAATATGAATACTTTGCCTTGGCACCAATAATAACACCGGTAATTCACAATGAATCGTCATCGAAGAATCTGAATGCTAGACAATTTCTCCCCCTCAATTGTTGACCCGTGTTCTATCTAAAGAGCTGTAGTCACCGTTTGAGTAATCGCATCGTCGAGTATGTAGATATCAATTGTAAAGAACTTTGATTTGTAGAAAATGATAACTTCGTAAAAACAAGATTTCTCTCGTTTTAACAAATAAATGCACTGATGCGTACATAAATTCGTGTTATACCGTAAACACAATCCCTTACATGGTTATAAAGTAAAACATGCCCGTGAAAATTAATTCCCGTTGTTGAGCCAAAGCTTTCATAAAAAAACACTTGACTTGAATATGAAAAGCGGGTTACTATCAGAAATAATAGCAAGCCATATTGAGCATGTTTTTAAAACATTTAAACTTCTGCTCGAACTTTATTTACAAACCCGTGTCATTACTAAACGAAATTTCTAGGATCGTAAGTATTATCGATTTCAGAAGACATGCTCTTTTTGTCAAAACATTGGTTTAAAATACGCTTTCTCAGTTTATTGAGACGAGGAGTGTTGAACACACAATTTTGAAAGATTTAAACAAAACATTTTGATAAATTCTTGATAAAATTGTTTTCAACGTTTTGAAAAACCAATTACTTGAGCTTAAGATTTTGAATGTCTTACTAAATGAGCTCAAGTTTGAGAAGTTGTAAGATTCCCGTTGTGAGGATAAGTTATCATTAAAGATATGATTTCCTTTTAACTGAAGAACGAGTTCTAAGCTGGCATTTACTTTGAAGTCGTTTTCATGAGCTTGAAAACTTTTGATTGTTTTAACGTAAAGCTCATGACCGAGAAAGGTAAATTTCTCGTTATGAGGAAAAGATCTCTTATTTAAAAGATACACTTTCCTTTCTAAGCTTAAAACTTGGAATGTTTTAATACAAGCTCATGACCGAGAAAATTAATTTCTCGTTACGAGGATAAGTTATCATTAAAGACAAGCTTTCCTAAAATTCATGTCCGAGTTACAGTCTGATATTTAACAGTAAGTCATATTGCATGAGCTTAATGTTGATCCCAAACGTAGATCGATTTAGCTTGTGTAAACGAGATTAAATCAAGTTAAACACGTAGAGAAACTTTGTTGTGTAAAAAACAATTTAAGTATTATGCGGAATTAATACTCAAACAAGAACACACAAACAATGTAAACCAAACTTTCACTTTGATTGATTAGAACAAACTTGCTTACAATGAAAGTGTTTAAACGAATGAAAACTTATATGAAACAAAACCTAAAGGTCTTCTTTTATAGACATAAGAAGCCTTGTACATGAGTCTACGTATCAACTATTCTAGGTAAAGATAAACATAGAAAATACATTGTTGATCATATCTTTACTACGTGTAGACTAAGTCTTCTATCAGTGCTTGACTTCATCCTATCAACGCTTGACATCTTCCTGTCAACGCTTGATCTGTCAACGTGTCAACGCTTATTTTCTTCTTATCAACGCTTGTTTTCTTCTTGTCAGCGTCCAAGTGTACTGGCTACATTTTTCCCCAACAATCCTCCCCTAAACTTGATATCTACTCTAGCAATCAAGTTTCTGAATAAAAATTAAGAACTAGGAGGAATCTTACAAATCTTATCATATTGGTAATAAACATGCCTAATCAAATCTTTGGCCACGTCACTTGAATAGTCAATCTCCAGCTGTGTTGTCTTCATCTTGTCCAAAACTTCTTTGGACATGGGATACTCAACATCTACAAGAAGATACTCAGCAAACTTTGTAGAACTCAAATAATACACACCAGCAGCTGAATACAAACGCCATTGAAGTCCACTGATATCATCCTCAATATCCTGGACAAGTAAGAAATCCTTACCAGTCTTCTTTGTAAATAAGGTCTGGTCTATGGTGCCCCTTTTGAATCCATTTTTCACCAGATAGGTGGACAATGTGCCATATCATGCTCTTGGGGCTTGATGAAGTCCATACATAGCTTTCTTGACTGTATATACCTTGTCTGGATGCTCTGAATCTTCAAAACCAGGAGGCTGCATTACATAAACCTCCTCTACAATTGTGCCATAAAGAAAAGCACTCTTCACATCCATTTGATAGACAGTAAAGCCCATGCAGGAAGCATAGGCTAGAAATATCCTTATAGCCTCAATCCTTGCAACTGGTGCAAAGACCTCCTCATAGTCTATCCCTTTCCTCTTGTGTATATCCTTGAGCCACTAAACGTGCCTTGTTTCTGACCACAATGCGTCTTTCATCCTTCTTGTTTCTAAGAACCCATCTTGTCCCAATAGGTCTGACATGTCTGGGACAATCAACCAACTCCCAAACATCCTGTATAGCAAATTGGTGAAGCTCATCCTACATTTCTTCCATCCAACTTGGTTCTTTGAGAGCATCAAAAATATTCTTGGGTTCATGTTGTGACAGAAAACAGGCAAACAAACATGCTTGAACAAGAGGGGTATCAACCTTCTTGTGAATATTGGCAATAAATCCTCCAAGATTCTGATGAGATCTTCTAGTTTGAACGGGAGACATCACATCACCAATAATTAGAGAAGAGGGGTGATTTTTGATTGTATAAGTAAGCACTCCTCCCTCAAAAAGTGTGTTGTCTTCAATCTCATCTTCCATGTTACCAATATCTTCTTCAAACTCTCTTCCCTCAATATCTGAATGAAACTCTCCATTTCTGTTTGAAGGTTCACCTTGTTCAAAATTGGAAGAGAAAATATGGTCAAGAGAGCTGTCAACGCCTAGATCATGGTTGTCAACGTTTGAGCCATCAACGTCTAAAGTTGTCTTGTCAGCGCCAGATTTTCCTTTGTCAGCGCCTGAAAGATCATGCATGTTGTCAACTGGTGATACTTGGGGACCACCATTTTCCTTTCCAGCAGCAGCAGCAGCAAATGCATCTGTCCATATGGGAATAGTGACATACTCAAGTATAGGTGATGATTTGTCTGCTTGTGATCCAACACATACTCAAGTATAGGTGATGATTTGTCTGCTTGTGATCCAACCTCTTTATTAACCTGTGTACCTGAAACATCAAGAACTGGTTCTTCCACAACATTTGAAGTTACCTTCACAATGTTTGGATTAGTAACAGGCATATAATTCAAAGTCCTAGAGAGAGGTTCTAAGTCAAATAACCAATTTGGACCACTTTCAGGATCAATAGGTTTACTTTCTAAAAACCTAACATGTACTTTTTCAAGTATACGTTTTTCCTTCTTAAGGTAAACCCTATATCCTCTACTCTGCACTGAATAACCCATGAAGTAGCCTTCATCACCTTTAGCACTAAATTTACCTAAGGCATCACTAGTATCCAACACAACTACATGACAACCAAAAGGTTTAAGAAACCAATATTAGGTTTCCTTCCCCAAAGTAACTCATAAGGTGTTTTGTTATGAATCTTGTTGACTAATGCTCTATTCTGAACATAACAAGTTGTATTCACAGCCTCAGCCCAAAAAGCAATGGGAAAGTGAGCATCAGCCAACATAGTCCTAGCTGCTTCTATGAGGGTTCTATTCTTTCTCTTAGCAACCCCATTTTGCTGTGGGGTTCTGGCTACACTAAACTGTCTAGTAATCCCTTTCTTGGCACAAAAATCATCCAACAGCTTACTCCTAAACTCACCACCATTATCATTTCTAAGCATCTTAACCTCATTACCAGACTTCTTTTCTATTTGGGTAATAAAGTTAATTAAAGTATCAGCAGTGTCACTTTTCAAAGCTAAAAAGAAAGTCCAAGTAAACCTAGAAAAATCATTAGTGATGACAAAATAGTAAGATTTACCATTCAAGCTTTCTATATTAGTTGGACCAAACAGGTCCATATGCAGCAAGTGAAGTGGTTTAGAGCTAGAGTGCACCTGTTTAGACTTAAATGAGACCTTGTGCTGTTTGCCTTTAAGGCATGCAACACAAGAGTGGTCATTGTGGAAAGCCTTTTCAGGCAAACCATCAACCAAACCATGTCTCACAAGTCTATTTATATTTTTAAAATTAATGTGCCCTAATCTCCTGTGCCAAAGATTACTCCATCAACTGAAGCCTTAGCATATAGACATGACAAGTTATTATTCATCCTAATTCCATTAAGATTCACATTATAAATGTCCTTATGCCTAGGTCTCCTATAACCAATGAATTTCTCATCTGGTATTTTAAAATCCTTGCTCAACACCAAGCATTCAGTATTAGTGAAAATAACCTTATTTTTGTTATCACAAACTTGTGATACACTAAACAGATTATAGTCAAGTTCTTTTACTAGAAACACGTTTTCAAAACGCAAATTGTTGGTGAGAAGAGTTCCTTTGCCTGTGATAGTTCCATATCCACCTCCAAAGTAAACTTTGTCACCATCCTTAATGGGAGTGAAGTTTGTGAGATAATCTTCCTTCCCAGTCATGTGCCTAGAGCATCCACTATCCCAATAGCCATAATCATTAAATTGCTTTTGAATGCCCTACACATAAAGAAAACAAATTAGTTTTCTTTGGGAACCCAATCCTGAGCAGACTTGAATTCATTTGGTTGTTCAACAAGAACAGACTAAGTCCTCATAACAGCCCCTTGTTCATCCCTTTTTGGATTAAACACCCAGTTAACCCCAATTAGTTTTGTTATGACCTTTGAAATATAATTAAATCTGTTACAGGTCATAGAAATCCCATCTGAATTAGGGTTTTGATCTTGCTTAGGTCTCCATGTCAAGCTAGAAGAAGCTTTAGACCCCTTTCCCTTTGGTTGCAAATATTTATCATTATTTGGTCTGGCAACGTTTCGGTCAATGTTTGGTTTGGTCTTGTCAACGCTGAAATTACCCTTATCAGCGTTGAACCTAGGGTTTGCTACAGGAACCCATTGTCTATTAGACCATGTATTGGTCTTCTGAAAAGGTCTTTGTCCATAAGTATTAGACCCTTTAGTAAAGAATGGGGCTGGTCTAACAACTTGTGGACTTTGCTGAACAGAAGTTTTGGGTTTGACAGTGTTTGACTTTTTGTCAGTGTTGACCTTTGAAGCGTTGACACACTTATAGGCTAAATGTGAAAAACTACCACAAGTATAACAGGCTTTTCTAGACATAACTCTAGGTCTAGAAGAAAAGAAACCTGTTCCATCATCACTAATTTGGCTTTTTGGTGACCTAGTTTTTCTATACATTTCTGTATATTTAATACTCGGTTTTCTAACCACGTTTGAGCCAAGGTCAACAGTCTTGCCAGTGATTGGGTTTGTTATTTTGATAGGTGTAGACTCATTAGGGCTATCACTAATCATGCCACCCTTAACAAACAAGGTAGGGTTAGCTTTCTTCCATTGGTCCAAATCAGTCAACTTCTGCCTATATTCTTCTACTGGGGTAAGAACTCTTGGTGGAGGAATAAATTCCTCTTCTTGGAGTTCTTGTAAACCAGTCCATGATAAGTCCTTTCTTTGGACACCATATAAGTCCCCAGCAGGTGGTGGTACACCAGCATACTCTTTCATCCCAATCCCAGTCATATCCCTAGAATCCTTTTGTTCACTAACACATTTTTCTAGGGTTTGTGAGGCTTTATCAAATCTCTGAATTTTAAGGTCTATATTATCCTTATTGTGATAGCCTCATCTAACTTAGCCTGTAATTCAACATTGACCCTCTCCATGATGTTTCTAATATCAGTACTAGCATTTAAATCATGTTTTAAGATATTTATTTGATCTTTTAGGTCAAGCTCCATTTTCTTATACTCAGCTACAGTCTTTTCAGTTTGAGTAAGAGTAAGTTGATAGTTAGATAACTTGCATCTTTCATTACCCACATCTGTTGACAATTTTAAAACTTCTTTGTTAAGTCTTTCAGTGTTTAGACGGCAACCCTTACTACAAAAAGCATCATCATATACCTCATTGTCTGATGAAGATGAGGAGTGTGCCATGAGAGCATAGTGAACATGCTCTTCTTCTTCCATTTCAGCAACCAAAGCTTTATTCTCTTCCTCATCCTTAGCCAAATAGCTCCAATCCCATCGAACACCATCAATTTCTTGCATTGCAACCATGGCTTTGGGATCCTGAGCCTTAATGATTTGGCTTGAGGGTTTTCCAGCATCAGATCTTCTTGGAGATCTGCATTCTCTCATAAAATGTCCCATACGATGACAATAGTAACACTCAACTTTGGATTTATCAAATCCAGCAGTGTCCTTGGCATTGAAAGTCATCTTCTTCTTAAATCTTCTATTCCATCTATTTTCCCTTATGCTTGCAAGGGCCATATTCCACTTTATGTCCATCTCCTCCAAATGCTCATCACTAATTTGCTCAAGCTCCTCATATGTAATCACTAAACCATTGGGAAAAGAAGCAATGTAAGCACAACAGTATCTAGATCAATACCAGCAGGCTTAACTCTTGGTGAGTCAACTTTTTATGTGTTAGTGTCTGAATATGAGGCGTTGACAGGATTTGATCCAGCGTTGACACAAGTTGATCCAGTAACGGGGTGCATGTATGACTCCTTTTGATCAAATTGACCTTCACTATGTGAGAAGAAGGCCATGTTTCCATTGGTAGACTTGCTTCCATGATCCAAAAGAGTTTCATTCTCTATCAGCCTTAGTTTATTGTAAACATCATCAAAAGTAGAACTTTTGTGAGTGTTATTAGCAATTATAGACCTTGCTTCAATCTTCCATGCATCACCAAGGCTTTTAAGAAAAATGGAGATAATATCAACATCACCAAGCACTGTTCCCATAAAGGACAACTTGCTTGTAATGTCAAGAAGTCTGCTTCTCACACTAATTAGCTTCTCATTAGGTTGATCCTTAAAAACAGCATACTCATGTAAGAGTTGCTTCTTTTTCTCTTGCACAGTATCAGTATTCCCACCATAAGCAACTTCAAGAGCTGCCCAAAGATCTTTTGCAGACTCATAGCTTCTGTATTTGTGCTGGTTTTCTTGTCCCAAAGAGAGTTTCAGAATGCTTGGGGTTTTCATGTCAACCTTTCTCTTTGCTATATCCTCAGTTGAGATAGCTCTACCATATTCAGGTTTTTCTCTTCGATCCTCTTCAGTAGAACCTTGAACATTTGTTCTTTGTAAGATAACAGCTGTAATCTTTTGAGCTTTATTGAATGTGTTTCCATATTCAATAACTTCCCATAGGATGTAGTCATGAATTTGTAGATATTGCTCAAAGTTAAACTTCCACAGCTCAAAATTATCTGGGTCTAGCATGGGAATTTTGATGTTGTAGGTTGAGGAGGAGGAGGAGTTTACTTCTGGGGTAGACATGATGTTTTTAGGGTTTTGTGAAAATTAGGGTTTTTGGCAATTTAGGGTTCTTATGTTCTTTTGATCAAAGTTTCTCAACAAGCTCTGATACCACTTGTTGATCCCAAACTTAGATCGATTTAGCTTATGTAAACGAGATTAAATCAAGTTAAACACGTAGAGAAACTTTGTTGTGTATAAAACAATTTAAGTATTATGCGGAATTAATACTCAAACAAGAACACACAAACAATGTAAACCAAACATTCACTTTGATTGATTAGAACAAACTTGCTTACAATGAAAGTGTTTAAACGAATGAAAACTTATATGAAACAAAACCTAAAGGTCTTCTTTTATATACATAAGAAGCCTTGTACACGAGTCTACGTATCACCTATTCTAGGTAAAGATAAACATAGAAAATACATTGTTGATCATATCTTTACTACGTGTAGACTAAGTCTTCTATCAGTGCTTGACTTCATCCTATCAACGCTTGACATCTTCCTGTCGACGCTTGATCTATCATAGCTTGTTTTCTTCTTATCAACGATTGTTTTCTTCTTGTCAGCGTCCAAGTGTACTGGCTACATTTTATTCCCAACACTTAAAAACTTGGAATGTTTTTAATATAAGCTTATGCCCAAGAAAAAATAATTTCTTGTTGTGAGGATAAGTTATCATCGGTGATAAACTTTCCTTTCTTTGAAGATCGGGTCACAGTCTCTTATTTGACTATGAGCCATTGTGCATGAGCTTAAAAACATCGAATGTTTTTAATATAAGCCCATGCCCGAGAAAAATTAATTTCTCGTTGTGAGGATAAGTTATCATCGGCGATAAACCTTCCTTTCTATGAAGTCCGGGGCATATCTGTGAGATGATTATACACCATATACAAAATCTTAAAACCTTTGAATAGTTTTAATGTAAGCTCGTGTCCGAGAAAGTTTAATTTCCCGTTTTGAGGATAAGTGAAATTAAATGTACACTTTCCTTTCTTTGAAGATCGGGTCATCGTCTGTCATTTAACGACAAGCCATTGTTGTAAGCTTAACCGCAAATCCCATTAGACACTTGTTTCTTAGATATCTGTTTCTTCAGCAACCAAACTCTGAGATTGTCTTTGGTTGAACAGTATACAAAGATTGGACCTTTTTGTTCTTGTTGACCGTCGACTTTAGTACCTGCATTCTCATTAGGAGTTTGTATGCTTTTATATGGGTTAGCGATATCTATGTTAGAACCAAGTGGAGGTTCACAGCCAACTTTGGTAGTGCTAGAGGGAAACATCCTTCCTGTAGGAACCCATTGAAGATTAACCGAAGTGATAATCCTACCCGTGGTTGCCACCTAAGATTGGATCTAGGCGGCATGGTTTTCTTATGCACAACAGAAGACTTAGTGATAGAAAACCTATTTCCTTTAGAAATTCCTCTTTTAGCACGCGAGTTTAACTCCTTCAAGACTAGTTACATAAACCGCATGATTTGTTATGAAGACACTTTTCATACATACGGAACAAATACCGTGTTTGGATTCCGAATGAGATCTAGAAATCCTAGTTCTTGCTTGTGTCCTTTTCTTAGGGTCCTCTACATAGTGATTATTAGGCATGTTGTTTGACCTATGGTGTGGCATGTTCTTAAAACTATACCTAGAGTCACTAGTAGCAGTCTTGTTTTGAGGTTTAGCAAAGGCTGATTTAATCAAATTGGGCCTAATTTCTAGGAATTCTTTAGAAAGATGAACCATATTAACTCGGGAGGCAAACCGCGATCTCGGGGATTTTGGTCGCTCGGATCTAAATGCAGTCGGTTGTCTAACGGACTGATTTTTAGGCGATTTTCCTAAGATTGATGGTTTTACAAGCTTAGTGTCCACACTAGTTCCCTTAATTTTCCTTAACTCGTTTTTCAAAGCAGTTATTGCAAAAACCTTTTTCTTGAACTTGAGCCTTTAAATCAGCATTTTTGGTAGTTAACGAGGTCGTCAGCTCTAAAGTTTTAGATCTCGTCTCTACGATAGAATTATTTAACTCATTGTAATGCTGTTTTAAAATATCGTGTTCCTTTTGTAAGATGTCTTGGGATGCCAACTTATATTCTAGCAAAGTAATTTGTTTCAGAAAATTATCCTTTTCAGCATTAAAATCTTGAATTTTTTGATTTAATTTTCGTTCAAGAAAAACGTTTGAATTCTCAAGTTTTTCAAAATATTTTTCAAATTTATCCGTTTATATCGAAAATTTAATTTTGGCATCCTCAAGATCTTTAGATTACTGATATACAATCGTTTTGAGCTCTTCAATCCTTGAATCATAATTGGTTAAGGAAGCAGTCGTAAGACATTTATCATGATTTTTAGCATTTTGATCACTTTCTCTGTGACAACCACGGTTTTGAGGTTCGTCACTTAGTCTTATTTTTAGGGTATTGTGTGTAAATATGTGCTTATGTGTTTATTTTGTATGATTGAGGATGGTATGGACATCGTTTATGAGTACGGGGTACTCTTAAGTAAACCGATGAACGGATATTTCATGAATCATAAGCTCATAATATAGTGACTATGAAATGAAATGGAGTTATTTTATGTTTTTACGTATACGTATATGTATTATAGTAAATCGTATTTTTTCGGTTTAGGGTTTAGCGTTTAGAGGTCACGGACTATGTATTTAGTCTCGAGAATAATTTACGGGTTAGTTTTAAGTCATTTTGGACTTAGTTAATTAGTTAATAACTTATTTTAAGAGTTTTCATAAAACTATATATTTTACGTATTCTACGGTAAACGCATAGATTTGACTAGTTTTACGGTTTTAAGGTTTTAGAGGTTTTAGGAGTTGAAATAAGTTAAGGAAAATTAAGGTAATATTAATAAGATATTAATTAAAATTAAAAAGAAAAAAAGAGGGGGAGTCGGTTGTAGACGCAAAAAAGAGAGGGGAGAAAAAGAAAAAGGAAAGTTAGCTTTTATACTTGGGCTAGGATTGTGTAACCAATAATTATATAAGGCTTTTTATTTATCAAAAACACACATAAATTCCCTGGAGAAAATAAGTCATGATTCATCAATGGAGTTTTTAGGGTTTTCATAACTTTCTTGTCTTCCATTAATTTTAAGGTAAAACATTTATTCCTCTTTTCAAATTAATTATTATTAATGCATTCTTAATCAATGCATGATGGATCTAGGGTTAGGTTTAAACTAAAATCTGTATATTAATAATATAAACATGCTTAGATTAATTAAGGTTAATGATTATACACATGGAGGGTAATTAATTAGACTAATTGTGTTAAATTCGTCATTAAAAACTGGGCAGAATTTTAGGTCATTTGTTTTGATCATATTAGAGTTTTACAACTTTCTGAAGTCGAATCTTATACTCATGGAAAGGTAATCGATTTAATTTTTGAATGCAAGAAACAAGAACTAAATTGGTGGTCAGGAAGTGGGTGAAAAGTAGGTTACAACAGTCGGATATCAAAACAGTTTTTGGATCAGTCGGTTTACAATTAATGTTTTGAGTTGGTTACGGAACTTAGGGTTATAATTGGACCTTAAAATTAACGCGAGACTTAGCTTATATATTAAATAAAAGATCTGGTGGAGGCCTAAGCAAATGGAATAGGTTAAGACCCTATGATCATAACAAACTTTTCATATGTTCAAAATCAGTAAATTCTGGATAGGCATATATATATATATATATATATATATATATATATATATATATATATATATATATATATATATATATATATATATATATATATATATATATATATATATATATATATATATATATATATATATATATATATATATATATATATATATATATATATATCGGGGTTAGATAACACACTTAAGGGAATAGGGTTTCTTTTACAGAAAGTATGGGTGTGGTTAAGCGGGCGTTTGACTCATAATTTAGGGTATGGAAAAGGGGACTGTTTTGGGTAAAGTGATAACGGGATAGGTTATGAACTTAACTAGGTTAAGAGTTTTATAAAGGGGTGTAATGGGATGCTTATAGCATATAAATGAGATTAAAACTTAGGAGAGAGTTAGACATCCATCATATATTGATGAGCCATTTTAGTTTATTGGTTCATGTCTTGATAGTGTGTATTGTTTGTTAGATTTTTGCTAGTGTGCGGATATTCAGAGAAGCTCGATCAGGTGAGTTTCATAGTCCCATATTCTAAATGATTTTACTTCCAGATGGGATGGAAGAGACACATACTTGTTTTATAAATGATTTTGTTGTGAATGTTTTAATGTTTTTATTGGACTTGCGTGTTTTACTTATGCACTTAACTGCTATGTGATATACTTAATTTATTTAAGTATAACTTGATATCAAGGGTGACAAGGCGGGGCCTTAGGGGACAAGACAGGGTCTTGGGGATTGGTTCTTAGGTGTATGGGTACCTAATAAACCAAATGAGGAAGGTAGGAAAGTCTTGGAGCCTAGGATGGATAGAATAAGCGCTTAATATTAAATGTTAATGCATGTTAGTATGACCTTGTCCATATATGTTTTATGAATGATGTTTATTCGTAGCTATTGATCTTGATTTTGGAGTTGGAGTCTAAACCTATGACTCTCACCAACTTTATGTTGACGTGTTTTAGTGTCTCTTTCAGGTGATAATGTGGTTAAGCGTGAGAATAGAAGTGGCTAGGAATGGAGTTGCCATAGGATTGCATTTAGGAGGAGATCTCATTTCCTCATAGTTTTCATTTGATGTTTGAATAAGTGATATATTTTAGACATCTATATGTTGATTGTTGGTTTATTTGTTGTTTTTGGTAAGAGGTAGGCCTATTACCTACTTACCTAGACTCCTGCATGTTGTTGAGATATTGTCATGACATTTATGTCATTATTTATGATATTTCTACTTCATTAGTTCTCTCTATAGACACGCTATTGTTGTGATGATATCCATAGCTCGGGCCCCATATTCCGCCATGGTGGGGTGTGACATTCTCTCCCATTATGACTCACATCGGATGAATCAGAAGTGGTATCGCTATCACATTTTTTCATCCCATGGTTGACATAGGTAGGTTCAAAATTCTCAACATGTTGTATATCATTGGTACATACGATAGAAATAGTATTCAATTGTACCCCAGTCGTTGTCTCTTCATCATGCATGCTTGAGTCATGCTGGCGTGATCCTATGTTACTGCTATCGTCATTAACCAAAGCGGTCTCATTTGAGTCATCCGTATGGCCATTTTCTTTGTGCATCTGCATCTGAGTTTCTTGCACCTGACAATCATCCGCTAGACGAACGTGTGATCTTTCATAAATTGAATACGCAACAGATTTCATGTGTTCGAGCAATCTATCACTGAACTATTGAAGCTTGATTTGTGTGTCTTTAAGGAATGACTGGCAGATCACTGAGTTTTTAACTGTAGCTAGATCAAATTTAAAGAAACGTGTAAATTATGTCACTAGAACTTGAAGTGCATATGTGGATGCAGAATGATTAAATTCCTCTTTGTCAAGTTGTTTTTCTAGTGTATCCACGTTTGTCATCATTACATCTGTAAAACCAACTTTTTAAAGCCCTAAGATCATTAAATGCACGAATTTAAGGTTAAATTGAAACTTTATAATTAACTAATATACGACATGCATTACGAATATTTAATACGAATAATATGTATATTAATTAATTATCATAAGTATTATGTATGTAAACACAAATACTAATACACGATAAGAATATACGTATAATATTAAGAAAACATTCAATAAATTAAAACACGATAATTAAACACGAACACGCACGATAATATTTAAACAAGAAAAACAAACATGAAAGTATAGGGGTGTTTGTTATGTTTTCGGCCAAAAGAGAAAGAAAGGGGCAAGATGGGCTAAGCCCGACCCATGAGATTTTTGCTAGACAATTAATAAAACACCAAGGGATTCATAAATCACTTTTATAGAAAAATAAACAAAACCCTACTCCCTTTGTTCTTCTCTATGCCGTGGCTCACACAAAAAACACAAGGACGATTCGTTTTAATTTCTTGTTCATTATTTATACGGTAAAGTGTTCGTGTCATTAACCTTTTCACGCATACGGTATCCTTGATCTCTAATCTTTTTATTTTTTTATCTATATTGGTAGATCATTAAAAACAAGTAAGAAACATGTTAAAATAAAAAGATCAATCAATAGGGATCGGGTATTTATGGTTCGTTTGGTTGAGTACACGTGAACCGAGAGTCACACGACTCTTGGTAGCGTTTGGTGACCAACAGTCGCACCCTTATGGGTCAGCGTTGGTGGTTGCAGACAGCCGAGACACCACACCCCCAAACGGGGGGCTGTGGCTTTTGATCAGCAACAACTAAGACCCCCATGGTGGGGCTCGGCGTGTTCTAGGGCAGCGAAGGGGACCCCAGCGAGCGCTGGGGTTGTGTTTGTTTCAGACGCAGCAGCGAAGCCAAGGGCTTCGGCTCTCGGTGTAGGGCTGTGGTTCGGACGGGGCACGACCACGAGGCCGCAGCCTTCGGGCTGTGGTGCTCGAGTGTCGGGTCTCGGGATTTGGGTTCGGAAACTTATCACTTTTTCATGAACATGTAATTAAACCATTATGTAGAAAAATACTTTATGTTATGATTTAATTAATTAATTTTATTAATTAATTATGGTTTAATTAAAATAAAAACTTAGGTTATGTTTACTTAAATAATCATGATATAACATGTATGTACATTTATTTAAATAAACTTATGTTATACTAATTATTAGTTTAATTATTCATGTACATTGAATTAATTAATTAAAACTTTGGTTAATTAATTAATATCTTTTAAGGTAATGTTTAATAACATGAAATATGTAATATTATTAATTAATAGTAACTTATAATAACATGACATGACATTATTAATTGATTAATATGTTAAGCTAAGTATTTATTAATTATTAAACTTTATAGTATAATTATACATGATATAAAATAAGCATACGATCAATTATGGAAACATGTTAATTATGGAATTATACTCATTATGGCAACATGATAAATATGGAAACACACTAAATATGGTAACATGCTATTTATGGACATACATTAAATATAGTAACATGCTATTTATAGAAATTAGCTAAATATAGAAACTTTCTATTTTTGGAAACTTACTAACTATGGAAACTTTCTATTTTTAGAAATTTACTAATTATGGAAACTTTCTATTTTTAGAAACTTATTATTTAAGGAAACCTGCTATTTTTGGAAAGTTACTATATATGGAAACCTTCTATTTTTGAAAAGTTACTATATATAGAAACCTGTTGTTTTTAGAAAGTTACTCATTATGTTATAACAAGTAATATAACACTTAAAACATGAAACACATGAAAATAAAACACATGAAACTATAAGAAACACATGATTAATAAATGAAATAATAAGACAAGACAAGAACAAGTATAATAAGTATGAACACGTCAATTAAACTAAATAACAAGCATGCACAAGTAGAACCAACACTTATTCATGTCCCTTCATTATGTAGCTATTGTGAAGTCGGAGTGATCTTCTATGTTCGTTTTCGTCTTTATTTACTAGACATAAGGTACGGATATTCCTTCCTTCAGTAAGGAGATCTTTCCTCTACTTAGGATTTCCCCGTTTGTATCCATCTGTTTTCCCCAGTAGTTTTAGTGTCTTAAACACATCATTATATGTATGATTATTTTAGATTGTCTGAGTTATATACATGCATGCCAGTTTCACCTAGTTATGGGGGTTGCATAACCATAGCACTGGAGGCACCAGTGCTATGAATCTTCTGCAGTGAGAGTGATTGCTCGCAGCGTCCCGTTACAATATTTGGTCTATGTTACTATTATCATGTGGGGAGAATGGTTTCATCCTAGGACAAGTTAGTATGATTTCATGGTAACTGCGGTGTGTGCCTTGCATCCGTTACAAGAGCTGATCCCTCCACTTATTATATATATTAATTAGAGGCAGCCCTCTAATTACATGATAAGGTCACCCCTCTAAGTATTCATGCACGTTGATATAACATGACCTATATAGGCTCTGGGCATATTTAAAATACAGATTTTCAAGATAAACTAAACATAAGTCTTTTAAAAAACATAAACTAGTCTTATGAACTTAAACCAGGTTTTCCAGGACATACATTTAATCCATTGCTATTCATTTCATTTCATTACTTGCTTATGTTTATGCTTTACGTTATATGTTATATATCCGCACATTGAGCGTATTGTTCAATCGTATTTCTCTTTCCATGTCACAATACGGCAGTAGGCAAAGCTAAGATTTCAAGAGTACGTGCGTGGAATGAGGCGCCAGTCTTATTTCATTCTTTAATGAATTTACATACTTTTACTTTGCTGGACATTGTTTAGTCTTTCCTTACATTCTACTTATGTGTGACAACCCTGGTTTTGAGGTTCGTCACTTAGTTTTATTTTGTGCTACTTGTGTGTCTTTACGTGTTTATGTGCTTATTGGTGTGTATGGATTGTGGTTTGGATATCGTTTCCGGTACGGGGTACCTTGTGAATGAAACGATGTGTGATGATTTCATGTTCATGAGTTCACATGGTAGTGACTATGAAGTGAGATGGTGTTATTTGGTGGTTCTACGTATACGTATATGTATTATAGAAAATCGTATTTTTACGATTTACGGTTTAGCATTTAGAGGTCGCGGATGAGGTAATTAGTCATATGAATATTTTTCAGGATGGTTTTAAGTCATTTAGGACTTAGTTATAAAGTTTATTTCAAAATTTGAGATTTTTTTAAGTGTATATTTTACGTCTTTTACGGTAAAACGCGTAAATTTGACTAGTTTTACGGTTTTGTGGTTTTGGAAGCTTTAGGAGCTGAAATAAATTAAGGAAAATTAAAGTAATATTAATAACATAATATTAAATAATAAAAATAAAAAAAACGAATTTAGGGGTGTTTGGGTCGGTTTAGACGCACCAAAGAAGAAAGAAAGAAGGGAAAAGCCCAAAACAGGCCTAATGGACTTGTAATGGGATTAGGGGGCCTTTAGGACTTAACCAAACCCAACTCATAAACATTATAATCAGGTTTTTTAACCTCCATAACATCTCCTAGCCGAAATTCATCAATGGTGGCCAATTAGGGTTCTTCAAAAATTAGGTTTTCTCATCTTCCATTAAATTAAAGGTAAAACCTTCTTAACCCTTTTCATATTAATTGTTTTTAATGTTTTCTATGATCATCTTATGATGGATTTAGGTTAGGGTTTAATTAAAAAGAGTATATTAATCATATTTTAATGATTAAATAAATTAGGGCTTGTAATTAGAGGGATTAGGGTTAATTAATGAGGTTGATTTTGTTAAACCCGTTTTTAAAAACTGGGCAGAATTTTGAGTCAATTGTTTTGATCATATCGGAAGTTTTATAAACTCTTATTTTACGATCCAAGTACCCCTGGAAAGATATTTGAAGTGGATTTCCAATGCAAGAAACGAGAAATAAATTAGAGGCCGGGAAGTGGGTCAAAAACAGGTTACAACAGTCGGAGGTCAAAACAGTTTTGAATTCAGCCTGTTTTCTTTTTAAGTTTTGGGTTGTTTGGGGTACTTATGATTGCATTGGGATCTTCTCACGAACGTGAGAGATGGTTTATATATTGTAGTAAGTATCTGCACTTGGGCTAAGGTTGTGGTTTAGGGTAAGACCCCTTTATGGTAACAAACTTTTAGTACGTTTAAAATCAGGAAATCTGGAATGACAAAAGTAGATATATGTATATCGGGGCCTTAACAGTAGCTTTAAGGTTAGGGCAAGTGGGAGGTGTTATCCAACATATGTAAGGGTATGAATATTCCTTTTACAGAAACCATGGGTATGTTTAAGTAGACTTTTGACTTACAGTTTTGAGACTTAAAAACTGGGACTGATTTGTGTAAAATATGAATGGGATAGTTATTAAACTTAATCAAGTTAAGGACTTGTTAGGGAAGGTTAATGGGATGGTTAGAGCTTATCAATGAGGTTTTTATATGGGAATAGACTAGATGTCCATCATAGGTTGATGAGCCATCTTAGTAATAGGTTCGTGTATTGATTTCGTGTTTTTGGTTTGTTAGCTTGTTGCTAGTGCGAGGACTTGTGAAGAAGCTATCAGGTGAGTTTCATAGTCCCATGTTTACTTTTGATTTTGACTTCCAGATGGGATGGAAGAGACACTGTGTTGAATTATTTTCTAAATTAATGCTGTGAATGTTTAAGGTTTGAGATGGACTTGTGTGTACATTTATGTGATTAACTACTATGTGATTCTTATTTGTGTGTGATCTGGATTGGAAAGGTACATAGGTGTATGGGCGCCTATGGGACCTATGGTTAATGATAAGGCGTGATGCCTTGGAAATTGTGATTGTTGGTAAGGCGTGATGCCTTGGAAATTGTGATTGTTGGTAAGGCGTGATGCCTTGGAAATTGTGAATTTTGGTAAGGCGTGATGCCTTGGAAATTGTGCTTGTTGGTAAGGCGTGATGCCTTAGAAATTGTGATTGTTGGTAAGGCGTGATGCCTTGGAATTGTAATGATTGATTGAACTTGAATGCTAGTTGTTAGTACATGATTGTAGCGCATTGTCCATATGTTTATTGGTTTATGGTATTCACAGCTTATGACTTGTCTTGTGTTGGAGTCTAAACCTATGACTCTCACCAACTTTATGTTGACGTGTTTTAGTGTCTCTTTCAGGTGATACTATGGTTAAGCATGAGAACTTAAGTGGCTAGGACTTGGAGAGAGTAGGAATGCATATAGAAGGATATCCCCGTTTCCTTCTTAGTTTTATTTGTTTGTTCATTTTAATAAGTGATACTGTGGCACACATATGATTGTTTTGGTATGATATTTGTTGTCTTGGGTAAGAAGTAGGACTGTTACTTACTTACCTAGACCCCTTGCATTTGTTGAGATATTTTCATGACCTTCGTGTCACCATTTTTACGGCATTTCTTATTTCATATAGTTATCTCTATAGACACGCCATGTTGTGATGATATCCATACGTCGCGCCCCATGTTCCGTCATGGTGGGGTGTGACAGAATGGTATCAGAGCCAATGGTTATAGAGAATTAGGTTGACTAGTCGCGTAGCCTAGTCTATAGCTTAAGGGTCCCTGCATATAGGCGTCATAGGAGTATGTGTGCATTTTATTATAATTGATGTGTTTGAATGTTATTTATTGTGATGTTTTGACTAGTATGAATTGAACCATAGTAAGTTCATACTTAGCCACATGTTATTTTCTTTTTGGGTGGTGACTAGTGCGGGTTGAACCATAATCGTCCACACTAGTCATTGTCGTATTTTGCTTAAATTGTACATTATAGTACATAATTTGGTACATGGTAGTTCTATCTTTTGTTGGGTTATTTTATGTACCTGAGGTACAGTATTTTTCTTTTGATGTTTAAGTCATGTTCCCTAAGAATCGTGTGGTGGTTCGAGTTACTAGGAGTACATGGGTAGGAAGGATTTTAAGCCGTTTCCACTCTTATGGGCGACATGACTTATAACTGATTATGTTTTTGTTTTGGATTTAGTCTAGGCTGTTTAAGCTAGACTATGGGTTTCTGTATTCCAAGAGTTTTATTATGTTATTTTTATAGATGGAGTTTTGGATCTTATTGGTTATGTGGTTATGAGCTTATGTGAGTAGATGGATTTATGTGTTATATGTTGTATTGATTTTTATAAGTGTCATCATAGGAGGGAGTGCATTGGGGAAAGGGTAATTGTATAAGTATGGTGGCCAACATAGTTATACAAGTACCACAACTTCAATGGGTTCCCAAATATGGTTGCATGAAAGAGGGTTAGTACATGCTTGTATATGATGAGATGTAGAATTTGGGTATACGTATTATATATGAGTTTATGTAATGTCTACCTACGATATGGCTATTGTTCTTTTTGTGTTATATATTTTGGGTTATAGATGTGTTGTGTGAGTTTGGGGTCACACGATATGGTTTGGTTTTGGAGGTGGTCTTTATGCCTTGTTGTGGCACGGTGAGATGGTGATTACTCGTATGGAAAAAACGATCGTATAAAGCGATTGATTGACTTACGTGTATGATAACGAGTATGTTTGGGGGATTCAATAGGTATACATATGCGGATGTATATATACTACTATGTGTTAAGTTATGGTATATGGTCGTTCACTAGTTATTATAGCTTGAACGTACCTTGTGTTTGTTCGTGTTTTATGGTGCTGGAGTTTGGTGGAGTTTCAACGACGTTTTGAATCTTTTGAACTGTGTCTTGTAGCGTATTCTTTGAGTTTCGTATTTCACGTGTACGTTTTAAAACGGTGTTCTTGGTTTTAAGTCTATTGAAATAACCTGGGATTTCTTTTGAGATAATGAAATCTTTTGTGTTGAGTCTTACATTTCTTTTGGTTGGTATATGGAAAAAGGGGACATGGAAATCTAGTATAGGGTTAGATAGTTGGTCGTATTCGGTAAAATAAGGGTAAGGTGTTGGGGTCGTGTTTGAAACAAGATGTAACATAAGATTTCTTTTTAGTCAACACTTATTTATTTCAAATTCTAAAAGACTTCCTTTAAAATAAAGCGAAGTAAAATTTCTTTCTACTTACATAGTTTATATAATTGTGTTTAACCGATTCACGTCATTTATAGTTATTAATTCAAGGTTAAATTGAGTTTATGTAGATTTCACATACAATTTTATCTTTCATTAATATAAAACTGTTTTGGTCATAACTTGTTCGTTTTTAAAGCTTTTTGGATGATTCAAAAGCCTAAATTATGTACTCGGAATGTACCTTTCAAATATTCAGAATGTATAGTCATGGGAGGTCAGTATTTTGGCCGAAATTATTGTACAAGTGTCGGGTTAAAGGTTGAGTTTGAATAGTAGTTTATTTTTATGATTTGGGATGCACGGGATACCTAGTTTTTGAGTTCAGTTTTGAGTTTGTCAAGAGGGTTGTTTGTAGATTGTTTGAGTCACATAGATGTGGGAGGTAATAATAAATAAATAAAAAGGAGATATATATTCTTTTGGAAAAATCGATCTTTTGCACGGTTTAAATAATATGTCGCGGGGTGATGAGACTGTATTTATACATAGTCTCATCGTCCAAATCGGGCTTAAAACGCTTAAAATATCATCAAAATACCCAAATATGTGCTTGTATTTGTCCATTGTGTATTTCAGGTACGGATATCGTGAATTCACCAAATGATCACAAGAATCAAGCAAAAACGAACACGAGAAACGAAGCCGCACAAAGAACCAGACCCGATTCATGAATTTCCATTCAAGTCCTTGAAGTTTTAAAGATTTGCAAGATTGGTCACTCAAGATTTGCAAGTTGGCACTTTTTACCCTTGAAGAATCAAGATTGAACAACTATGGTCTTTGAAGATTCATGATTTGTCATTAAATGCCCTTGAAGATTGAAGAAAATACATGTTTAGTCCTTGTTCATACTTTTTACCAAACACAAGGACTGAAATTGCTGCCAAAGTATTTAACAAAGGAAAGTTGTTTTGCTGATTATTTACTACATGAAAGAATGAAGGGAATAGAGGGACTATTGTTGACCAGACAGCCAAAGATCACCCTCCACTTACAAGCCTACACCTCACCATTTCTGCCTTGTCATCATACCACATCAGCATCCACTATCTCAAATTAGTAATATTTAATAACGTTTAAACTTATTAAATATTACTTAATTGGGCGCCAAACACACGAATTTCCCTAAACCAGGATTAAACTCACCAGTTCATTACCCTCTCATCCACATAAACCCTAATCTTGAATCTATTTCTAGGCAAAGGGGTTTTTGTTCCATCAATCCAAATCACTAATTAACTATCCTCCCATCACTTTCCCACCATCAAACAGCCCTCCAGCTCATTGAGGGACCTACATGAATGGTCCCCTGATCCCAAAAACACAAGCAAACAAAAATCATCAACGGCTTGTATTGATTCCTTGGAGGCTACTCACTTTTGGACGTCCATGATGCATTTTACATATCACCATCACTCACATGGGTCTTGACCATAAAATTATTGAAGACAACACCAAGGGCAAAACTGGGAATTCCAGAATTAAGGTTTAGCTTTTGATATTTTTCGTATTATTTTATTCTAGCAACCTAGAATCTTCATTTAAGTAGTATAAAAGGAGGTGCTGGTTTTGTAGCAACCCCTTGTTCCAGTTTTTGTAAGAATTTTAATTTACTAATGAAAATGAAATATTAAAGTTGTGCAAAAATATGTGTTCCATGTTTCTGTTTTAAAGTAGCTTAATCAGTCTTTTTTTTTTAATTACAAATTTAGTTTAAGTGTTTTGAAGCTTCATTATTTCACAAGAGATTTTTTAGTAAATCGTTTTCATAAGTTCTTGAAAAAGTTTTTAGTTTGAATCATTTAAAAGGATTGAAGTGAAAGTGGAGATTCTTTTTGAGTGAATTCATGTTTATTTGTTACAAGTTTTTAGAAGTTGTGTTTCAAAAGTGTTTGGTTTTTAAAAGGTTTTTATAAATTTGTTTAGTTTTCTGATAGCTTATTGCTATAAGCTTTCAATAAGCTCATTCTACACTGAGCTTATTGACTGCTTATCAGCTTTGTTCTTTCTTGGTCTTGTGTTGTTTGTGCAGGAACAAGGAATCAAGATCCATCATTCCATCATTTCTTTCTTTCATTTTTTTGTGAAGACATATTGCACCCTGGGTCTGTTGTAGACCTACCAGCAGGGTTCTTGCACCTCACTCATAAGCTCTTCAAGACCATTTAGTCCATTTAAAGAAGGCCTCAGCCCAAGTTCTGGCTTGAACCCTTTTTATGAATTTTTTGGATTATTGAATGAATTTATGTAATTTGGTGTGATTTTACTTGAATATTGGTATTTTCAGTTTGATTGTGCTTGGTTAGTTGTTATATGCATGTTAGAGTAGATTTGAGTCAGTTTAAGCCATTTTGATAAGCATTTGGTGTGTAAAAATTAGATTTCTGATTTTAAAGGGGTGTTTGGGTCTGCTTATTAAGTCAAGTAATTGACATTTATTTGGTTTAAAAACAGGCTAGACACACTCTTTAGGTTGTTTTTAGGAGTGTTTGATACTTGGTTTGCACTTTGGTTAGGATTTAGAAGAAGTTGCTTGATAAAACTTGGCAATATTGCATAAAAAACAATAATCACACTTTTCTGTCTATTTTAGTGTAATATTTGCCTTGATAGCTTGTTGATTGTTAGATATAGTTATCATCTAGGGTTTTAGACCAGTTTATAGTATTTTGGTTGGGCATTTGTGAAGATTTGGTAAGCCAAATCTCACCCAAGGTGCCAATTGCACCAGCAAAACAACCCTAGGCCACTTTTCTGTTTATCAGAAACTTTGAGCCCCATTTGTGTGTGATTTTGTGTTGATACTTGTTTCTTTTCTTGTATTATTGACTCTCCACAACCCAACTGGTTGTGGGGGTGCCCAATTGTCCAAGCAAAATCAACCAACAAGCAAGTTATAGCAAAGAAACCCACCAGACCCGTTTTTTTGCACTAGCAGTAGGAACTTCATTACCCCTGCTAGTGTATTTGTTTGTACTGCTGCACTAAAAGACAGAAACCATCTAAGTGTCACTTTCAGTAACTCTTTTTTTTTTGTCTTTAGTGGGCAAAAATAGGTTTTAGGTTTTTAAATCTTTTTCAATATTTTTCTTATTTTATTCTTGATTTTTCAGTATAATTTATTTTCCAGTTACTGTTCATTAAGTAATTTTTAGATTAAATAGCTAATTTAATTACTTTTTAATTACTGTTTTTTGGAATTTAGTGTAAAAAATTATTATTTTTCACTTTTAAAATTTTTCCTAGACTTAGAATAATATTTTAAGATTTTTGGTTTTAAAAATATTTCACTGTTCACTTTTTAATTATTTTTTTAATTAAATTAGTTTAATTAGGGTTTAATTATTAATCTGTTTTGTCTTTTAGTGAAAATTTTTACATTTTTCAAACTTTTTCAATTTTCTACTGTTCATTAGTATAAATTAGGATTTTTAAAATTGTCAAATTAATTTTAGCATTATTTTATTATTTTTAATCATTATTTTAGTTTAAAAATAGTTTTTAGTCATTTAAAAATAGAAAAATAGTTTTTAAAATTTAGGAAAAATACTTTTTAGTCTTTAAATAATATAAGTAATTTATTTGTTCAATAAAATTATATTTTGGACATTTTGTTAATTATATTTAATTTTAGGGCTTTAATTAGCATTTAAAATTGAATATTTAATTAATAAAAGGTTTTAAAATATATTTGTTGAATTTTTATTCTTATTTATATTATTTTAGACTTAGTTTAATCTCTTAATTAATTTTTAGGTTTCATTTTTAAGTTTGTCGCGTTTTACGTATTTACGTTCGCGTTTTACGTCAACGTCGTAGTTAAAATCGTAGTCGTAGCTCGTCTTTACTTTTTCTCTCTTTAAACCAAAAACGTCACTAATCCAAACATTGTTATTTTATATATTGGCACATTAATATACACACCTCCGTCGAGAACGAACCCGCATTTATTCGGTTTTACGTTTTTCCTAAAACGTAACGCTTAATACTTGCCACTCATACGCGTTTTTCCTAAGACGTGTACGAAAAACCTACATCAAATTTTTGGCGCCGCTGCCGGGGAGGTGTTTAGTGTGCCATTATTATTAGTATCGTGTTTGTGTGAGCAGTGCGTTTTTGCTTTTCATTTTTTGGAAAGCGTGAATATCGTACATACTCATTTTTGTTATTTTTCTCTAATATATTATAGTATCCAAATAAAACGTGTTTAATTTTCCTAAGTTAAACACAAAACAATCTTTTACTATATTGTAGATATATTGGTTTTCGTTTTTATTGTGAATATATTATTACTATATTGTATCTACGTAAGAACAATAAATATACAAGTACTCCAAAAGCGTGAAAACGCAACCTTGATTCGAGATTTCATCACTCGATCATTGTATTCGAATAAAAAGCAAAAGTTTAAAGGCAAAATAGATAAATACTTTCGTGAGGCTTAATTTTGATTAACACAAACTATAAGGTGGGTATAAGGCGGTTGTATTTCACGACCTAAAGAAAAAAGGCTCTTAAGTGCTTCGCGCCGCCTCGTTTCCTCCGCTTGCTTGTGCGTGTTTTGAGAAAGAAGGCTAATCGAGGGTTTGCCGCCTAATACAAGGCTTTTGACACCTAGTATAAAATATTATCGTATTAGTTCCGAATCTTTTCGAATTGAAAACCGGTCTTAAGTGCGACTCAATCGTCTTTTGGTGGATCAAAGGTTTGGATGATTTGTTTTAAACTAATTGCAAGCAATTAAAGTGTCGATGAGTAAAAGGGAAGTTAAAAGATTAATATTAAAAGTGACGAGTAAAAATAATGCATATAAACTTAAAGGTGACAATGGACAAATACTAACTCACTAAATTAAACTAACTCTTGGAAAATTCTCAGAAAAATAACAAGTACTATAAGAAAGTTATATCGAAAGAAACCAAAACAACCCAAAAAGGTACCCGATCGGAATATATTCCGATCGGATGGTCGGAATGCAGGTGGAAACAACCCAATCGGAATGCTGCTAAATGGGTACCAATCGGAATCCGGGGAAAACCCCAATCGGAATAATGCTTGAAGCCTCAATCGGGATATAGGACAAATGGTCGGATCGGAATAAGCTCAAAGATGAAACCAATCGGAATGGGAAGTTAAGACTATAATCGGAATACGTGCAAATGCACCGATCGGAATAAGGGACAAGCCCTACCGTCGGAATACTGAAGATGGTGCCCTGTCGGAATATTCACCAATCGGAAAGGGGCTAACAACCCTTCCGAAAATAATGGAATTCAGTTAAGAAGTTGCACCGGTCGGAATATAGGGGCCAATCGGAAAGGGGATATAAATCCCTTTTCGAAATCTATGGAAAAAGAATAAGCTAGGACATAAGCTAACTTTTACAAGCCAATTCCAAAACTTATAAATCCAAAATACTTAACCGAATCAAATAAGCACTTTAATCAACTTATCTAACTTGGAATCAAGCAACTTTTTAGATCAAACAATAAAAACTTAAACTTTTTATTAAAACTTTTTTAATAAGAAAAATAAGATGATCATAAAAATAAGCTAATAAGCACAAAAGTCTTAAAGCTTAATCAAATGAAATCTTATAAAATGATCAAAAGATTAACTTTTTAGCATGAAATCAATTAGAACAACACGGATCACATGATAATCACACCAAAATCAATCTTAAATCAAAGAAAAGTAGAATGAGATTAAGAGATAAAAGATTAAAATGGAACTTTGATTAATGAAATAAGCAATACAAAAGTGTTTAACCTTGAGAGATTAAAAGAAAAAGATGAACTAGTGAGAGAAAGTTTAAGACTTTCTCTCTCTAAAAACTAGAGAAAACTAAAAAGTGAAAAATTAACTAAAAACTCTAACTCTCCTCCTAATGACTATTAGGAGGGTATTTATAGGGAAGGTGGAAGGAGTGCATGTGTTGCATCTTCTTTCTTGCTTTCTTCACGTTTTCTCGACTCGACTTTAATTCTTCGTCTTTGTCGTCTCGGGATTTGAACTTGTCCTTTAATTTTCTTCTTCTATTAGACTTAAGTTCTTCGACTTCGTTAAACTTCCGTCTTTCGACTTTTTCTTCGATAAATCTTCAGAATAGGCCTTGGACTTCCGTTCTTTTTGCACTCTTGATCTTTTGACTTCGTCTTTTCCCGTTTTCTTCAATAAAAACCCGTGAAAGACCGTGAAAGCCCGTGTTTTTCTTCCTTTTTCACATTTTGTTCCTAAAACACAATAAAAACACAAACCACGCATAATTCCGATTTTTACGACATAAATCACACGTTTTGGTCTTGTATTTATTGGAAATAAGTGGTAAAAGGATAAGTGTTTTCACACTTATTAAATCCCCTACACTTGACCATTGCAATGCCCTCATGCAATGCATTAATTTTAAAGCACTGTTTACATTTTTCATCATAAATAACCCATTTTGGCCTTTATTAAATACTAAACATAAAAGATAGAAATAAGTAAAGAAATTAAAAACTTACATTGGTTTTGGCGGCCATGAACGTTTATCATCCTCAAGTTTCACGTTCCCCATACCAAGCTTAAAAACGAGATCATTGTTATTATAAGTTAGCAAACTATCACGAACTCATGTGGGCCAATTATTCACTTAGACTCCCTTATTCCTAGGTGTATCTCTTATATTTAATTTTTGTCTTGAATGATCACGAGGATGCATTGTTTGACTTATTTCGATAGTTATTTAGTCCGAAAATAAGGTGAACGATTTAATCAATAGTTAGCTAAAGGACCAAATCTTTTAAAACTGCTTCTCGGGATATCAGAAAGTTCATATCTTGGCATAACTTGGTTCGCGATTTGAGACCTTTCTCGGGCCGATATTTGGCAGCGACTTCATACTTCGAATCTTCGAGAGACGTTCTTGAAATTATGGTCTTCTCTTCATAATAGGAATTTCTTCACTTGAAGTTTTTGAGAGATTCTTCATCTTTGGACCACGACTTCTTCATTTTTCTCCAAGCTTTATTTTGGACTTTGATATACAACGATCCGCCTCCTTTTAGGACTTGGATCTATTTATCCTCATACCTTGTTAGGGTCTTTTCGGATAGACTTCTCCATGACTTTTGGGGAGTTTTTGCTTTTCGTCGTGTGTCTCGATCCTTCATATTGATTTTCGATAAATGATTCTTCACATCACTTTTTGGATCTTTAGTAACAAAATGTAGCCCTCATGCCTTGTTAGGGCCTTTTCGGACTCGCCAATCTTCGCGCCCCGCTTCATAAGTTATGCCTTGGCTATGAACTCTCGTCATTACCGAGCAACTTTTAAACGATCTGGGGCTAGAAGCTAAGTAACCTTTTAAATCGTACAACCTTATTTATTAGCAAGCGGAGGGAGAATAGGCTCATAATTAACTCACATAAATTCATGAAAGAATACCGAACTTATAATTGACTCTATCATCTCTCGTTCTCCACAGTTTAAAATCTCAAGGAATGAGACTCGTGGATGCTTAGCCAATTAAATCAAAGTTTTGGGTTTTCGAGTCGCTTATAGGATCTTGCAAATTCTTAGACTTTTTCAAGTTTAGAAATCGCGTTTTAAAGTTCCCTTGATAAACGACTCTCTAGGATCAATTATAGGAACTTGCGAAAAGTTCTTGTTCTTAACCCGTGAGAGTTAAGACTTTCGCGTTTTATAGCTCCCTATATAAAAGCCTAGCAAAACTTGACTTAAACATGTTAAGGATACTAGCTAGAGTAAACTTAGGTAAGTAAACTCGGGTTGAGTCAAAATGTTCATGACTAAGAAAAATCTAAAACACTTTATTAAAAATTTATTCAACCAAAGGAAACAAAACAAAGGCAAATACACTAAACAACTAGGCCAAAATAGATCAAAAAATTTTGAAAAATGTCGAAAAATCAAATTTTCCGGTTAAAATGAGGGCAAATTCATGGAAAAGACCACTTACTTCGATAGAAGTCCCCCCTACACTTGAGATAAACATTGTCCTCAATGTTTAAGCATGTGGAAGTAAACTCCCCTACACTTAGGACATTGTGCACTTTGTTTAAATCTTGCTAAGGAGAGGACAACTAAAGTGAATTCAATGTGAACATATAAAATATGAAATATTGAATCACAAGAGTTTAGGATAGAACCGGGAAGATGGAAAACATGGTATCACGGTTCGTCAAAAGTCATCAAGATGCTCTTTAAAGCTTTAATCCCTGCACAGCACAAGAAACAAGACAACAAACATATGCGGGGCTCCCCCTACACTTATTATGAAAGCAGTAACGGATAGAACACGGGTTGCCTCCCGAGTAGCGCTTGTTTTTGTTCACCGAGTCATGAGCCTGACTCGACCCAATTTTAGTTCATGGGGAACGTGGTGAGGGATGGAATCATCTCCTGAGAGATGTCCTCACCAAAGTACAGCTTCAAACGCTGGCCATTCACCTTGAAATTGGGTCCATTCGGCTGAGAAAGCTCAATGGTCCCATATGGAAAGACTTTGGCGACGGTGAATGGACCAGTCCAGCGGCTCATCAACTTGCCAGAGAAGATCTTCAACCGAGAGTTAAAGAGTAAGACTTGATCACCAACGTGGAACTCTCGGTTCTTGATTTTAGCATCGTGGATCATCTTCGTCTTCTCCTTGTAGATCAGCGAGTTCTCATAAGCTTCATTCCTCAGTTCATGTAGCTCGTTGAGTTGAACCTTGCGATGATCACCGGCTTTGATGATGTCGAAGTTCGCCCACTTCAAGGCCCAGTGCGCCTTATGTTCCAGCTCGATGGGTAGGTGGCAGGCTTTCCCGTACACAAGACGATAGGGTGTACAACCGATCGGGGTCTTGTAAGCAGTACGGAAAGCCCACAGAGCATCATCTAACTTATCGGCCCACGCGGCGCGATGCTCTCCCACAGTACGCTCCAGAATTCGCTTCAAGCCACGATTGGAAATTTCGGCTTGCCCATTGGTTTGGGGATGATAGGCGGTGAAAAGACGGTGATTGACACCATACTTTGCCATGACTCGTGCAAATTGATCGTTGCAAAAATGAGTCCCGCGGTCACTGATGATAGCACGAGGAACGCCAAATCGAGCGAAAAGTTGCTTCAAAAAGTTCACAACCACCCTCGCATCATTCGTAGGAAGAGCCTTAGCTTCAACCCATTTAGAGACGTAGTCGACGGTGACGAGGATGTACTTGTTCCCTTTGGAGGATGGAAATGGCCCCATAAAGTCGATGCCCCATACATCAAAGATTTCACATTCCTGTATGAAATTTTGAGGCATCTCATCCTTATGTGTGATCTTGCCTTGACGTTGGCAAGCATCACAATGCTTAACCATTTCGTGAGCGTCACGATAAATGGTGGGCCAGTAGAATCCAGAATCAAACACTTTCTTAGCGGTGTAGTTGGGACCAAAGTGACCACCGGTGGGTCCTTTGTGGCAAGCTTAGAGGATATCGAAAGCTGCCGATCCGTCAACACAACGACGAATAATCAGATCAGCACACTGTTTGAATAGATAAGGGTCATCCCAAAAGTAAGTCTTAACATCATTCAAGAACTTCTTCTTTTGTTGGGATGTTAACCCTTGGATGAGAATACCACCCGCTAAGTAGTTTGCAATGTCCGCAAACCACGGGGTGCCATCAAGATTAAGATTTATAGACATTAGAGTCTCCAGGGGGAAAGAGTCATTGATCTCTTTGTTCGGATGTTCCCCCTGATATGGATCCTCAAGTCGACTCAAATGATCCGCGGCCAGGTTTTCGGCTCCCTTCTTGTCACGAATTTCAATGTTGAATTCTTGAAGGAGTAAAACCCAGCGAAGAAGTCTTGGCTTAGAATCGTTCTTGGTCATCAAGTACTTCAACGCGGAATGGTCCGTGTAAACGATGGTGGTGGATAAAACAAGATAGGGGCGAAATTTCTCAAAAGCATAGACACCAGCTAACAGCTCTTTTTCGGTTGTCGTATAATGCAATTGAGCCCTCGTCATTGTTTTGCTAGCATAGTGGATTGGTTGGAAGTGTTTATTCACTCTTTGACCCAAAACCGCACCAATAGCAAAGTCGCTAGCATCGCACATCAATTCAAAAGGCAGCTCCCAATTTGGGGTAACCAAGACCGGTGCCTTAGTTAGCTTATCCTTGAGAAGATTGAAGGCTTCGAGACACTCTTTAGAAAAGATAAAAGGAGTATCTTTTTCCAAGAGGTGGGTCATCGGGCGAGCGATTTTAGAGAAATCTTGAATGAATCGACGATAGAAGCCCGCATGACCCAAAAAGCTTCTCACACCCTTCACGGTTGAAGGTGGAGGTAATTTGGCTATGACATCGACTTTAGCACGATCAACTTCAAGACCGGCTTTAGAGATTTTGTGTCCTAGCACAATGCCTTCTTTTACCATAAAATGGCATTTTTCCCAATTCAGAACAAGGCGAGTGTCTTCGCACCGCTTAAGCATACGTTCCAAATTGGCAAGGCAAGCAGAGAAGGAATCCCCGAAGACCGAGAAATCATCCATGAAGACTTCCATGGTTTGTTCAACCATATCATGGAAGATAGCCAACATGCACCTTTGGAAAGTCCCGGGGGCATTGCATAAGCCAAAAGGCATTCGTTTATAAGCAAATGTGCCGTAGGGACAAGTGAATGTTGTCTTCTCTTGATCTTGGGGATCGATGGGTATTTGAAAATAACCCGAGAAACCATCCAGAAAGCAGTAATATTCATTACCAGCTAAGCGTTCAAGCATTTGGTCCATAAAAGGTAGAGGGAAATGATCCTTTCTCGTGGCATCATTGAGTTTGCGGTAGTCTATACAAACTCTCCACCCAGTAACGAGACGTGTAGGAATTAACTCGTTGTTTGCATTGGGCACAACGGTGATACCACCTTTCTTAGGCACACAATGGACTGGACTAACCCACGGCGAATCCGAAATAGGGTAAATCATACCCGCATCAAGAAGTTTGATAACCTCTTTTTTGATGACTTCATGGATTTTAGGATTCACCCTTCGTTGACTTTGAATTGTGGGCTTAAAATCGTCCTCCATGAGAATTTTATGTGTGCAAAAGTGAGGATCAATTCCACGGATGTCCGAGATTTTCCAAGCGATAGCTCGTTTATGCTTCTTCAACACAGCGACAAGGCGTTCTTTTTCGTCTTCTTTAAGATCCTTTGCGATGATGACCGGTAACTTCTCGTCGTCTTCCAGAAAAACGTACTCAAGATGAGGCGGTAAGTCCTTAAGCTCGAGAGTAGGAGGATCCTCAGTAGGTGGTGAAACTAACGATGGATCATCATTAGTAACCTCTTTAGGAGCAGGAGGAGACAATGGGTCCTCATTGAGAAGTCTCTCAATAGTACGAATATCTTCATCCCAATTGGTGGACAAATCATCATACTTAATATCGAGAGGACCCAAGCTAGCTTCGAAGTCATCCAAGTCACTTTCTCCAAAAGGAGTCAATGCTGGAGCAATTGAGGCAACGGTCGCAACATTGGGTAGAGAATGAGTACTTTTGCAAGCATCATGAAAATGTTCTTCACAAGCCTCATCGAGAACATCAATAGCATTAACACTCTCATACGAATAAGGTTGCGTTGAAATCTTACCCATGTTGAAGACAATTTGATCGTCACCAACTCTCATGATTATTTCGCCTGCGGCTACATCAATAAGAGTGCGACCGGTCCTCAGAAATGGACGTCCAACGATTAATGGAACACGGGGATCCATTTCGTAATCAACGACGACAAAATCCGCCGGGAAGGTGAATTTATCGACGCCAACAAAGACATCTTCGGCTATCCCCACTGGATAAGCAACCGTACGGTTGGCTAATTCCAAAGTCATTCGTGTGGGGACTAGCTCGGGGAGAGATAATTGCTTCCAAACGCTTAAGGGCATTAAGTTTATACTGGCACCTAGATCGGCTAGGGCCATGCAATTCTCTACTCCCGGGAAGTTGCAAGGAATCAAGAAGCGACCCGGATCACCAAGTTTGGTGGGCAATTGCCTTAAAAGCACTGCGGAGCAGTTCTCATTAAGGTGGGTCTGAGCAATGTCAAGAAGCTTTTCTTTATCACTTAGAAGATCTTTAAACATTTTAGCGTATTTGGGCATGTGAGCGAGAGCCTCGGCAAAGGAGATGTTAAAATTCAGTTGTTTGAACATTTTAAGGAAGTTCGAAACCTGAATATCATCCTTGCTCTTTTGCTTCTCTTTCCTCAACCTTGAGGGATAAGGTATATTGGATGAAGAAGAAGGCTTTAAGGGGATAGGATCACTCACAACCACGGGTGGTGGGGAAATGGGGATAGAAGGTGAAGGAGGTGGGGAAAGTTGCTCTTTTTCCTTGTTCACAATCACGGGTGGAGGTGTAGGAAGCTCGGGTTCCATATAACCTTTTCCACTACGAGTGGTGATTGCTTTCATCTCCCCTCTTGGATTCGCAACGGTATTACTCGAAAGAGTACCCGAAGAAGAGGGTTGATTACCTTGGATGAGCGAACTAATCATATCACGAAGGTGAAGAGCTTGATTGTTAAAAGAGTTTTGCATGTTTGCATTCATTGTATCATTGTGTTTGGCCATATCATTCCTTAGCTCGGCTCGAATATCGCTCCCTTGTTTCACCATGTCATTCTTCAAGTTGACAAATTGACTCTGAAGATTCGTCACCATCTCACGATTAGTCTTCATGAACATCTCGACGTCTTGGTTTACGGCCATCGGTTGATTGAGAGGTGGAGCTTGGTAAGCTTGAGAATTTCCTTGAGTTGGGTATGGGTTTCTTTGGGATTGATATTGATTTTGAGCACGAGGTTGGGATTGGTTGTTTCGGTTATAGCTTTGTTGTTGGTTTTGGTTTGCAGGAGGAAAACCGGGAGGAGCAAGATAATTGTTGGAACGATAACTTAGCAAGCCACGGTCTCCTTGAGGGCGAGCTTGATAGCTTCCCGTGGGATAAGTGCCGTAAGCTGCGTTAACGTTTTCAGAATAGTTGCTTTGGGTAGAAGGACAATCATTATAAGAGTGAGGGCCACCACATGTGTCACAAGAAATAGCAACGGCTTTAGCTTGTTGAAAGTGGTTTGTGGCCATGGCCATGAAATTCTTGTTCATTTCAGCGAGTTGTCGAGAGATTTCAGACATTTCAGGATTGGAGGTATTAGAAGAAACATTAACTCTCGAGTTAGATCTTGAGGATGCGGATGAATCCCAATTCTTGTGGTGAGTAGTCATGTTTTCGATCAACTCTCGGCACTCCTCCGGTCTCCTTTTCATAAAAGTACCACCGGCGGCGGCATTGATCGTGTCACGATCACGAAAGGTGAGACCATTGTAGAAGGTGTCAATGAGAGTGACGGGGAGCATATTGTGATTAGGACAGCGGTCGATCAAATCATTGTAATGTTCCCAAGCATCGAAAAGCGATTCATCATTCTCTTGCATAAATCCACTGATTTGGTTACGAAGGCTAGTGACCATGGATGGGGGAAAGTAGCGCGATAAAAAGCGTTGAGTCATGTCGTTCCACGTATGAATAGAATTCTTAGGAAGACGGTCAAACCATTTTTCGGCATGGTGAGAAAGCGAGTGTGGAAAAAGTTGAAGGCGAAGGTCATCCATAGAAACACCGGGGCACTTCATGCTTTGGGTAATGGTAATGAATTTGTCGAGGTGTTTGTTGGCATCATCATCCGGAATTCCACGAAACGGGTTCGTTTGCACTTGTTGTATCATGTGATGCTTCAACGAAAACTCCTGAGCCGTGACGTGCATTGGCGCAATCGGACCTCCGCGTCCGTTCATGGTGGGTTGGCACAATTCCTCCATGGTTCGTAAATCAGGTAGAAGGACATTGTTGTTGTTGTTATTGTTTTGGTTGTTATTCAAATTATTTTGAGGTGGGTGATTATTGTTGTTGTTGTTAACACCAGCCATATCTAAATCTTCACGATTCTCGGGCTCAGAATAGTTTGTAGATCTAGTACGCATGCACCTGCAGAAGAAAAATATACACAAGGAATATAATATTTTTGGTTTTTATAGGTTTTTTAATGTTTTTGTATTTTGAAAAGTTTTATATTTTTTAGGGATTTTTGAAATTGTTTGAGGCGAGGAAAATAACGTTCAAAGAACGGATCCCAAAATTCAATGCGTCTCTCACTAGAAACCGTTTATCTTAACGAAAAGAGCCGGCAGCGGCGCCATTTAATACAAGGCTTTTGACACCTAGTATAAAATATTATCGTATTAGTTCCGAATCTTTTCGAATTGAAAACCGGTCTTAAGTGCGACTCAATCGTCTTTTGGTGGATCAAAGGTTTGGATGATTTGTTTTAAACTAATTGCAAGCAATTAAAGTGTCGATGAGTAAAAGGGAAGTTAAAAGATTAATATTAAAAGTGACGAGTAAAAATAATGCATATAAACTTAAAGGTGACAATGGACAAATACTAACTCACTAAATTAAACTAACTCTTGGAAAATTCTCAGAAAAATAACAAGTACTATAAGAAAGTTATATCGAAAGAAACCAAAACAACCCAAAAAGGTACCCGATCGGAATATATTCCGATCGGATGGTCGGAATGCAGGTGGAAACAACCCAATCGGAATGCTGCTAAATGGGTACCAATCGGAATCCGGGGAAAACCCCAATCGGAATAATGCTTGAAGCCTCAATCGGAATATAGGACAAATGGTCGGATCGGAATAAGCTCAAAGATGAAACCAATCGGAATGGGAAGTTAAGACTATAATCGGAATACGTGCAAATGCACCGATCGGAATAAGGGACAAGCCCTACCGTCGGAATACTGAAGATGGTGCCCTGTCGGAATATTCACCAATCGGAAAGGGGCTAACAACCCTTCCGAAAATAATGGAATTCAGTTAAGAAGTTGCACCGGTCGGAATATAGGGGCCAATCGGAAAGGGGATATAAATCCCTTTTCGAAATCTATGGAAAAAGAATAAGCTAGGACATAAGCTAACTTTTACAAGCCAATTCCAAAACTTATAAATCCAAAATACTTAACCGAATCAAATAAGCACTTTAATCAACTTATCTAACTTGGAATCAAGCAACTTTTTAGATCAAACAATAAAAACTTAAACTTTTTATTAAAACTTTTTTAATAAGAAAAATAAGATGATCATAAAAATAAGCTAATAAGCACAAAAGTCTTAAAGCTTAATCAAATGAAATCTTATAAAATGATCAAAAGATTAACTTTTTAGCATGAAATCAATTAGAACAACACGGATCACATGATAATCACACCAAAATCAATCTTAAATCAAAGAAAAGTAGAATGAGATTAAGAGATAAAAGATTAAAATGGAACTTTGATTAATGAAATAAGCAATACAAAAGTGTTTAATCTTGAGAGATTAAAAGAAAAAGATGAACTAGTGAGAGAAAGTTTAAGACTTTCTCTCTCTAAAAACTAGAGAAAACTAAAAAGTGAAAAATTAACTAAAAACTCTAACTCTCCTCCTAATGACTATTAGGAGGGTATTTATAGGGAAGGTGGAAGGAGTGCATGTGTTGCATCTTCTTTCTTGCTTTCTTCACGTTTTCTCGACTCGACTTTAATTCTTCGTCTTTGTCGTCTCGGGATTTGAACTTGTCCTTTAATTTTCTTCTTCTATTAGACTTAAGTTCTTCGACTTCGTTAAACTTCCGTCTTTCGACTTTTTCTTCGATAAATCTTCAGAATAGGCCTTGGACTTCCGTTCTTTTTGCACTCTTGATCTTTTGACTTCGTCTTTTCCCGTTTTCTTCAATAAAAACCCGTGAAAGACCGTGAAAGCCCGTGTTTTTCTTCCTTTTTCACATTTTGTTCCTAAAACACAATAAAAACACAAACCACGCATAATTCCGATTTTTACGACATAAATCACACGTTTTGGTCTTGTATTTATTGGAAATAAGTGGTAAAAGGATAAGTGTTTTCACACTTATTACCGCCCAAGTATTATCTACGTATATTATATTTGCTTGTGTTTTCAAGATTAAACCCTCTTGAACGTTTTGGTGTTCCACCAACGTTCTAAAGTCATCGAGAACGTTCACTCCCCGTGATCGTTTTCATTCTTTGAGGCTCCTTTAATCGAGAAAGTCGATTCGAGGAGAGATTTGTAGATTTGTGTCTACGTAATACATTCAAAAATCCAAAAAAATTGAAAAACAATCAAAAACCAAAAAAATTGAAAAAATCGAAAAACCGCAAAAAGAATCTTCTTTGCTACCACCCATTCTACGCTTAGTGCATGCGCACTCGATCGAAGGATTATTCCAATTCTAGCGAAGCTTCGAATCGACGCAATCGTAATCGAAGGAATCGACGACGTAGACGAGAATTAGAAACCGACGTTCCTAATATCGTTGTTGAAGAAACCGTAGAGGAGATGGCCGACAATCGTTCGATGATGGCATTGCTCCAAGCGCCCACCGAGGGTTATGGAGACGCGATCGTAATTCCCGCTATCGAAGCGGAGAATTTTGAGATTAAGTGCGGAATGCTTTCGTTAATCCAAGCTACGAAGTTTCGAGGTCGTGAAGCCGATAATCCTCACGACCATATTCGGAATTTTGATCGTCTTTTGGCCACGAGCAAGTTTAAGAACGTCGATGTCGTCAAGCTTATGCTTTTTCCGTACTCGCTCGATGGTGCCGCCAAGGATTGGTACGAGAAAGAGCCACCTAATTCGATAGTTACGTGGAAGGATCTCGTTTCCAAGTTCGTTAATTATTTTTTCCCACCGTCTAAGACAACGTTTTTCAAAAACGAGATTACGAAATTTGAGCAAAAACCGAATCAATCTTTTAGAGACGCGTGGGATCGCTTTAAGGAATTGCTTAGGCAATGTCCTCACCATGGTTTTTCCGAGTTGCACCAAATTGATACGTTTTACAACGGTCTTAATTTTCACGAACAAGACTCGTTGAATTCCGCCGCCGGTGGCAACTTTTTGTGTAAAACTCCGAAAGATGCATTGATAATTATCGAAAACTGATCCAAGGTTTACCAACTCCGCAACGCACCGAGTGTTGCCAATGTCGCCAATGTTAGTAGTTCTAATCGCGACATTGAGAGAGTTGATGCGAAAGTCGATAAGTTGACGAATGTGTTCACGTCTTTTCTCGTTGAGATGCAAAAGAAAGACGCTCCCGCTACGGTGAAAGCGGTTGAGGTTTCGTGTACGTTTTGTGGTGGACCTCATAATTATTACGAGTGTGCGGCTACGGATGGCCAAACGTCGAATGTGAGTGCGTTAAATGGAAACAACAATTTTTCTAATCAAAATAACGCGGGTCCATCACAACAAGGCAATTATAACCAAGGCAACAATTTTCAAAATCGAAACAATTTTCAAGGAAATAATCAACAAGGAAATTTTTCGAATCAAAATCAAGGAGGTTATAATCAGGGTCGTAATATAACTTGGCAAAATCGAGACAATAATCAAAACTCGAATTTTTCAAACAACAACAATCAAGGTAACAATTTTTCAAGTGGGAATCAAGGAAATTTTCAAAGAAACAATCAAAACCAAGGGAACTTTAATTCAAATCAAAATAGTTCATCAAACGATTTTCAAAATTACATGAAAACGAATGAGGCTAATATGAGACGATTAGAGGGAGAAATTGGTACTTTGAAAAACGACTTTTCTAATACATTGAAATTGCAAAACACGAAGATTGAGCAAGGGCAAATTGATATTAAAAAGATGTTTTCGGCTATTATGAACAAAGCCTCGAGTGCTTCATCGAGTTCGTTACCTAGTGACACCGTTGCAAATCCGAAGGAACAATGTAAATCCGCCTCGTCTCGTGAGAAAGGTCGTGTGATTAACCCTAACCTTGAAGGATTCCGTGTTGTTTATCCCTCTCAACCCTCGACTTCTAAGACGTCTTCTTGTTCTAAAGTCGATGGGGTGAACGTGGCAACCAAGGAAAAGAGTGCACACCCTCGTGTACCTCAAATTCCATCCACGGTTCATAAAGAGAGCTTTGTCGACCTTACCAAAGTAACCCTTGAAGAAACTTGTGCATCGATCCTTCTTAAAAAACCCAAAAGGCGTATGCCGAGAAAGGAAAAGGATCCGGGCCAATTTCTACTACCTTGTGATTTTTCCGAGATTGAGGGATGTTTAGCCCTTGCCGATTTAGGTGCTAGCATCAATCTCATGCCTCATTCTCTTTGGAAATTGATGAGATTGCCTTCACTCACCCCCACGAACATGACAATCGAGCTTGCAAATTGTACTCCACTTATACCAATTGGAATAGCCGAGGATGTCTATGTTAGGATTGGAAAGTTTGTTTTTCCCGCGGATTTCGTTATATCCGATTACGAGTGTGACCCTAAATGTCCCATTATTTTAGGCCGACCATTCTTATCGACGGCTAGAACCGTAATCGACGTTCACGAGGGGAGACTTGCTATGAGATATGGGGATGAGAAAATAGACTTTTTCGCTAGAAAATCCCAAGGGTTTAATGAGAATGAAAAAAACCGAGGTTTCAAAACCTAATGATTCAAATTCTAATGATTTCAAAATGTTTACTTTAGCGGAAAGTATGAAGCTTGATGCATGTTTTGAAAGAATTAAGAAAAACGGTTTTAAAGATGATGATTTGAATGATAAAGAATACGTGTACCTAATTCAAAAAGGTATGTGTAAATTTATGGATGAAAACTCACTTTGGGATGTTTTTAGCGAAATAAGTGAAACACCAATTCCAAAGGGCGACGTTAGTGCCATCACGACAAAGACCAATATGGGCTCGTCTTCACCACCTTCGAAGGACCACGTCTTTAAGGCTTCAACTTCTAACTCCATCGAAGTGCCTCCTTTGCCTAGCCCAACACCCGTTGAGGCTAAAGGGTTTATCGACATCGATCCTCTCGTCCTAGGAAAGTCACCTAAGCATAGTCATTCGACTTGTAAGACCATGGTTGTGAGTGCTCACATCGACTCTTTCTTTGACGATGACGATGGCGATTTTGCCGAGATTGATCACGTACTTCGAAATCCACATGCAATTTTTTATTCTCCAAAGAAGAAACATGTGAAGTACGATGATTACGAGTTTGATCCCGAGATTGAGGAAATTATTGAACGAGATCTAGCTCTTATGCCTTCACTTCCACCTACGAGTGAGGTCGATCTTTCCAAAATCGAGGATGAACTAAATGAGTTGGAACGTCTTATTTTCGAACCAACTCATGTGACCACCCAAAATCCAATTCTCGAGGAGTTACCTAATCAACACTCTTCACATGAGAATTACGTTTACCACATTCGTGAGGATTTAACTTATCAACAATCCCTACGAAAGAATGATGGTTTCGTGCATGATCGTGATCTTTTCGAGAGAGTTTCTAAGATACTCAAGGAGGGGAATGACAAACCTTGGTTTGACAAGCCTATCTTTGATGAAGAAATCGATGAGATCGACGATCATGAGGATGACGAGTATGTAGACCCCGAGGGGGCGGTGTTCTTTATTGACAAACGTTTTGAGAACTTATATAATCCGCCACCCCCTCCTACCAAAGACTTAAATGTGAGGATTTTTAGCGCGACTAATTTTGAATTTGACACGCCAAATATTTTCGACATTATTCAATCAGGTTTTCATAAAGAGTTTTTGAACGATGAAAAAGGGAAAGATTTTGAAAATGTTTTAAAAGATTTTTCTACATGTTTAACTCCGTCATCACATCGTTTTCTGAGTGCTACCACCTCGTCCACTCCTTTTGACGATGGTTGGTGTGGTCTTAGTATGGGGGAAGCCCCAAATGTTCCCTCACACTTTACCACTGAGGACGAGATTTACGATCCCAGAATTGCTTGTAAAGGGAAATCTCGGTCTTCCACCGATGTAATAAATGGAAATCTTATCTATTTGCTTGGTGTGAGTCTACCTCGAGTAGCTCATTATATTGCCTTACCCATTGCCCCACCTTTCTACTTCTTATCTCTTTTCTTCTACCCCATTGGGGTTTGTGTTGAAGTAGCGTTGTTTCGTCTTTCATCCGAAAACGAAGAGGCTATCTTTGACCCCGGTATACGTTTATCGGGTTTTTAAAGTACTCCACGTACTTTTGGGCATTGTTTATCATGTAAGACCCATCAAAAATGACCATACCAACATTATCCCTAAATGATCACATTTATGGGGATTCGAGTCGAGCTTTTGACTCGGTTATCAAAAACAAGGTGCCTCGTGGGGGATTCTCATGCTTATCCTTGTAAATATTATTACTTTCTTAGTTAACGTAACGAGGGGACTTGTGCTCTTCCTACCTTTGTTCCATGGTTGTTTGTGATTGTGATTTATTAGGTTCATCGTCATCATTGAAGCCTCTCGTGTTCGTTTTACGGATCACTCGAGCTTCGATCGTTGCCTTTGGAGATTCCGATATCCGATGATATCCTTTTATGTTCTAACGTTTATCTTATTAGCATAATTCATAAACGGCTTATAGGTTATTCGTTTTACCCTTTCCATGCTCGAGATTAAGCATTCGACTTCGTCTCTAGTATGGGGGTGTTTTCACCCCTAGACTCGAAACATTGAGGACAATGTTTAGTTTTAGTATGGGGGGTGAGTAGATACTTCACCTTGCTTACGTCAACACGCAATCCAATATTCATCTTTTTGTTATCATTTTATGCAAAATAAGGCTAAAAATGGCCAAATTTTAAATTTTTCTAGTTTTTCATAAGTGTTTAAGACACGAATGTAGGTTTTCTGATGGTGAGAACGAGAGTAATTTTTGACTCGACCGTGCGTGTTGAGCACTTAGCTTCAATTCCTTAACTTTTTAGGCTAAGTCTCTTAAATGAGGGCGAGAAATGATAGAGTTATTTATAAGTCTCGTAATCGTCACGATCTCATGTGTAGTAATTATTAGCTTATTCTCCCAACGCTTTTGCATAATAAATTGTTAATAAATATTGATTTGGCGGTTTAGTCACTATTGTTGGTTTCTAATTTGTTTTGGTAGCTTCCATTTAATTAAATTGGGAAAACATTAAGGTATCGCCAGCATCACGGTTTTGAAGTATTGGCACCCGAATAATCGAAAGCTTCACCTAATAATAAGATTTCAAGTGCTCACCTAAATTAAGCAAAAATTTGAAGCTCACAAGGCCAGAAAATCTATGCCCAAATTGAAAGTGAATCAAGCCTTAATCTTCGAAGCTTTAAAGATCCAAAATTCGCCTTAGCGTGAGGATATACGTCTTTGGCTAATAAAACCACCGATGAGGCGGATAATAAAAGGCAAGGCAAGACCGAAGTCATAATAAAAGCTTCATGGCGAAGTTGAATAAAAGATGGAAGTAAACCAAAGATAATAAGGCCCTTCCGTTAGGGGGCATATAAAAGTCTTGGTAATAAGTCTCATGTTCAAAACCGTTATAAAACCGTGTTTATCGATCCTTCTTGTTGACTTAATTTTTTGACATCGTTGTCTATTGGGGTGAATTATTGATTTAATGATTTTGGTTACACCGTTAAAACTCTATTTTTAGACTTAATCTCTATTCACGCATAAGTCAATGATGTATCCTCGTGATCATTATGACAAAAATAAAATATAAGAGATACCAATTAGGAATAAGGGAGTTTAGGTTCGTAATTAACACTCATGAGATGTGATCGTGTTGCTAACTTATAATAACAATGATCTCGTTACACGCTTAGCATAGAACTGGGTGAAAATCGAGGACGACGAAATTTTTCTAACGAAGCATTCACGTGTTCTTGTTCTATGATCCCAAAAGTCACTTTATAGTGATGAAAACAATACATTATGTCTAAAACGCGTGTAGTAGTTTATTTAAATTTATGTCTTCAATAAATGTCATCATAAAATGAATTTTGGAAGTGCTAAGATACTTAATTCTAGCATTGCGTGGGGACACGGCAATGGTTTAGTATGGGGGAGTAATGAGACTGTATTTATACATAGTCTCATCGTCCAAATCGGGCTTAAAACGCTTAAAATATCATCAAAATACCTAAATATGTGCTTGTATTTGTCCATTGTGTACTTCAGGTACGGATATCGTGAATTCACCAAATGATCACAAGAATCAAGCAAAAACGAACACGGGAAACGAAGTCGCACAAAGAACCGGACCCGATTCATGAATTTCCATTCAAGTCCTTGAAGTTTTAAAGATTTGCAAGATTGGTCCCTCAAGATTTGCAAGTTGGCACTTTTTACCCTTGAAGAATCAAGATTGAACAACTATGGTCTTTGAAGATTCATGATTTGTCATTAAATGCCCTTGAAGATTGAAGAAAATACATGTTTAGTCCTTGTTCATACTTTTTACCAAACACAAGGACTAAAATTGCCAAGCTGCCAAAGTATTTAACAAAGGAAAGTTGTTTTTGTTGATTATTTACTACATGAAAGAATAAAGGGAATAGAGGGACTATTGTTGACCAGACAGCCAAAGATCACCCTCCACTTACAAGCCTACACCTCACCATTTCTGCCTAGTCATCATACCACATCAGCATCCACTATCTCAAATTAGTAATATTTAATAACGTTTAAACTTATTAAATATTACTTAATTGGGCGCCAAACACACGAATTTCCCTAAACCACGATTAAACTCACCAGTTCATTACCCTCTCATCCACATAAACCGTAATCTTGAATCTATTTCTAGGCAAAGGGGTTTTTGTTCCATCAATCCAGATCACTAATTAACTATCCTCCCATCACTTTCCCACCATCAAACAGCCCTCCAGCTCATTGAGGGACCTACACGAATGGTCCCCTGCTCCAAAAAACACAAGCAAACAAAAATCATCAACGGCTTGTATTGATTCCTTGGAGGCTACTCACTTTTGGACGTCCATGATGCATTTTACATATCACCATCACTCACATGGGTCTTGACCACAAAATTCTTGAAGACAACACCAAGGGCAAAACTGGGAATTCCAGAATTAGGGTTTAGCTTTTGATATTTTTCGTATTATTTTATTCTAGCAACCTAGAATCTTCATTTAAGTAGTATAATAGGAGGTGCTGGTTTTGTAGCAACCCCTTGTTCCAGTTTTTGTAAGAATTTTAATTTACTAATGAAAATGAAAGATTAAAGTTGTGCAAAAATCTGTGTTCCATGTTTCTGTTTTAAAGTAGCTTAATCAGTCTTTTTTTTAATTACAAATTTAGTTTAAGTGTTTTGAAGCTTCATTATTTCACAAGAGATTTTTCAGTAAATCGTTTTCATAAGTTCTTGAAAAAGTTTTTAGTTTGAATCATTTAAAAGGATTGAAGTGAAAGTGGAGATTCTTTTTGAGTGAATTCATGTTTATTGGTTACAAGTTTTTAGAAGTTGTGTTTCAAAAGTGTTTGGTTCTTAAAAGGTTTTTATAAATTTGTTTAATTTTCTGATAGCTTATTGCTATAAGCTTTCAATAAGCTCATTCTACACTGAGCTTATTGACTGCTTATCAGCTTTGTTCTTTCTTGGTCTTGTGTTGTTTGTGCAGGAACAAGGAATCAAGATCCATCATTCCATCATTTCTTTCTTTCATTTTTTTTGTGAAGACATATTTCACCCTAGGTCTGTTGTAGACCTACCAGCAGGGTTCTTGCACCTCACTCATAAGCTCTTCAAGACCATTTAGTCCATTTAAAGAAGGCCTCAGCCCAAGGTCTGGCTTGAACCCTTTTTATGAATTTTTTGGATTATTAAATGAATTTATGTGATTTGGTGTGATTTTACTTGAATATTGGTATTTTCAGTTTGATTGTGCTTGGTTAGTTGTTATATGCATGTTAGAGTAGATTTGAGTCAGTTTAAGCCATTATGATAAGCATTTGGTGTGTAAAAATTAGATTTCTGATTTTAAAGGGGTGTTTGGGTCTGCTTATTAAGTCAAGTAATTGACATTTATTTGGTTTAAAAACAGGCTAGACGCACTCTTTAGGTTGTTTTTAGGAGTGTTTGATACTTGGTTTGCACTTTGGTTAGGATTTAGAAGAAGTTGCTTGATAAAACTTGGCAATATTGCATAAAAAACAGTAATCACACTTTTCTGTCTATTTTAGTGTAATATTTGCCTTGATAGCTTGTTGATTGTTAGATATATTTATCATCTAGGGTTTTAGACCAGTTTGTAGTATTTTGGTTGGGCATTTGTGAAGATTTGGTAAGCCAAATCTCACCCTAGGTGCCAATTGCACCAACAAAACAACCCCAGGCCACTTTTCTGTTTATCAGAAACTTTGAGCCCCATTTGTGTGTGAACTTGTGTTGATACTTGTTTCTTTTCTTGTATTATTGACTCCCCACAACCCAACTGGTTGTGGGGGTGCCCAATTGTCCAAGCAAAATCAACCAACAAGCAAGTTATAGCAAAGAAACCCACCAGACCCGTTTTTTTGCACTAGCAGTGGGAACTTCATTACCCCTGCTAGTGTATTTGTTTGTACTGCTGCACTAAAAGACATAAACCATCTAAGTGTCACTTTCAGTAACTCTTTTTTTTGTCTTTAGTGGGCAAAAATAGGTTTTAGGTTTTCAAATCTTTTTCAATATTTTTCTTATTTTATTCTTGATTTTTCAGTATAATTTATTTTCCAGTTACTATTCATTAAGTAATTTTTAGATTAAATAGCTAATTTAATTACTTTTTAATTACTGTTTTTTGGAATTTAGTGTAAAAAATTATTATTTTTCACTTTTAAAATTTTTCCTAGACTTAGAATAATATTTTAAGATTTTTGGTTTTAAAAATATTTCACTGTTCACTTTTTAATTATCTTTTTTTAATTAAATTAGTTTAATTAGGGTTTAATTATTAATCTATTTTGTCTTTTAGAGAAAAATTTTACATTTTTCAAACTTTTTCAATTTTCTACTGTTCATTAGTATAAATTAGGATTTTTAAAATTGTCAATTTAATTTTAGCATTATTTTATTATTTTTAATCATTATTTTAGTTTAAAAATAGTTTTTAGTCATTTAAAAATAGAAAAATAGTTTTTAAAATTTAGGAAAAATACTTTTTAGTCTTTAAATAACATAAGTAATTTATCTGTTCAATAAAATTATATTTTGGACATTTTGTTAATTATATTTAATTTTAGGGCTTTAATTAGCATTTAAAATTGAATATTTAATTAATAAAAGGTTTTAAAATATATTTGTTGAATTTTTATTCTTATTTATATTATTTTAGACTTACTTTAATCTCTTAATTAATTTTTAGGTTTCATTTTTAAGTTTGTCGCGTTTTACGTATTTACGTTCGCGTTTTACGTCAACGTCGTCGTTAAAATCGTAGGCGTAGCTCGTCTTTACTTTTTCTCTCTTTAAACCAAAAACGTCACTAATCCAAACATTGTTATTTTATATATTGGCACATTAATACACACACCTCCGTCGAGAACGAACCCGCATTTATTCGGTTTTACGTTTTTCCTAAAACGTAACGCTTAATACTTGCCACTCATACGCGTTTTTCCTAAGACGTGTACGAAAAACCTACATCACGGGGCGTAATATGTTTTGGTTGCCATTGGGTGTTTATTGGATTATTTTTCGTTGTCATGGGTCATTTAAAATTGATACATGTTTTGGTTTGAGTTTTCTTTTGAGTCTCGTGGTTTTTGATTTGTTTTAATTGGTGCACGTGAAATGTTGTTAGTTATCCGTGGGTTTGATTCGTTGATCGTATCTGATGGATTCAGGATGTAGTTTTGGTTTCGTATTGTTCGGGAGCGTTGAGGTAGTCATATAAAAGACTTGGTCGCGCCTACACGATTAAGTAGGTGACCATGAGAGAACGGTCGGAATACCCTTAGTGGGGAGGAAAGAAGTTCGTAGACGAACTAATGTGGTCTGATGAGAGGAAGTATTGGTCTGTTAAAATGCGTGTAGAATTTCGCAAGTAGAACGAGGTAGGAATTTATTCGTATTGCCGTTAATAGAGGATGCAAGGAGGACATAGTTGAAACTGCTAAGGATGTTGTATGAACGCTTCGGGTTTACGATTATGCAATTGGCTTCGCCAAAGCACTAGCAGTTTTCATGGTGTCAATGAACCAAGTGTGCATGAACGTGTATAAACGAGTTGTCATCGGGAGCGTCGACGACATCTTGAACTACGCAAATCTGAGAAGGATAGTGAGGCGAATTATGTGTTGGTTTTAGGGTGGAGTTATACGTGAGATTTTCGAGTGTGAGTTTTTAGTATTAAGTTTACCATGATGAGTAGTTAGAGATGATGGAGTATCATGGAACCAGCAAGGGGCGAAGTGAAGAAGGATGAGGAAGCATTTTGGAGGCTGAAGAGTTGGATTTGATAATGGGCCGATCTTGACATTATCGGAAGGACTGGATGAATTCACGAAGCATGACGATACGTGGAGCAGGGATTTGGACGCGTACGAGGACGACAAAGAAAGGCGATCGCTTATACGTTGTAGGAACTGAAGATTTGGAAGAACTAGATGGACTTAGTTAGTGGGGCTGGATTGTTATATCTGCCTAGAATGCTAGAGGCATTTGGTGTACGAGACGTGGAGAATGATCTATACGGATCATGAACGTCTCCAACACATATTCAATCATCTTGATTGAACTTTTGGCAAAGGTGATGGGTGGAGTTAAGTGATGAAAGAAAATTGCAAGGCCAAGTACCATCTGGGAAAGGGAAGCATGGTTGATGAGACATGGAATAAGAAGAATGAAGTGAAGCTGAGACGAACTTGAACTATATGGATGACGTATTAGGGTGGTTTGCATGAAGGATGTAGGTTGCACGAGTTGATTTGTCTAAAGCAGAGAACGCGTCAACATGTGTGTTGCGTGGCTTGGACAATCATATGAAGAAAGGGGCGTAGACTATACTTCCTACATAGATCGGAGTAGCTTAGAAAGGGTAATGTAAGGACGAAATTGGTGAAAGTGACGAGAGTTGGGTGATAGTCGATAGACTGACTAATTCATCTCATATTTCAAGAGGAATGAAAAGTAACGTAGTTGAGAAGTTAGAAGAATTGTGTATGAATGGGATGGAATAGAGGGTTATGCGTAAAAGTTAGCCTAATATGTATGGAATGCCTTATCAAGGATTATGGCAAGGGAAGAAACGATAGGAAGCATCACATCGTGATGTATGGTATGAGTTGAGGAGGAAGAAGGACGTGTGTATTGAAGCGAAGCATGAATGAAATAGGAACCGGAGGTAAAACTTTGGTAGAGCTTAATGAGTAGAATAAAGCACAGCGCAGGCTAATGCTGTCGTAGTGTGGAAAAGGAAATGGCACTGAGCTATACTGATTGTTTGGGAGGATTAGTATCGATAATCGAATGGATGAGGAGTTATAGGTGTGATATGCCATAGGGACGAAGGGATTGGTCGAACTGAGATAACCATCCTTCTGAGGATGTGTATAGATCGTAAGTTGATTTGGACTGGAATAACTAATGGGTATGTGAAAGACCGTCATAGGTCCCTTTGTAAGGAAATTGGAAATTTTAAGTAGTTTGGGGTACGGACTAAAGGGAGTTTCACCTATAGTAACAGGTGGTGTGTTTTGGTAAAATGGAAGATTTGATGTAGAGCTTTGTAGGTCAAGTTATGATCTTTGGAAAGATCGGACCCGTAGCATATGAGCATAGAATTACATGGGAGAAATGAGTTGTATACATGATACATTTCATGTATTGAGATTGGTAAAGGTTGTTTGAGAATGCATCTTGCATGTATGGTTATTCGGGACTTGTGTTAATGAGAGTCTTTGTTTTATCAAAGAGTCATCTAGGAGATTTATTGACTGTGATGTCAAGAGTTTGACAATGAGTTTAATTGTTTTTGGTTTGTATATGTGGTATTTTGAAATTTGAACTAAAGTTCACGTGGAAATGAGAGGAGTTCTTTTAGAACAAGTATCCTCGTGTGATTTGTTGTCTTTGTGTTTGATCCTAAGGAGTAAATCTCGGGACGAGATTTCTATTAGGAGGGAGTGATGTGACAACCCTGGTTTTGAGGTTCGTCACTTAGTTTTATTTTGTGCTAGTTGCGTGTCTTTACGTGTTTATGTGCTTATTGGTGTGTATGGATTGTGGTTTGGATATCGTTTCCGGTACGGGGTACCTTGTGAATGAAACGATGTGTGATGATTTCATGTTCATGAGTTCACATGGTAGTGACTATGAAGTGAGATGGTGTTATTTGGTGGTTCTAAGTATACGTATATGTATTATAGAAATCGTATTTTTACGATTTACGGTTTAGCATTTAGAGGTCGCGGATGAGGTAATTAGTCACATGAATATTTTTCGGGATGGTTTTAAGTCATTTAGGACTTAGTTATAAAGTTTATTTCAAAATTTGAGAATTTTTTTTAAGTGTATATTTTACGTCTTTTACGGTAAAACGCGTAAATTTGACTAGTTTTACGGTTTTGTGGTTTTGGAAGCTGATGAGATGGCATTTATACATGATCTAATCGTTCTTTTCGGGCTTTAAATGCACAAAAATGTCATAAAATACCATATATATGCTTGTGTTTGTTTACTTGTGTATTTTAGGTATGGATATCGTGAAAAAGACAAAAGATCACAAGTTACAAGGAAAAAACGGACACGAGAAACGAAACCGTACAAAGAACCGGGCCCTAATCATGAAATTCTCAACAAAATACCTTGAAGACTTGAAGACAAACAAGATTGATCCTCATTTATTGAAGAAATGACACTTAAAACCCTTGTATATTAATAATTACAAGTTTGGTCCCTTAAGTTTGTCAAAATTACACAAAAGGTCCTTCAACTTTGAAGAAATGGCAAGAATAGTCCCTCAACAAATCAAAATTGCCAATAATGGTCCCTCATAAAGTCAAAGATACAATGAAGACCTTTGAAGATCAAGAATGTTCAAAATCAGTCCTTGAAATATCTCAAAATGGCAAAAAGAACCCTTGAAAACCCTTTTGAAAAGTTATGTGCCAAAATTGCCAAGTAGTGAAAGTTGTTACAAGTATAATTGGGCGCTGACAGACTTTTATCTCCAAGTGACAAAAGAAAGGAAAGAGGAGGGCTAATGTTGTGCATATGAAACATTTAAACACAAAAATGCGCCAAACACTTCCCCAATCCTATAAAAACGGATCAAAAGTTGTTACTGTAGCAGTCAAGAACCCAGATTTTACACCAACTTAAACAAAGGGTAAAATGAAATTACCCTTACCCACACTTGATTCACACGCCTATAATCTCATCCCAACCTTAAAACACTCACCCCCACTCACCAAATGGCCCCACCACCAAAACCGTTTCACCATCATGTGACAACTTCCTCACCAAGGATTGCCACGTGTCAAGATCAACAACCCACATCATTTGCTTCATCACAAAGCTATTATAAACGGTTTGGATGCATTTTGGACAGCTCACATCAAGAAAACGTCTAGAAGACTTAGGGCATTTAGGGAATTTCACTTCTAGGGTTTGTGAATAGTGTTTAGCCAGACATTTGCCTATAAAAGGAGACCTCAACATGTGAGAGTCCCTTTGTTCCAGTTTTAGGCTATCAATCTTTGTAATTCCTTTTTAAGTTAAATAAAATTTGAATTTCTGAAAATTTGAAATCTCTTTTTGATTTAGTTAAAAGTTTGGTGTTTGAGTAGCCTAATTCTGAGTTCATTTGATT